>JAVJIF010003123.1:0-368866 GCA_038442645.1 Agave tequilana | reverse complement strand
TTTTTGTGTATGAAAAGAAAGGGAAGGGAAGGAAAACGACCATCGTCATTTGTGGTTTGAGGTTCAGGCATCTGTTTTATGTGGAGGGACGTGGAAGTTTATTACACCACCACTTTTTTTGGTTCGACACTGCTGAAAGAAATTGGGTACCGCACGGCAAGGGTTAATGGGCTTAGGGCCAATGATCGTTGGCCCATCGACTTGAGCTAAGACCGGCCCACAAAGACCCTCAGGATGAGACCATCCTCAGCACCTCCTGTACCCATGCAAGAGCTTCACAATCATTTATCGCACCTAGTAATATTTACTTATGACTTACTGTTGTCATTTGCAACTCTAACTCCGACGTTGGAGGGGCTTCTGTTCTTTTTAGATATTTTCTGTATTAATTTCGTCGATAATAGTTTCTTTCCTTCACAACATATAATACAAATATATTATTTATATAATGTATATAATACACGTATGTCATATATATAATACATTTGGGGAATGGAAAAAAGAAAGTAAATTTTGAAAATAATTTTATGACTATTATATTAGTTATAATTTAGTTGTAATTGAATAAGCTCATAGTGTCATCTCTATAATTAAGTTCAAATTTTAACTATAACTGACAGTAATTAATATATAAAACAAGTCATTCCGTTACTTAAGAAGTGGAACTTCTATTAGGATTCAAAATCGGCCTTTTAATGGCTACAACTTGTAGGTTAGTTAGATTCCTGATGAGCACACCTCTTACCACAAAACTTCAGAAGCAGAGCGTCCCCGAACCGGAAGGTAATGGGTTCATACCTAATTTTTCATACTTCATTCAGGTATGATGGCGGGGTTAGTGATACAATAATACTTTATATTTGGGGCATGCATGATGGGATGTGGTCAAAAATTTACTATGAGCAGGGTCAAGAAAAAGTCTGGATAGATATCTTGATCATTGAGAAAAATTATACTAGTATGATTCCTTTGTTTCTGTTATTTTCAATTAAGTGGTTCATGTAATGACAGAACTCATCATCCCATACAATATTACAATGACGCATTATTCCTAAGATAGATGCGTAAATTGCAAGTTAATTATTAAGTTATATATTTTGATTAGACGTATACCCTGTTTTTTATTTGAAGTTGCATTTGACGCAATGAATATAGTATTTTTATTTTGATTTCAAAAACTTGATTGTATGTATTTGATATAACTTGAAACGTTCCAACAAATAGAATTTTGTGTATATGCTTTCTCTCACGATCCATTTATTAAAGTTCCAATTTCTCTGTTATTATTTCGTGCGACGTCCAAATTTTAAATGTATATAAAAAATTGGTGTAAATTATGCTGCTTTACAGAAACTGTGACTTCATTTGCGTGTTTTTAATTAGTTTTAACTAGACGTGAAACAAAAAGAAAAAAAAAAAAAAAAGAAAAGAAAAAGAGAGAGAAAAGAAAAAGAAAAAGAAAAGAAAAAGAGAAGACTATAAGTTATGCACCGTCCGAAAGGCCCAAACTTGGCCCAATGGCCCATCTTCCAAAACCCAAACTAAATTCCTCCCCTTTTTCTCACCTCCGAGTATAAGTCACGCACCGTCCGAGAGGCCCAAACTGCCCAACTGACCCATCTCACAAACCCCTTCCCCTCCCTCGACCTCACCCGCCTCTCGATCTGCAAGTGGTCCCTCGTCGTCTCCCTTGCCCTCGCGCTCACCAAAAAGACCGTCTCCGCCCTCTTGAACCCTCTTCTCTGAACTACCTCAGCTTCACCTGGGTCTTCTGGCCATACATTGCGGCCGTCTCTCTCGCGCATTCGTCATGTACTGCTTCTACAAGCACTGCAAGAACCAAGCCTCGGTCTTGCAGCAGCTTGCCATCGTGACCTCGACCATCACTTGGCTCACTCCTTGTCCCCTCTGCCCACTTCAATGGGTTTCTCGAAGGCTGGCCGACTGCCCTCTTCTTTATCTACCACTATTTCTTCTTCTCTTCGAGTCCTCGTTACGGGGATCTTTATCCGCGTGCCCATGCCCCCAAATGGGATGTTAGCCTCCCGAAACCGTTCTAATTCGCGTTCTTTGGGTTTGTTTTGATTGGCCATTTTCTCTCGGCGTATGAAGGGCCAGAATTGCAATTGATTTTGGGGGGCTGGGGGAATTTTGGTACATGGGTTCTGGTGCTGGTGACGATATTTATGAGGTACCATTCAGTGCTGTACCTGGCGAAGTATTCAGAGAAGGTGGTGGAACCGACTGCGGTTGTGCAGTTCGGGCTATACAGGTGGGCGAGGCACCCAATTTATGCTTCGATGATACTGCTTTTCACCCTGCATTGTATCACATTGCGGGCGCCACTCAGTTTGGGGTTTCTTGTTGCAGTATGTTTTGTGGTATTATGGGAGGAAGGTGGATCTGGAGGAGGCTCTAATGGTGGAGACGTTCGGGAAGAGGTACAAAGAGTACATGGCTAAGGTCAGGTATAGACTGATCCCTCTGTTGTATTGATTAATGGTATGTGTGTGGGCTCATAATGTTATTTCTGTTTCTGTGTTGAGGAATTGGAGTTTTGCTTTCAGTGAGATGGGTTTTTGTGATAATGATGTAGGACTGCTGTTTGACTGTTGGAGAATGTATACTAAAATTGGTTCAACATCTACTTATGTTAGTTCTTATATCCTTTAGTTCAATTGGATGGCAATGTTGACTTTTAATCTGTAAACAATTGTGACATAGCATTCTATCTTACTCTCAGTGTACAAGTCTTCAGATTATATTTATTGTATTGGAACATAAGGAGAATGGAAAGTCTATGAGATTATTCTTATAAAGAATGAAATGTTCATGACATTTTACAGAAGAATGATTTATATTCATTGCTTCCACTGATCGATAAATCCGCAGGCTTCTTGTAGTAGATAAAAACGAGCTAAATGTCTATTAAGAAGTGAAAAAAAAGTATTAAGCGTTGTGTGCGTTGTCCATGACTATTTGCAGAAAGCCTGTTAAATCCTTAGTTCATCCTGTTGCTCTTCCTTTTCAGTTTCCAGTTGCACAACCTTTAACAAATTCTTCTCTACAAATTCTAACCCATTTTCTTTAATACATCTTCATTACACATTCTTGCCATATCCCAATCTTTTTCACACAGTTTAATCCTTAGTTGATTGCAGTCTTTTTATTCCTCCATCATGATTTTACCAATTATTTCTGCCCCTGCTGACTATGGGAACTAAAATTTGCTTACTTTTTCCTTTAACACCAGCGCACCCCCCCCCCCCCCCCCCCCCCCCCCCCCCCCCCCGCAAAACAACCCAAATGAAACCCAACCGATCAGCGCACGGGCCGCCACCCACATGCTCCTAATAAAGGTTCTAAACTTCTAATCCAATTATGTCCTGTAAATTCCTGACAAATTTATAAGTGACAGAAAAGTTAAGATTTGGGGTGGTGGGTCACGGGATAAAGAAGCCAAGTGTGAGACGATTGTAATTTATTGTATAAAGTTTAAGGAAACTGTCAATGGATTCACTGAATCATGCTTCTTGAGTATATTTTGGCACAAAACATAGTCTAAGTGTCGTATGATATAATCTGGAAGATTGCATCCACTTTATTTTATGACATCTTGCCCTTTCCACGATAGAGCTATTTGATATGTAAAATATTAGCACGAACCACCAAAGTGCTTTACAGATTAGGCATAAGATTGACAGAACAATATACGACTAATGGTTTAAATGGGACTACATACCTGATTTGTTTACTTGTCGACTTACCACTGGTGTTCTGCCTCTGCTCATGTGGTTGATCAGTGTGCTGTATGGATCTGCATTCAGAGTGGTCTAGGTTACTTTTTGGTCCTGCGTGACAGGTTGCATCTCTAATGATGAGAATATGGAGACCAGCTTTGACAAGAGAAACTAAATATGCTTGGAATCCTATATTTTCAATTGGAATTTGATCATTTAGTGTTATTTTGGATTTCAGCATGGTAGAAAGTTAATAGTAAACCATGGGCCATGGGTTATAGATTCATTTGTTCTTGATTATGATGGGGAGGTAATTGAAAAATAGTGAAGTTAATTTAGATTTTTCGTCTAGGTTATTTATTGATTGTGTATGGCATTTTGCATCTGTAATGAATAGAATATGGAATGCCAGCTTTAAGTGATAGAAAACTAAACAAGATTGGAATCTTAGATTCTCGATTGGCAATTGATTATAAGCAATCATTTGGAATTTAATTTGATATTTAGTTTAAGATAAAGGCTATGGTACAGCAACCAATCATCATTGATATTTATTCTTGATTAATGGTGGGGAGGAAATTGAAAGACTGGGGAGTGAATTTAGATGTCTTCTAGGCTATCTATTGGTCTGCATGACAAGTTGCACTGTAATGAAGACAAACCTGGATGACCAGTTCATGCAACAGAAAACAAAATATGCTTGGAATTAGATTCTCAAATGGAAATTTGGGTTTTAGTAAGCATCTGGAATTCAATGCGATATTTACTAATTAAGACAAAAAATAATAGCACACCCCAAGTCATGCATAAAATGTTTTTGATAAATGATGGCAGGTGATTGAAAAATATTTTATTAATAGCAAAATTTACTCATCAATATGTGTGTTTGGCCTACGAAGCAAGCTACTGTAGTACTCAAGCAGTTACGGGTTGCTTAAACTTAGATGTTCAAGGGAAGTTTTAGGAAATTTCTTAGGCTGATTACACACACACACACACACACACACACACACACAGAGAGAGAGAGAGAGAGAGAGAGAGAGAGAGAGAGAGAGAGAGAGAGAGAGACTTGTGTCATTTCGGAAGGATTCGAGCCCAAATAGTTTTCACTCAAATACAACTCTACGACAATCGAATACAAGATCCATTCTGTTGAAGTTGATCTATATTATTTCAAGTATTTATAAACTAAAAATCAAGTATTTTAAATACTTTTTGCCCATGCATCAATTAGGGGGAAACAGACAACCTAAATAGTGAGTTGGTTAGCTTAACAGTGTAGAACATTTGAAACCTAAAAAATTGGTTTGTTGGGTTTTTAAATGTTTAGATCATGATCAAATGGCCGGATCGAGAATTTGTATATCTAAAGACATAGATCTAATCAACTCACTACTTTCGGCCATCCATTTTGCGCCGCTTGATGGATGGGCAAAAAAGATTCAAAATACTAAATTTTTGATTTTTAGTTACTTTAAATAATATAGATCAACTTCAACGGAGTGGATATTGTATTCGGATGATGGATGTTGGTATTTGAGTGGTAAGGATTCGGGCTCGAATCCTTCCGGAACTACACAAGTCTCTCTCTCTCTCTCTCTCTATATATATATATATATATATATAGAGAGAGTACATATATATATATATATATATATATATATATATATATAGAGAGAGAGAGACTTGTGTAGTTCCGAAAGGATTCGAGCCTGAATCCTTCTCATTCAAATACTATCATCCATCATCCGAATGCAAGATTCACTCCGTTGAAGTTGATCTATATCATTTCAAGTATTTATAAATAAAAAATCAAGTATTTTAAATACTTTTTGCCCATGCATCAAATAGGAAAAAAACGGAAGGTCTAAATAATGAGTTGGTTAATTTAACGGTGTAGAACATTTGAAACTTAACAGAAATTGGTTTGTAGGGGTTTTTAAATGTTTAGATCATGATCAAATGGTCGGATCGAGGATTTGATTGTCTAAAGGCATAGATCTAACCAACTCACTACTTTCAGCCGTCCCTTTTGCGCCGCTTGATGGATGGGTAAAAAGTATTCAAAACACTTGATTTTTGATTTTTAGTTACTTTAAATAATATAAATTAATTTCAACGGAGTGGATCTTGCATTTGAATGTCGGATGTTGATATTTGAGTGGGAAGGATTCGGGCTCAAATCCTTTCGGAACTACGCAAGTCTCTCTCTCTCTCTCTCTCTCTCTCTCTCTCTCTCTCTCTCTCTCTCTCTGCGCGCGCGCACATACATACACATATATGGAATAATTCTATATTATAAATGAAACATATGCAATCTCAACCCAGATAAAAGTATAATTATTAACTAGGTATTTATTGCAGCACATGATTTTTTCTCTCTCATTACATCCCAATTTTCTCTCTTTACTTACACTTTCTTCTTTACCTCATCTCTTTCTTCTCTGTAGTTCCTGTCCCATCATGACCGGCATCTCTAATTGAGAATTTGGATGCTCATATGCTGCCTAGGCTGTCCAAATGCGAGGAGTGGAGCCTTGTGGTATACTGAAGCTTAGACTCTGGTTATCAAACAGTGGAAAATACCATTCTGAATCTCATTTTTTACCTACTTTTGGCAAGTAATTTGGTTTTTCGAAGCACAATGTGCAAAATTATAATAGTTTTCACTTTCTTATAAAGGAACATTCGGTTGAGTCAGAACATATAAATAGATAAAAGATAACTTTTACTATAATTTGTTATGGTAGTTATTTGTAGTTTTTATGTGAAGCCCATCATCAGATTAGTAACTATCTAGACGTTTTATGTGAAAAACGGCATATGGCTTGGCATGCATGATTACTTATGAAATATTGGTCATCTGTTATATTCAGATATTCGTATCACATGCTCTAAATATTTTTCAAACTCCTTTATGTTGTTAATTGAATTTGAAATATATTATTTGTTCAAGGATTTCTTTTACCATGTTCATAAGATCATAGTTTTCTAGTTTTAGGCTGTTGACTTGTTTTGGACAGTTCTATCCAGAGTGAAATACCAAAACATTATGGCATAAAAATGGAATTTTCTCAATTTTTCCAAAGGCCGTGAAATGATGTTGTGATGCCTTACGTCGCATTATGGTGGACACATAAGCCAATGATTTTGTACTGATCTGACTTTAAGGCGATGCGAAAAGAACAATCACAAGAGAGGTGTGCTACGCATAGAAAAAGCAGGGATGCTAAGGGGGAAGGATTTTTATATGCGCCATCGACGATTCAACAGAATCTGAGATGAAGTCTTGGGTTAACTGTCCAACTAGGTATATTGTGAGGAAAAAGATGACCAAACGAACACTTCATGACGTTGATTACAGTTAACCAAATGGACGGGCATGGATTTTGATAAAATGGCAGGCTAAGTAGATACGGGAATAGATTCATGGAGTTGACGTTATAAGGGATTAATTGGTACATGAAATAATTGGCTGATTCAGATTTTCAGCCCCTAAAATTTTGGTGGCAGACTTACTACTTTCCGCTTATATATCATCATCATCATAACCTAAACGTTTTCCATTAAAACAGTGTTGTTATGGAACACAATTTTCCATGAAAGATTTGACAAAATTTACATTTCGCCTAAAATCAACCCTCTAAATTGTCGGCTTATCCGTGGCTAGGGGAAAATTCTAGTAGGATTCCCCTTTTTTTTTGTTGGGGGATGAAAGGTTCTAGCAACCCTTCTCAAGCTATTACAACCTTGACTATTTTCTAGAACTAGTTTGAAAAACACTTTTGGCAAATTCTCCATGCTAAATGCAAGTCTCTACCGATAGAGCTAAGTTTGGCCACAAAATCATCAGGAGACTTCCCTTCCCTTGGATTGTAAGTGACCTGGAGGCCACTTCTTCATTTCTTTTTTTCTTTCTTCTTCTTTTATCATTAAATTGCGACTTGTTGAAATTAGTCTGTGAATGGTGTTTCTTAGCGTAAAATCTTAATGATTGTAGGACCGGATTCATTGTGCGAATTTGGGCAATCAGTTCCAGATCAGGAAATGTTCTAGGATATTTCTTATAGTAGTTGCTTTGTGGATATGTTCCTCTAATTAAATAGTTTATATTGCTTAATGTGCATCGCTTTCGATAATCTTTAAAACCAAAGATTCAGGGGATTAAAGCAATGGTTGAATATATAGGGGACATAGAAGAGAGTAGGAGAAAGATGGACCACTAGATAGAGAACTGGCCGATTGTTCTACCGTTTTCGGCTGGATGTGTTGGATTGAGGGTGTATATTAGTTTAAGCTGAATCTGACCTTACTGGTTTAAGGCTTGGTAAATTTATCTGGGAAGCTTGATTTTTTTAAGCTTGAATCAGGCAGTTTCAAGCTTGGCTAGGTAACAATTGAGCAGTAAAGTTCAGCTTTGTTAAGTTTTTGTATAAAATTAGCTGATCTCCAGTTTGAACTCTGCCTTTTTACAAACTTGTTTATTTGAAATATCTCAGCATAGTCTTGAACTCAACTTTATATTTTAAGCCATTTGTATACATCAATCTGATACTTATTTTGAATTTCAAAAATGGAAAATGTAAGTATTTTATTTGGTTTTCTGAAATATTTTATCATATTTATTCATTGCCATTAATTAGTTTGATTATCAAGCTTGCTATAGTTTGCTATGTTTATTCAATACTTATGATCTTGGCATATAGCATAAATAAGTGTGTCAAAAATCCACTTTACCAAAATTCTTAAGCTATTGCTTGTGGACTAACAATGTGTATCAAGTAAACTTAACAATTAACACTTCCCCTCGCATGGGCCTTTGTGCCATGTGGAAAGACCTGTAACGTAAACATGTCTCTCATTCAGAAAGCAAATTGAGGTAAACATGTTTAATATTGGCAATGATGAGGTTTGATTTGACCCAAAACATCTTGAGAATTTGGTACATCTATACCATGTTATGAAACCACTTCGCTAAAGCTTAAGATAGTGGGTTGTGCGCGCGTGCGCACACACACACACACACTAACTATAATCATTGTTCAATGACGAGTTCTCACAAGCAGAACTATTTGATTATTTAGTTTCTTTTCTTGCTGAATCAAAATTGGTGATAGTTTTGCTTCATTTTCTCAATGGTCAGGATTAAGCTTGAGCTTGACTTGATGACATAAAAAAAGTCATTGAACAAGTTGTCACAAAGAGAGAGCTTTCCAACCGTGCTTTGTCAAGTCATATTACTCCATGGTCAAAAGTTCTTTTAACAGAAATTGTATTGTTTTCTTATATATTTGTATGGATAAATTGGGGTAGCTAGAACTTACCTAAAGTATTGTGAATTAGCAAACATAATAACAGGATTTGTACTGAGTATGACAATCATGTGTCTTGTTTTTACACTGTTTGTTATTAATTATATATTATATTTGATTTTGTCGATTTCTTTATGTAATGAGCCAATTTATGTTGCTCGTATCATACACATTTCATAAGATTGGTGTATATTGACGTAGTAAGGCATGCACATCATGTTAGGTTATATAGAAAATATATATCTTTTCTTGTAGTATTCTGATAGGTATTACGCCAATCATTTTTGGACTGTGATTCGATAAAGGCCTTTCTCACTAAGAAGGCCTAATTTGTCCTTAAGGAGGTCTTGGCTCAAGTTTAAAATCATGGTGTCAGTATTGGAAATCGGCTGTAGGTTTTTGGTATTAGAATCGGCAATAATTTGTCTTTAATTTCGTTTGGTATTTAGTATCTAAATTGGCAATATTGGCAATAATCAGTCCTTTCATCTTGGTTGTATTAGCAGTAGCACTATCTATATTGTCTCGGCTGTGTCAGGCATATCGGTACTCGCCGTATGTATCAGTATGTAACGATATTTCAAACTTTGGTCTTAACATGTCCCCATCAGTTTTTCTGTTTAATACTTTTGATCTTACATTCTGGTTTTGAGTTTCTTCTCTAAATCCGTTGTCGTTTGCTCCCTCTAGCCATGGTCATTATCCAATTTCTGATCACACAATTGAGTATAGTGCAGTATATGATTTAGTTTGGGGTTTTAAAATTTTGTCTCTCAAGGTTCATTCTAACAAGGCACTACAACTAAGGTAGAATTTAGTGATGAGACTGAAAAATAATATGAAGTCCTGTTGTTAATGGAGCAGAATATCGATAAATTGTCAAACTTATGTGATTCTTTTTGTCGCTTTGTGTGCATGATGCACGGTGATCTTTCTTGCTTGCTTATGAATTATTATTGGTTGATGTGCTTTAATTTTAGAGTAAACATGCCATTTTGTTGCTCCCTCGGAATTGTGATGTTAGGTTTGGTCTATCTCCCTTGAATTTAGGGGACAATTAGTCAATCTGCTTTAATTTTAACTAAACATATCTGATATGGAATCAAATACCAAATTGGAGAATTTAGGGTTTTGGATATGATCATAGATCGCAACCTGAATTTATACTTCACCATTAGTTGAATCAATTAAAAATAGACTGAATCAAAACATAAGCAAAGTTTTATATCCAAATATTCAATTTTTTTATTCATCAAACTGAGTCTCTTAAATAGACCCTTACAAAGAAGAGTTTCACCACATAACCGATGTGGTACTAAACACTGAACTCAATTTAGCAATATGAGTAAAAGAAGACTCAATAAACTAAACCTAATCAGGACTCCTCAAACTAACTCAAACGAAGTCCGATTGGACTCAAACAAAAAACAACGAACATAATAAAATATGAACTATATGATCTTTCAATAATAACAACTGACTCATAAACAACTAGGGCTCAAAATCAGGCCCAAAGTGGTGCCGATGTGACACGACAGCGATGTCGCTGATATGTACGTAGAGGAACCGGTGTGATGCCTCTATCACTACTTCGCGGTGAAAAGAACTCGACCCCGTCGAGTATGGCTCCAAATAACTCTCATAGAACTCCAACAAATCCGGATCTAATCGCTGCAAGTCTTCTCGGGTAATCTATGTATCATCAGATTCTTGACGACCTTTTCAATGTATTAGATACCGTCTGCAACCACCATCACTAGTAGAGATCTGATTATTTTTTATGCTATCAATTTGTTCTGCTGTAAATGGGTTAAATTGTTGTTGGTAGTGGGAGAAAGTGGGGTCCCTCAAATAAAGGCTCGGGGGTAGGTTCATCAAGATCCACAAGTGGATTATTAGGGTTAAAATGAAAACCTTTATAAGTTACCAAGTCTGATATATTAAATGTCAAACTAATTCCGAAGTCCCGAGGTAAATCAATAACATAAGCATTTGGATTAATTTTCTTAAAGATTTTAAAAGGGTCAACACTATGAGCAGTAAATTTCTTAACAGCTCCAGGTGGGAACTGCTCTGAACAAATCCGAATCATTATATAATCACCCTCATTAAATTGAAGGTGCATAAGGTGCAAATCAGCATAGGATTTATACTGACATTACTTTTCTGAATTTTCTTGCTGATTTCTTTATGTAAATTATGTATATGCAATGCACATGTAGATGCTGACTCGGGCACTCTAGAATGCTGTGTCATGGGAATAAAATAAATAGGCTTCCTAGGTTTGTAACCGTGCACTATGTCAAATGGACTCATGCCTATTGACCTATTACATGAACTATTACATGCAAATTTGGCAGTGGGTAAGGTGAGATCCCAATTCCGCAAATGTTCACTGACTAGACATCGTAAAAGATTTCCTAAGCTCTTGTTAACCACCTCTGTTTGATCGTTTGTTTGGAGATGAATAGTAGTGGAAAATTTGAGCTTAGGTTCCATCTTATGCCATAAAGTTTTCCAAAAGTAACTCATGAACTTGACATCTCTATCCGACACAATGGTTTTGAGTAAACCATATAACTTAACTACTCCGTCAAAGTAGATCTACGCAATTTTTGAAGCATCAGAAGTTTTGCTGCATGGTAAGAAGTGGGTCATTTTTGTAAAACGGTCCACAATCACAAATATAGAATCGTGCTTCCTTATAGTCTTTGGAAGTCCAGGCACGAAATTCATACTACGTCTTGCCAGGAGCGGTCTGGCACGGGTAGAGGCATATACATACTAGTGTTCTATTCTCACTGCTTGGCCAATTGCTGGTAAGACATTGCCCTATTAAGTCGTAACACCTCGTTTTAGGCTTGGCTAGTAAAACAAATTTTCTACCACATCTATAGTCTTTTCTCATCCGAAATGACCAGCAAGACCCCCAGCTTGCAGTTCGCAAACAAGATAGTCTCGTAATGTGGTACGGGGAATGCATAATGTGCGAAATCGAAATAGATAGTCATCCTGGAGTAGAAAATCATCTTATCTCCTGTGTCACCCCTTACTTCAAAGTACAAAAAATCTCTCCAAAATCGGGGCATGACATGTACTCTTCCTTGTATCGCTCGAAACTTACTACCTCAGCGTTCAGTTGTTTAAGCACACATGTGCGTCGACTGAGCGCATCCCCTACCTTATTCTTAACTCCAGATGTGTACTTCAAGGTATAAGCGTAGTCTTGTATAAACTCAATCCATCTACCGTGTCTAGTATGGAGCTTCTTCTACGAATTAAGATACCGTAAGGCTTCGTGGTCCGAGTAAAGAACAAATTCCTGCGGTAAGAGGTAATTTCGCCAATGGCGTAATGATTGCACAACCGCATAAAATTCTTGTCGCATGTGGAGTAATTCAGTTTAGCTCCGCTCAATTTTTTATTAAAGAAGGCAATTTGGTGCTTTTCTTTACTAAAAACTCCGCCTATGCCAATGCCTGAGGCATCGCACATAACTTCGAACGCCTTAGAGAAATCAGGAAGTCTCATTACAGGCGCTTCGGTCATTCGTTGTTTGATTTTCTTGAATGCCTGTGCAGCAGTAGCGGACCACTAGAACTCTTCTTTCTTCAGGCAATATGTAATTGGGGCCATAATAGTGTTGAATCTCTTTGTGAATTGCCTATAGAATGTCGCCAGTTCATGAAAACTTCTTCTCTTATATTTTTAGGCTCCGACCACTCTGCAATCTCTTGAATTTTCTGAGGATCAGCTGAAACCCCTTGAGCTGATACAACAAACCCCAAAAATACGACTTTGTCAGTCATAAACACGCATTTCTTAGGATTTACGTACAATTGCTCGTTTCACAACACATGACAAATTTGCTTGAGATGACCCACATAATGCTCTAGTGTCTTACTGTAAATCAAAATATCATCAAAGTAGACGATCAAGAATTTACCCATAAAGAGCTTTAATACTTGTGTCATCACTCGCATGAAAGTACTGGTAGCTTTTGTCAAACCAAAAGGTATGACCATCCACTCATATAGACCATCTTTGGTCTTGAAAACATTCTACTCATCTCTCGGACGAATCCGAATTTGATGGTAGCCACTTTTCAAATCGATTTTTGAGAAGATGGTGGCTCCAGGTATCATGTCCAACATGTCATTCAGTCTTGGGGATGGGGAACTGATATTTGACGGTGATCTTGTTGATGGCGCGACTATCCACACACATTCTCCAAGAACCGTTTTTTTAAGGGTTAGTAATGCTGGCACTGCACACGGACTTATACTTTCTTTAATGAATCCCTTATTTAAAAGCTCGCCAACTTACCGTTTGAATTCAGCGTGCTCTGTCGAATTCTTTCTGAAGTGAGGTAAGTTGGGAAGAGAATATATCGGAACCAAATCTATAGTGTGTTGGATGTCACGCATTGGAGGTAAATTTGCTCTGGAGAATCATCATTGATCTTTTTAGTAATAAGTGTGATAACTGTGGACCCCTTGGTAATCTTCTTATCAATAAGTTTGGGACCGATCAACATTAACGCTTTTGATACGGACAACAGAACAAAGATATGACAAATCTTTTATCGTTGGAGAAGATGCGCCAACTCAACATAAATCCAGTAGTTCTACTAGGATTAAGATTTCTAATATATATTTCTTGCATTTTTGATTTTTAGTAAATGAAGTTGTAGTAGACTCTAGGTTCTTTTTTTATGTAATTTTTGTTTCTTTTAGACTTTTGATTTCTTTTAGAATTATGATTATGTAATCCAAATACAAGTAAGAGATGCAATTTTGTAGCCTATATAAACGCCCCATGTATTCACTTTTTTTTTACATTGTTTGTTTGGTTAAGGGTGGAAGTGAGGAAGTGAGGAATTGGTAATAGTTTCCTTTGGAACTTGAGAATTGGTTAGTAAGTTTTCCGGTGTTTGAATGTTGTTAGGAAGTGTGATTTGAAAAATGTTATGTCTTTTCCGGTGTTTGGATAGTAATGTGAAAGTGGAAGTGGAAAAGTTGACTACAAAGTTGACCGCAAAATAATATTAAAATAAAAATTAATTAAGAAAAATAAATAATAGACTGTAATTAGAATGCAAGTGAGATTTATATGATCAAAAATTAACTGTTTTGTGTTACAACTTATTATAAATGAGATTTACATGACCACAAAATTAACTGTAGCACTTTGGAAGTGAGAAAATGGTTGTGTAAAAGATTAAAGAGAAAAGGAAAAGGGGTTTTCTTATTTTCCTTTTTCGGTGTTTGGATAGATAGGGAAATAAGCAATTATACTTCCTCATTTCCTTACTTTCGCCCACTTCCTTGCAACCAAACACCCCCACAATGAAGATGAATAATGAAAATTTACTATTCTCTTTGTGAGTTAGTTATGAATCTTGAATCTTCTTTCTAATAGTAGTGGGATTATTAAACCCCAATTAGTAGTGGGATGCCCTAATTGGTTTATCATTATTCTATTTCCTCTCTCTTAATCTCTCCATAATAAATTTCTTTCCTCTAAAAGTGTTGTCAAATCTTTTATCTCGTCACGTTTACTGTCGACCTCGACTTCCATTGTTACCTTCTTACTTATCATTGAAGCCGAGGCCATTCAGGCCTTCTTCACGCCACCAAAATCAAGAAGAAATCAGATTCGCGCGAGCAAAATTCTACACCAGCAAGTTTCTTTATTCGGGCCATATCTTACGCATCATGAGTTCAAATCACACATCGTTCGAAATGTTAGAATCGTGATAGAAAGATTTACACTACAACAAAATTACAGAGCAAGAAAATAGATGAAAATCAGGTTTTATTCACAGCTAATCAAGAGGTACAATTTCAATCCACGAATATTAGTTTGATATTACATCTGTAATCTCTTATCAACCTGATTACTGTCCGCTTCAAATGGTGAGTTCAGTGCTTCTGCTTGCCCGATAATCTTTGGCTTCTTTATTGATCATTAAACTGTCCCTGCATAACATTAGCATTGAGTTAATACTTTAATATTTGAAATAGATCAAATAAATATATGTTAAAGAAACATACCTAATATTAACTGTTATAAGCTTTCCTACCAAGGATCGTTCTTGTTGGTGAAACATTTAATGGAGTTATTTTATTTATTGCTTCCGCCCCGTACACGTTTCATATCAGTTTGATGTCAAAGCCAAGTTAGGTAGAATTTGCATCTAGAAAACATTTAAACGTAGTTTCTTGCATCTAGTCAATTTTAAAACCCAAAAAATAGTGTAAATTAGGAAACCTTGAAAGGTAAGTCTTTCCTTGAAATTCCGTACGATTGGTGTCTAACCAAGAAAGGATACTCAACGTGTTTTGTAATTAAGGAATGCCAAGTGCGGAAAGTCTCCCACCTGAGTTGCGTCAACCTGGCTAATTGGACTGATAAAATTGGGGTTTGACTGACCCGATAATTTTAGAAAACAGATTTTTTTGAAAATAAAATAAAAAATAGTATAAATTTGCATTCATACTAGGACTCATACATTGCATGCCAATCTGTAGTGGTATTCTATACTTGTGTGAAAAAAATTAGTGAACCCAACACTACTTTTATGGCCTCCCAACCCACCTTAGCTGACATTATGGCTAAACTTGATTTCCTAACTTAAGAAGGTAATGCCTTTCGTTTAGACGCAAAACGATTGAAAGAGAATGTTAATAGGGTAGTGACTAAATTGGAGATCCACAATCAGAATCCAAAAAATAGTACCACTTGTATAATCCCCATAGTTAAAAATGTTGTGGACAAGCCTGATAGCACTATTCCTCCGATATTCACTCCCTTCCTCCGATATTCACTCCCGTGGTAAAAGAGTTTAGTGATGTTCTAAAAGAGTTTCAAGATAAACCATCACCTATATGTGACACTCAACCTGAGATTGAATCTGATTCCAAAGAGTTTACATATCATCCAGACATAGATTCTAATGAAGACGTAGATGATGACTTCGCTGACGGCCAAGTCCATGAAGAACTGGGAGATGACGTCGAAGAGTCTAGTATCTTGATTTCCCCAGAAGTCACCCCAGAGATTACGAAACTTGATGTCTTTTCTAAATATGTTACTCACAATGGCATTAGTCAAACACCTCTGAGTTACTTGTCCATTATTGGTACTGTCTAGTCACAAAAGGATACAAGAACCGTAGAGTCATTGTGGACAATAAAAGTTGCACCAATGTAGTATTCTTTGAGGTATTTGAAAATGATAAATTAAAGTCATTATCTCACTCTCACCCAGTTAAGGTACCATGATTCAAGTCTACAATCATAGAAGTTCCACAGTCGTGTCTAAGTCCCAATCAATTTTCATCTCTACTTTTGAAGAACTATGTGACTATGTTAAGAACCAAGTCTAAGTTCTCCACTGCTTTTCATCTCCTAACGGATTGTCAAAGTGAAGTCGTTCATGAGTCTGCATTATCATTTTTTGCATCACATGTGCAGATGGAATCTGTGACGCCCCGATCCAGCGGGTACGGAGATATCACTGCGACGTATATACGCAGGTAAGAAATACTCTCACGTATATACGCTAAGCATCAATACAGGTAAGAATCAGAGTACGAAAGCACAGCGGTAATATACATTCCAACTGAGAAGTACAAGTACATGGTTATCACAGAGAGTGATACAATATTATAAGATATTACATCATCAGAGAATACAAAAGTACGATATACAAAAAGGATAAACATAATTAAAAGCTGAGAGGTGCTCACGAGCAGCAAGAGGAGTCTCGAGAGCCAATTAGAAGAGGAGCTGAGAGGAAAGGGCTACGGTGGCATCCGCTAATCCACACTTCTGCTGCGCCCTCTGATCAGCTACAGTAAGATCAACGCAGTCCATGCTCCTGGATCTGGACATGAGAATTCAGGGTTGTCAGAAAGCAAACCGGCGAGTACATATGATAAAGCCAAATGACGTGCATATCAGGCACATGTGTACAAGATCAATTGATGTGATTCAGGCATACATGTACAGGCAATTACAAGTAACATAAAAGAAATTAAAGGAACGACAATAAATCCAAAATCAAGTAAATACATGTATATCGATAAGTCTGAATCAGCAAGCATGCATAAAAAATGGTGTCGAGAGCTTAAGTACAAATAACCATGTGATAAATACATTAAACATGTGATAAATATAAGTATGAACAAAACTAGTTGTGTAAACTCAGATTATAGATTCACGGGGTCGATACGTCAAGGGGATAATCCAAACAAGAAAACCCTCATCTATATACCCATATCCCATGTCGCCATCATCTGAGTTCATACAACTTGAGTTGCCCTCAGAGTAACAGAACTAGAGTGTGTCAGTAGTAATCATTATATCACAGAAATCATATGTCATAAAATAGGGTGTCAACTCAGAGCATACCACCTGATTAAATGATTTATCATTATAACTGGAGAATATAAATGTGTTGCCTATTAAGTTATTCAATAATAATCAGTACGTTTGATATTTCAATTGCCTCCCTATCAGTGCCTCACATCACTGATAGTCCATACTAGAGTTCGCACTCTAGTAGAACTTACTCGGGTCTGATATGTGAGTACCAGGACCCGAACAAAGGAGAGACCAAATATCACAAATTCCTAATATTATTACTGTTTGGTTGTTACATTCTTATGTTATTCATTCAATCCATAGCTTAGGTATGTGTTACCGATACACATACATCTACTTATGAATAACATGAGATATTACTTGGAAACTGATAAATTTGATGGCTCATATTTATAGTGGTCCCGTCTCTGCCTGGGACTGCGGCTCAGGAGCACAGGCTACTGCTTTCGGGGGCTTATCATAACGCGCTCACATGACACTTCAGATATCAGGCTACTGCTTCCGGGGACTTATCATTACGCGCCCTACACGACACTTCAGATATATCCACCAATATAAATATGACATCATACTGGTATCCATCAGTTTCTCTCACCTAAGTGTAAGTTGAGTACTTTATTATATATATATATAATAATCCAGTGATAATGTCCACAAGGTGTCCACAGTAATCCAACATCCATGATTATCCAATTACGGGGATCAACATGAGCACAATATCAGGAGCATAATATCAGGAGTTTCTCTGTTACAAGGGTTCAGGAATACAGGAGTTCAGGAGCACAGGAGTTCAGAGTACTAAAGCTCTGATAACAGTATAATAATCATGCCAAGTCTCCGTAAAAGTGATAATCATGAATATGCAATGTAATACAGGTACCAGGTACAATAGTATCCAGTCAGGTGTCACGATATCAGGTCAAGTGTACTAGTATCAGGTGAAAACATGTCAAGTGATAGTATGTCAATTGTCAAGTGTCATATATCAGGTGTCAGGTATCAGGTATCAAGTGATAACATGTCAAGTACCAATGTCAGATATCAAGTGTCAAGTATCAGGTGTCAAGTAATAACATGTCAAGTACTGGTATCAGATATCAAGTGTCAGGTATCAGGTGTCAAGTGATAACATGTCAAGCCGGTGTCAGTTATCAAGTGTCAGGTGTCAAGTAATAACATGTTAATATCAGTGTCAGATATCAAGTGTCAAGTATCAGGTGTCAAGTGATAACATGTTAATTCTAGAAAATCACTCGCATATCATATATCAACTCGCATAATGATGCATCATGTATTAGAAGCAGCAGATAACAATTATTAGGCATGTGATGATGGTAACAAGGCATTCACACATCAATATATTATGCGATAGACGTTAAAATAGTAATCACTAGGTGTGAAACGATGTTAGCAAAGTATGAAGTAACACAGGAAATGTACTCGCCTAAATCACCGAAAAACGGCGTAAAAGGAACATCATAAACACGTACACGTCACCAATTCATATTAAAATATGCAAATATAATTCTTATATATATATATATTAATAATATTAATTTATTAAGAGAGAGAATGAGAGAGGAGAGAGAGGAGAATGATAGAGAGAGATGTTGGAGAGAGAGACTTGTAGGAAAGTGAGAGAGAGTTTGCTGGAAAGTTAAAGGGGGTAAGGGAGAGAGTTTTGATGAAAAGAAGGGGCTAAAAGGGAAGTAGGAAAAAGAAAGAAAGAAAGAAGGGAAGAAAGGAAAGAAGGAAAAAGAAGTATGAAAGGGGGAGGTTGGTCGGCGGCCTGGTGGCGGCGCCGCCGGCGGAGGGGGGTCGGCGGCGCAGCAGCCCCCAGGAAGGAGGAGGGTTTGGTGGTTGTTGGGGAAGTTGTTGATGTTGATGGTGTTGCTGGTGGTGGGGGTTGATGGTGGTGGTGTGGTGTCAGGGATTGGAAGAGGAGGTGGATGTGATGGTAGGGTGATGGAAGTGGAGGAGGCTGTGGAGTATTGGTGGTGGATTTTGAGGATGAAAGTGGAGGTGAAATGGGTTTGTGTTGGAATTGAATGAGGATGGTGGTGTGTTGTGGAAGGAGGGAAGGAGAGAGTTTGGGGGAGGGGATAGCCGGCCAAGGGTGGTAGCGGCGCTCCCGGGGTGGAGCCGGAGGTGGCCGACGGTGGATCCAAGGGAGGGAGGGAGAGAGAGGAGGATGTGTTGATAGGAGAGAAGGAGAAATGGGGAAGATGGGAAGAAAAGAAAGAAAGGAAAATAAAAAGGAGAGGGAGAGGGGGAGTATTGGAGGAGGAATTGGGGGGAATTGGTGCTGCTGGTGCTGTAGCTGGCTGTGGCAGGGCATGGATGAAGGACGGGGGCAGGTAGGGAGAAAAAAGGGAAAGAAAAAGAAAAAAGAAAAAAAGAAAAAGAAAGTATTATTTTAATGCGGGAAAATTTGACTGTTTTAGGATCGCTCCGAAAAATTTTTAAAAATAGAAAATATTATTTTAAAATGTTCGATTTAATCGGATTTGAGAAATTCAATCTGGTTTTCAAGTTAAAAATTCTGAAATCTTCCGGCGATACCGGGCTATACTAAAATCGGTCAAATTTGATAAATTTAGAAAAATCTCAAAAAATGTGTTTGATAGAAAATGTGATTCTAAGAAGTAATGTGAAAGCTATTTCTAAAAATTCAATTCTGTTTGAAAATTAAAATTCGAGAATTGGTCAGCGATGCCGATCGACACCGGTTTTGAAGATTTTGCAGAATAATTCTGAAAAATTTTAGAAAATCATGAAAAATCTAAACTACTGGAAAACAATGTTTGAAATTGAAATCGGTCAAATCGGACTATCAGAAAGGTCAAATCAGGCAGTACACTAGGATCGGGTCCCCGGTTCAAACTAGGGCCGACTCCGAGTCCACGAATCCGGATCCAATATAAAACAATCACACAAATAATCATAAAACAAAAATAAATATAAAATAAATCGAAAATATACGATTGAAAAATTAGAATACGTATCTTAGTACGTATTTCAGGAACGCGGTGTTACATTCCATCCACCTTATAAAAATTTCGTCCTCGAAATTTCGATAAGGGGAAGATGAACACAGAAAAATAGGGTTGATGGGGATAATGATCACGGGTGTCACCTTCAGGGGTCCTTGTTCCAAATATAGGGCACCACTCCCTGTTTTCACTGCATCTGATCTTCGGTTTTCTCGGCGGTCAAATGATATACTTTCTACTTTCTTCCATCTGCTCTACCTCTTGGTGTTCTCTGTGCTTGATTGAAGACATACTGCGGGGAAGAGAATGGAGTTTTCCTTTCAATTGGTCCTGAGTCCCTTCTCACCGGTGGTACCGGAAGTGTTGGTTGAATCGGGGTGGTATTCCCCATCCATCTGAATGAACAATTTCTTATCAAATGACTATTAGACCCACCTGCTAAGCATACTTTGTTGCCATTCGGCAATCACGCTTGTAGTATCCGAACTTCAGACAATACCCACATCTCATATACTAAGAAGAGGTCAGAGTAATTGCTCTGCTAGCGGGTATATAGGGGTTTGACTAAGTCTTCACTCCCTTCAACTGAAAGAGTCTCCTCACTGACTTCCTTTGCATCTCATCCTGATGCTTCTTCTTAATCCCTGTTCTACCTTACGAGCGACAATAAGGACCTGAGAATACATCTTGAGTTGCTGGGGTATAAGAAACATCCGGATTTACATCCTCAGGCCTTACTGAATCTACTCGCTCGGTTCTCCTCATTGGCCACCATGTATGGCGCGAACCGGCTAAGTCTTGAGTTGCTGGGGTATAAGAAACATCCGGATTTACATCCTGAGTTGCTGGGGTATAAGAATACATCTTGAGTTGCTGGGGTATAAGAAACATCCGGATTTACATCCTCAGGCCTTACTGGAATCTACTCGCTCGGTTCTCCTCATTGGCCACCATGTATGGCGCGAACCGGCTAAGTCTCAGGAACTCGGCAGCATACTCGTCTACGGTTTGGTCCCTCTATCGCAATCTAATAAATTGTTCTTCCATCTTCTTCCGTGCTATCTTAAAGAAGAATCTCGTAAAAACTCTTCGAGAACTGGTCCCAAGTGATGGGCTTCTCCAGCCTTGCTTCTTCCGCCAACCACCAAGTTCTGGCCACATCCTTTAGTTGTATCTTAGCCACTTCCATCTAGTTCTCATCTGGGATTCAAGCTGTCTTCATAAGATCTGTAGTATCAATCAGCCACTGTTCGGCGTCTAACGGCCTCTCAGTACCCGAAAATGTAGCTGGCTGCAGTCTTCTGAAATCGGATACATTACCAGGCCTTTGCTCTCTAGGTGCTGGCAATAATGCTTGCCGCAGGAGCTCTGTCTGCTGATGCTGACTCTCTATCATGCCATGAAGTACCCTCATTATGTTGTCGCTCTCTCCATTAGAACTGTCACGAGAAGTGCCAGGACCGTTACGTGTTCTCTGGCTTTCCATATCTGAGTTGGTTGAAGGATGACGGGAAGAAGCTGAAAGGAAAAAGATATAAGGATCTCAGGATCCAAGGAAGAGATTGCGAGGAAGGAATAGATAACACCGCACTTGTGATTGGAATGTATATTCAAGAGTCGTGCTCTCCAACTGCAGATTAATATATTATTGATCTGCCAACTGGTTGTACTTAAGATGTTAGAGCCTAGGCTCTGATACCACTCTGTGACGCCCCGATCCAGCGGGTATGGAAACATCACTGCGACGTATATACGCAGGTCAGAAATACTCTCACGTATATACGCTAAGCATCAATACATGCAAGAATCAGAGTACGGAAGCACAGCGGTAATATATATTCCAACAGAGAAGTACAAGTACATGGTTATCACAGAGAGAGTGATAAAATTTTATAAGATATTACATCACCGGAGAATACAAAAGTACGATATACAAAAAGGATAGACATAATCAAAAGCTGAGAGGTGCTCACGAGTAGCAAGAGGAGTCTCGAGAGCCAATCAGGAGAGGAGCCGGGAGGAAAGGGCTACGGTGGCATCCGCTAATCCACAATTCTGCTGCGTCCTCTGATCAGGTACAGTAAAGTCAACGCAGATGCTCCTGGATCTGGACATGAGAATTCAGGGTTGTCAGAAAGCAACCCGGTGAGTGCATATGATAAAGCCAAGTGGCGTGCATATCAGGCACACGTGTACATGATCAAGTGATGTGGTTCAGTCATACAGGTACATGCAATTACAAGTAACATAAAAGAAATTAAAGGAACGACAATAATCTAAAATCAAGTAAATACATGTATATCGATAAGTCTGAATCAGCAAGCATGCATAAAAAACGGTATCGAGAGCTTAAGTATAAATAAACATGCGATAAATACATTAAACATGCGATAAATACAAGTATGGATAAAACTAGTTGTATAAGCTTAGATTATGGATTCACGGGGTCGATACGTCAAGGGGATAATCCAAATAAGGAAACCTTCATCTATATATCACATATCCCATGTCGCCATCATCCGAGTTCATACAACTTGAGTTGCCCTCAAAGTGACAGAACTAGAGTGTGTCAGTAGTATTCATTATATCACAGAAATCATGTCATAAAGTAGGGTGTCAACTCAGAGCATACCACCTGATTAAATGATTTATCACTATAACTAGAGAATATAAATGTGTTACCTTTTAAGTTATTCAATAATAATAATCAGTACCGTTTGATATTTCAATCGCCTCCCTACTATTGCCTCACATCACTGATAGTTCATACTAGAGTTCGCACTCTAGTAGAACTTACTCGGGTCTGATATGCGAGTACCAGGACCCGAATAAAGGAGAGACTAAATATCACACGTTCCCAATATTATTACTGTTTGGTTGTTATATTCTTATGTTATTCATCCGATCCATATGCTTAGGTATGTGTTACTGGTGCACATACATTCATTTATGAATAAGACGAGATATTACTTAGAAACTAATAAATCTGATGGCTCATGTTTATAGTGGGTCCCGTCTCTGCCCGGGGGTACGGCTCAGGAGTACAGGCTACTGCTTCCGGGGACTTATCATTACGCGCCATATAACACTTCAGATATATTCACTAATATAAATATGACATCATACCGGTATCTATCAGTTTCCCCCACCCAAATGTAAGTTGAGTACTTTATTATATATATATATATAATCCAGTGATAATGTCCACAAGGTGTCCACAGTAATCCAACTTCCATGATTATCCAATTACGGGGATCAACAGGAGCACAATATCAGGAGCATACTATCAGGAGTCTCCCTGTTACAGGGGTTCAGTAATCAAGAGTTCAGGAGCATAGGAGTTCAGGAGTACCAGATGTTTGGTAACAATATAATAATCATGCCAAGTCTCTGTAAAAGTGATAATCATGAATATGCAATGTAATACAGGCGCTTGGTACAATGGTATCCAGTCAGTGTCACGATATCAGGTCAAGTGTACTAGTACCAGGTGAAAGCATGTCAAGTAAGTGATAACATGTCAAGTGTCAAGTGTCATATATCAGGTGTCAGGTATCAGGTGTGAGGTGATAACATGTCAAGTACCGGTGTCAGATATCAAGTGTCAAGTATCAGGTGTTAAGTGATAACATGTCAAGTACCAGTGTCAAATATCAAGTGTCAGGTATCAGGTGTCAAGTGATAACATGTCAAGTACCGGTGTCAGATATCAAGTGTTAGGTATCAGATGTCAAGTGATAACATGTTAATTCTTAAAAATCACTCGCATATCATATATCAACTCGCATAACGATGCATCATGTTTTAGAAAGCATGATAACAATTATTAGGCATGTGATGATGGTAACAAGACATTTACATATCAATATATCATGCAATAGACGTTAAAATAGTAATCACTAGGTACGAAACTATGTTAGCAAAGCATGAAGCAACACAGGAAATGTACTAGCCTAAATCATCGGAAAACGGCGTAAAATTCTGGAACACTATAAACACGTACACGCCACCAATTCATATTAAAATATGCAAATATAATTCTTAAAATGTACACATATATTAATTGATATTAATTTATTAAGCGAGAGAATGAGAGAGCAGAGAGAGAGGAGAGAGAAAAGAATGAAAGAGAGAGATGCTGGGAAGAGAGACTTGTAGGAAAGTGAGAGAGACAGAGTTTGCTGGAAAGTTAAAGGGGGTAAGGGGGAGAGTTTTGATGAAAAGAAGGGGGTAAAAGGGGAAAGTAGGAAAAAGAAAGAAAGAAGAAAAGAAAGAAAGAAGAAAGGAAAGAAGGAAAAAGAAGAAGAAGAAGGGGGGAGGTTGGCCGGCGACCTGGTGGTGGCGCCGCCAGCCAGGGGGCGTCGCCATCGGCAGAGGGGGGTCGGCGGCGCAACAGCCCCGGGGAGGAGGGTTTGGTGGTTGTTGGGGAAGTTGGGTTAATGTTGTTGATGTTGATGATGTTGTTGTTGGTGGTGGTTGATGGTGGTGGTGGTGTTGGGGATTGGAAGATGAGGTGGATGTGATGGTAGGGTGACGGAAGTGGAGGAGGTGGTGGAGTATTGGTGGTGGATTTTGAGGATGAAAGTGGAGGTGAAATGGGTTTTGTGTTGTAATTAGAGGAGGACGGTGGTGTGTTGTGGAAGGAGGATGGAAGGAGAGAGTTTAGGGGAGGGGATGGCCGACCAAGGTGGCGGCGGCACTCCGGGGGCTCCCCGGAGGTGGCCGACAGTGGATCCAAGGGAGGGAGAGAGGAGGATGTGTTGGTGGGAAAGAAGGAGAAATGGAGAAGATGGGGAAGAAAAGAAAGAAAGGAAGATAAAGAGAAGGAGAGGAGAGGGGGAGTATGGGAGGAGGAATTGGGGGGAATGGTGTGCTGGTGCTGCAGCTGGCTGTGGTAGGGTATGGGTGAAGGACGGGGGCAGGTAAGGGAGAAAGAAAGGGAAAAGAAAAAGAAAAAGAAAAAGAGTTATTTTAATGCGAAAAAGATTGACTGTTTCAGAATCGCTCCAAAATATTCTCAAAAATAGAAAATATTATTTTAAGATGCCCTGTGAAATTAGATTCGAGAAAGTCAATCTGGTTTTCAAATTAAAAATCCTGAAATCTTCTGGCGATTCCGGTCGACCCCAAAATCAGTCAAAATTTGATAAATTCATAAAAATCTCAAAAATATATTTAGATAGAAAATGTGATTCTAAGAAGTAATGTGAAAGACGTTTCTAAAAATTCAACTCCGTTTGAAAACTAAAAATCTGGGAATTGGTCAGCGATACTGATTGATATCGGTTTTGAAGATTTTGCAAAATAATTCTGAAAAATTTCAGAAAATCATGAAAAATCTAAATATTGAAAAACAGTATTTGAAACTGAAATCGGTCAAATCGGACTACCAGAAAGGTCAAATCGGGCAATACACTAGGATTGGGTCCCCGGTTCAGAGTAGGGCTGACTCCGAGTCCACGAATCCGGATTCAATATAAAACAATCACATAAATAATCATAAAATAAAAACAAATATAAAATTAAATCAAAAAATACGATTGAAAAATTAGAATACGTATCTTAGTACGTATTCCAAGAACGGGGTGTTACATAATCATATCACAATTTATACAAGGAAGTATGGATAAGATTACTCAAAATAACACCAATTACGAGATTCAAATTGACATTAGAAAATTGTTTAAAATTTAATGTTGGTGATGTTATTTTACTTGCTTGTAGTACTGATCCGTTTTAATTTTAAAGAAACTAAATTATAATGTTTATGTTATAGATATTGGTATCAGTTTTATTTTCAATATTGAAGATCTAGTGGATTACAAAGGTTTTGATTTTAACCCTAGCAATTTATTTATTTATGAGCCATTCCCTGAGCCTATTTTTGAGAGACTCTCTATTCCACCAATTTCAAATATTTTACCTAATACAGGGGATCAGATTGACAAAATTTTGGATGATGAAATTATCATGATTTGTAAGTATTTGGTTCGACGGAAAGAAAGAGCAACGACTGATTCCAATAGGTTGAAGCAAGATGAGATCACTTCTATTACTGACTCGACGAAGTCGAGCTCTCTTCAACAGGGGGAGAATGATGCGGACAATGGAACGAAGATATGACAAATCTTTCATCGTTGGAGAAGACGCGCTAACTCAACATAAATCCAATAGTTGTATTAGGATTAGGATTCTTAATTTATATTTCTTGTATTTTTGATTTTTAGTAACTGAAGTTGTAATAGGACTCTAGTTTCTTTTTTTATGTAATTTTTCTTTCTTTTAGGCTTTTGATTTTTTTTAGAATTAGGATTATGTAATCAAATATAAGTAGGAGATGCAATTTTGTAGCTTATATAAAAGCCTCCATGTATTCACTTTTTTTTTTACAATGAAGATGAATAATGAAAATTTGTTTTTCTCTTTGTGAGTTGACTATAGATATTGAATCTTCTTTCTAATAGTGGTGAGATGCCTTAATTGGTTTATCATAATTCTATTTTCCTCTCTCAATCTCTCCACAATAAATTTCTTACCTCTAAATGTGTTGCCGAATCTCTTTCTCTCGCCACGTCTACTACGACCTCGACGCCCATTGTTATTTTCTTTCTCACCATTGAAGCCGAGGCCATTCAGGCCTTCTCCACGCCACCAAAATCAAGACGAAAATAGATTCGCGCAGGCAAAATTTTACACTAGCAAGCTTTCTTATTAGGACCATATCTTACTCATCCAGAGTTCAAATCACGCATTGTTCGAAGCGTTGGAATCGTGACAGAAAGATCTACACTACTACAAAATTTTAGAGTAAGAAAATAGAGAAAAATCAGGTTTTATTCATAGCTAATCAAGAGGTACAATTTCAATTCACGAATATATATTTATAAGTTTGATATTACATCTCTAATTTTTTATCAATCTGATTATTATCCACTTCAAATGGTAAGTTTAGTGCTTCTGCTTGCCCGATAATCTTTAGTTTCTTTATTGACCATTGAACTGCCCCTGCATAACATTAACATTGAGTTAGTACTTTAATATTTGAAATAGATCAAATAAATGTATGTTAAAGAAACATGCCTAATATTAACTGTTTTAAACTTTCTTACTAACGATCGTTTTTGTTGGTGAAACATTTAATTGAGTTATTTTATCTATTGCTTCCGCCCTGTACACGTTTCACATCAGCTTTCTTACTGCTAGATGATACAATCTGCTTAGTTTCAGGTGTCAGTTAAGTTGGTTGAAACGGGGCCAATTTGATCTTTTTCTCATCATGAATAAATGAACATGAGTTTGGACGTCTGTAGATATTGACTTCTCGATCATATAATCAAGGTTGTCCCAAAATGATATGATCCACGTCCATGGTGACTACAACACACCAAACTTTGTCTGAATATGTGGCAAATAGGATCGGAATAAGACACCTTTCACATCAAGACGCGGAATTTACCCATGATACTTTGTATGGTTGAGGGTGAGGAACAGTCTTTAGCCCAAGTTTAGTTACCATACCTGAGGCGACGACGTTGACACAACTCCCACTATCAATGATAACCCTACAATTCTTACCACTAATTTTAGTGAGAGTTTAAAAAATTAAAGTTCTACGCCAGTCGTCATTTTCTTTAGGTTTAGCCAGGCGCACTCACCATATTCAGGTGATAGATAATTTTATCTTCATCGTTAACTGACGGTGAATGCATGCTCAAAACACATCCCAAGGTGGCGGCCTAATCAACATCAAAATCATCTTCCCAAACATCTCCTTTAGGGTCATGGAAGATTTCATCTAAATCATCCTGGCCACTGTCCGATTGGGTTTCAATAGTCAACGTTCTTGACTTATTCGGATATTATGCTGAAATGTGATTATACCCTCGACATTTGAAACATTGAGTCTGTTGAATGGATCTAGGCGACTCAACTGCAATTCCTTTGCCTTTGTCTTCACGCTTAGGATTGGAGTTATTAGGTGCAAAATGAGACTGACATTGGGATGGATTAGGTTGATATTAACAGTGTTCCTGTTGGGATTGTCTCTATAATCGGTGCGTCTAGGGAATGAGGAAGCTTGGAATTGATCTGACTCCTGGACAACTTGAATAACTCGATCTAGAGTAGAGATATCTCTAATGATTAGCTCACGTCTAAGCTCATCCTTAAGTCCTGAATGAAATCTAGATAAGACTATGGCATGATGTACTCCGATACTCGTCGATTCCCTAGAGTCAAACGTTGCCACTGGTCAAGCAAACATTGTTTGTATGACATATGCAAGTATTTCTCTTGGACTTTCAGTTTCATCTTATCCCAACTTTGAATAGCTTCCTGATGTCAGAGTTTCATCAGTTTCTCAATATTCGTCTAATATTGTCTAACCTGACCCATCAATTTCATTTTGGCAAACGGACCCTTCTCTCGTTAGACATATCATACCAGTCAAAGTAGTGGCCCATGTCAGAATTTAAATCAAGAAAGAGTTGGGAATCCAACTCACCATCGAAAGTGAGTGCTTCAAGTTTTATGTTCTTAAAGTTCGCTCCCACAAAGTCATTTTAGTTGTTATTTCCAGGGTGGCGAGGTCCAGAATGAGGTCCATTATCACTAATATGTCGGTAGTCTTTCGTTCTTTAGTATTTATCAAATCTTGCTTCACATTGTCATCCGAGTGGTTAACCTTTCTAGGAGTTTGGTGAGATTGTCTAGTGTGGGTTCATTTTAGGAGTTGGATTGTGGGGGTGGTACTGTGTTCCACTACGAGTGGTCATACAACAGGGTGTCTGGATGCAAGATGTAAGACGCAACGCAAAAAATGAAACAAAAAATGATCAAAGAAATACCAACTAATATGAAACTTAATGTAGAATGATCAATAATGATAAATCAGTAAGCAATTCAGTTCTGGTATGCGGTAAGTATCCCATTACTCATTTCCATCGAGGCAACAAAAATTTAATTGATGCAATCAGGAATTAAAAATTTTGCATAATGTTGATCTTTTTAAAGTCCAGAATAAATCATTTCGTGCCTAGAATCTGGAAAAGTTCTAGTGTAATATTCAGATGTAGCAAATATAGTCAACAGATTCACTCGCTCACATTTATATAGTGGACAACAACAAGTCGATATCACAAAAGATGGATCAAACTAATGCAACTGAAAAGTTAGCACTATTAGAAAAGTAGTAAAACTGTGTCAGTTAGAAATTACCTCAAAATTACCTGCACCGAGGAGAAAGAATTCACCCACTACAATTCTGTACAGTAGTGCTATGAGCTGCGAACTTGTTGCCCCGAGAACGACGCGAATCGGACGCAAATCGAGCACGAAACAACCTCTGGAAGATGGATGCTACCTCTGGACTGAGTTGACTCAGTCGAGTCAACTCGGCACTGAGCTGACTCAGTGCACTTCAGTGTCCAACTGAGTTGGACTACTATGATGCGGTCGGGTCGGGTGAGGAAACCCGTTTGATTGAAACCCGATAGGAAATCGTGTTCAAGTAAATGGGTTTAGGAAATATAATCCAACCACCCAAAACTATTTTCCTCTGCTTTCGCACCCAACTAGGGCTCTGATGGTGGCGGAGCGGACTTCTTCGGCGGTGGTTGTTGCCGCCGTTGATGGCGGCGACGAGTCTGAAGGATGAGGAAGAGATGACAGGAAGAGATCTGAGCAGTTGGTGATCTTGGTAATACAAATCCGGTCAAGATCTTGAAACGGCGGTGACGCGATGATGGTGGCAGAGATCGGAGGAGAGAGGTGGTGGATCTGGTGGCAAGGAGCTATCTGGCTTGCCTGAGCTCCGGAATGGTTGCGGCGATGGCGGGTGGGGTTGTCGAGGGCGGGAAGAGATGCTCCGGCAACGCTTGCGTTTTGCGGAAGATGGAGACGGTGTGGGGACAGTTGCAATGGCGAACTGAAACTGGACGGAGGTGGTCGTCGCTTATGGCGTGATTTCGTCATAGAGTTGGGAAGAACTGATGAAATCACCGCTGATGTTCGCTGCTAGCGTTCGCCGTTGTCGTTGCAGGTGGCGGGTGAGGAGAAGAGATGATCGATTAGTGTTGCGTTGACAGCGGTTAGTGCTGGGAGGCAGCAGAACCCACTGGGTTGGGTTCGTTGGGGAAAATTGGAGCGGCAAAGGAGATGAATGGGTTCGTTGGGGAAAATTGAAGCGGCAAAGGAGCTGAACAGTAACAATTCATTACTGTTCACGGCATTGTATTTTTTTTTGAAGGATCTGAAAATTTGTGGAGGGAAACAAGAAATTTCGGCTCTGATATCAAAATAATGTGGAATCAAATACCAAATTAGAGAATTTAAGATTTTAGATATGATCACAGGTCGCAATTTGGATGTAGGCTTCACCGCTAGTTGAATCAATAAAAAATAGACTGAATTAAAACATAAGCAGAGCTTTATATCCAAATATTCAATATTTTTATTCATCAAATTGAGCCTCTTAAATAGACCCTTACAAAGAAGAGTTTCACCACATAATCGATGTGATACTAAACACTGGACTCAATAATGCAATACGAAATAAAAGAAGACTCGATAAATTAAACCTAATCAGGACTCCAGAAACTAACTCAAACGAGGTCTGATTGGACTCAAACGAAAAAAACAACGAACAGAATAAAATATGACTATACGATCTTCCAATGATACCAACTGACTCATAAACAATTAGGGCTCAAAACCAGACCTAAAGTGGTACCGACCTGACACGACGGCGATGGCGCTGATATGTACGTAAAGGAACCGATGTGATGCCCCATCAGTACCTTTCTATGACTCCGTCATGATTATGATGTTATATATTGATCGTACTACTTTGAGTTTAGAGTCAAAGCACCAATCTTTGAGGTTATCGGGATTATGGTTAGATTTGGTCACACGATTTAGTGACATAGAATAATAGGAATTGGTTGGGCGTTGTGGCTATTGATCCAATAAATCTACTTCTATTATGGGCCTCCCATAGCATGTCAGTGTTTAACTTGACATGCGATAAACCTTATAGAATCTCTTGCATTGCAGATTCAAATATTGACTGATACTTTCATGAAAGGTTGGGGATTAATAATGTGTTAAAATTCTTGACAATGTTGTTAGAACCTTTTTATCAATTAGATGCAAAGCCTAGAACAAATTAGGGAGCTTATTTATTTAAAACTTATTTGTGATCTATGTGCAGACTTCATCTTACTTTTGAAATTAAATTATAAATAAGCGAAGGGTTCTTATCTATTTTTATGTTAATCAAGGAAATATTTTATATCCTCAAAACTTTATAGAGGAGTATTTTATATCTGAGAAGTATTATACAAGTAAAATGCAGCACTGACTTGCTTTGCATTTACTGGCAGATAATGGACATTATGTGGATTACTGAATGCTGGCCTCTAGATGCTGGCATTAAGTATTAGACAACAAATTACTTCAATAGTTACATTTATCTAGGGTTCTGTTTTAAGCTGTTTCTTAGCAAGTGCTTCCCATCATCATCAAATTCCATCCAGATCTTCTGATTATGTACTTGAGCAATCACATTCTGAACTTAAATGAGAATGAGTGCATCCAAAATTGATCCCTCAACTAATCCATCAACTGATAGAAAGCATCATCTAACAAACAACCATCCTAATAATTATACAGTGACCCACTGGGATCTAACACATTAAATCCTTCCCTCCGCCGAAATCCATCCCAAAACACTCTTTAGTAACCTAGGACATCAAGCCACCATTATCATCTCCTCAACTTCCCACTTTGGCTTTAAATGGACAACTTGACAAAAATACTGTTTGAAGGGTCATATCATGCTTGCACACAACTTAAAAGAAAACTAAAAAACTGATTCAGATTTCAGAAATTCATTTCTCCAACTTTGGTACCTGTTAGAGACAGTTTAGGCTTTGACAGGCCGTATGTAATCAATCTCAATATATTTCATTTTTGATATAAATTTTGCATGTTAAAGTCCAGTTAGCTGTCAATTAAAATTGAGTAGGGTCCTATCCACACAATGGAAAAGCTAAAAGAAAAGAAAAGAAAAGAAAAGAAAGACTGGAAAGGAAAGAGAAAGCAAAAACCCTTAGTTGCCAGATCTGAGGCACGTGCATGTGTGCTGTGGGTTGTGACAATTGAGATTACATGCTCTTCTAGATTTAATCAACATTATTGGTTGTTTATCAATTATGACTACTTGATTCATCTAATCAAATGCGGGGATTTCTTTTCAAACGATCGGTTCTTACTTCTTAACTCCATAATATACTGTCTGGATCATCTAAGCTTTCTCACTGATTTTGGTTATACAAGGTGATTTCTGGTTATTGTCAGTGGAGAACATCTTAGTATCATGTGTGATGTAAAATGGGTAGATCACAATCACCTTCAAGTCAACAGAAGAGGAAAATAGGGTTTTGGAGAAGAAATAGAAAGGAGAATTAGGTTTTGAGAAGAAAGAGATAGAAAAACTAGATAAATTTGGGCTTCACACCCTTTACACCACGGGATTCACACCCATTTACACCACGGGCTTCACACCCCAATCTCAAAAACTCAAAATTAAAGAAATTTAACTGAAAATTTTTATTTATTCATTGACTGCCAATAATAAAAGTTTTGGGGCCTATTTATAGGCTTTACAAAAGTCCAGTTTCAGAATTTAACCGATTTGGTACTAAATTTTCAAATAAAAGAAAACTAAATTCAAAAATAAACTAAAGCATAAAACTAGCAAATGCAGTGATGTCCTCATCATTTCTCTTGGGATGGGGAAAAACTTGACCCTCTCGAGTGTAGAATCTCCACATCTAGCATCTCAATCGAGTCATGGTGGTGGTCTGAGAATCATCAGTCATGCATTCAGTCCGAACCAAAGTGAAAGTGGAGTTGGGACTGACCTCCATGATGATACAGCTGTAGTCGATAGTAGATCTGGAAGGGCATATGTAGTAAAAAGAGTTGAATCTGCTCCACTGAAAGCTGAACTGATACCAAGGTCCTTGGGAAATCCAACTCATTAGTAATAGAACTAATCTTTTTCAGAACTCTAGAAGGACATATACATTAAGCGAGCATTTGACTCACAGTTCCGAGAGGGAACCTCTCAGAGTGAATCATAACTATCACCATATTTTAACTGCAAATTCTTACAAAATACTATATGGATAAGCAACAAATTTGTAGTTATCATTGTAAAATTTTCTCTCTTTATGGGTCTCATCATGCATTTCGGGCAAATACAATGCAACTAACTCACTAGATAAAACTCTTAAAGATAGGATAAATAGATATATGGGTTTCCTAGGGGACGTACATCAAATATCGCTAACAGTATGACATCACTAGAACTAACAGAAATATGACCATAACTAGGACTAACAGAAATATGACCAAAGTCAAGAAATAACTCCAAACATTCACTAAAAGAAGAAATAATAGGAGTAACTTGAGAAACCATAGTAAAGAATTTCACTGATTAGAGAAAAATTAGGAGCAACTATATAATCACAATCTGCACTAGAGAACTCAGATGGCTTACAAGATGTAATTATCTAGTATCGACTGCCTCATGGTCAAGTTCATCCTCTATCATAGGTATGGCAAGTGAACACCTAGCAATTTGTACAGGCACACTAGACTGCACTAATACGTGCTCAAAATCACTAGTATTATTCTCTGAAATATCGATGTCATCATGTATGAGTGTAGTAGACTCAATTAATGCATCTTCAATATCACTGATATTCTCCTCATGAATATGAGTCTCATCAAGTGTGGATGTACTAGTTTTTATTAACTCTTCAGCAACATCACTAGTAACCTCAAAATGAATATGAATGTTCTTAACAAATTTTGAATTATCAATGTCATCAATTTTCACATTATCAATACGTTAACTCTTCGAGGGGCACTGGTAATCATAATGTTCAAATTCTCCACACTTAGAACACTTGATCGAGGGGCACTCATAAGCATAATGTCCATATTTCTCACACGTAGAACACCGCTCTCTGATTTTAAAAGTGGACAATTATAGTTCTAAAACCAAAAGAAACGTCTTTTATATAGAATTCATGACATGTAAGATCAGCTCTCTTTTGAAATCAGGTTTCAATTATAAAACATATATATAGTAGGAAGATGATGTATTTTAAAGCCACATTCAAATACAAGCTCCTTAAATTTAAGTTTATACTTGGTAACAGACAAGTCTCCCTAATGTAGACAAAACAACTTTTTGAAAACTCAGGATCTCAAGAGAATAAATTTTTTCTTAAGCTTTGTTTTTTTCATTTCATCCCATATCTCTATAGGTCTGGAGTATATTCTCTCTACTTGTCTTTTTTTGATAGTCCAATAATCTAAGGCTGCAGATCTTAGTTTACACGTAGCAAACTAGACTCTACTCGTATTAGAAAATTATACAAATCAAAATAGTAGTCCAGGTGTGGTATCCAATCACAAAATTCACGAGGGTCATATATACCACAAAATTCAGGAGGCTACGCTGCTTTTTCAACTTCATCTCTCCTAACAATACACCAATCTTGATAATTACACTCTCTGGTGCGATGTTGTGATTTCATGTTTCATGACTCACGCCAATCATAATAATTACATTCTCTAGTGTGACATTATGAATTTGTGTTCTGTGACTCAAGCCAAGGATAATAATTAAATTCTCTAGTGTGATATTGTGAATTCGTGCTTCTTGACTCCAGGGGATGTCAAAATCTCGTGCTAAACTCAGACATATCTACAATTTAACCTAAGACAAACCGCTGATGCAAGAATACATGCAAACAAATGATTATGCAATATTTCTAAACTTAGAGAAAACTAAATACATGTACTAAATGATGAAATTGCAATCCTTAAAAGCTCAATCTTTATATGCAAGGAAATATGATCATAAATGATGATGTTAAGCAACCAATACACGACCAATACACAAGATCAATAAACATCAACAATTAAGCATGATAAACTACAAATGAATGCATAACCCCTAAAATTTGCAAGAAATGAATTGTTAAAGTATTAGATTAAATTATATATCACCTGAGGAGATGAGTAGTCCACGTCAAGTGTAATTATGTAAGAGTCTTTAGAATATTCTACACAACTGATGGCTGAAATTCTTGTAGGGAAACTTCATAACAGTTACAATACGGACTGGACTTACTAGAAAAAAATAACTTCAAGAATGGTCGAATCGGGCTTAAAACGGGCACAAAATAACTTTCAGATTGAATCTGCCGAGTTGCAGCCAAGTCAGAGTGAGCCAAGGCCGAGTCAACTCACTGAGTCAACTTGGATTGACTCGGATCGGTTGAGTCGGGTTGGATCTGAGCCGCGCCTCGAGTCGGCTCGAGTCAGCTCGGAGCTGATAGTAGCTCAGGGCGACTCGGGTCGGCTCGGCGGCTCAGGTCGGCTCGGTCGGGTCAGATCTTGCACTGGTGCGGGTCGGGTCTAACTTAACTGGAACTGGGTAGGATATGAAACTGATTACGGGTCGGATTGGAACTCGTTTGTGCTGATGAGTCAGGGTGGGGATTGAGTCGAGGGAGAAGATGATGATGAGTTAATGCCGGTGAGATCTGTTGGCATCGACACAGTGATTCGTCATCTTGGTAATGACGGTGAAGCTAACTCGACGTCGTGGAGGAGGCGACGGGGTCAGTCGAGGGTTGTCATCACTTGAAGAGGTCGCAGTCTATGGTGGTTGGGTTTAGTCGAGGAGAGGAGGAACCGATGAGGCGGCGACGTGCGGATCTGGTGGCTGTAGTGAGGTTTGGATCTTCGGCATGAAAGAGATCGAGAGCAGAGAGAGAGTAAGCGGAGATGGTGGTGGACCTGCTGTGATGTCGGCAGTAGTTCTAAAGACGGCGACGAGAATGTATGACTTGAAGGCGGTGAAGCTTCTGTGAGGTCGGCGGTGCCTGCTGATTAAGTCAGCATCGATGTCGAAGACTGGTTGCAGTGGCGGGCAATGATGGCGGCTGTGGCTGTGGGATAAGTTGGGTTAGGGTTTAGTGTGAGAGAGAAAGCGAGGAAGGAGAAGAGGGAAGAGTACTGGGATTTTTTAGGGATTTTTCGGGTTTTTAATAGATCTAGGTTTTTTTGATCTGATTTTTTTTAACAGATTAGGATTTGGAGAGACTAGGATTAGGGTTTGAAAAAGAAAGAGTTAGGATTTTTTTAAATGGATCTAAGAAAATTTGAAGGAGATTTGGATCAAAGCTCTGATTTTAAAATTGATGTAAAACGGGTGGATTACAATCACCTTCAAATCAATAGAAGAGGAAACTAGGGTTTTAAGAAAGAAATAGAAAGCAGAATTAGGGTTTGAGAAGAAGACATAAGAAAACTGGATAAATTTGGGTTTCACACCCTTTACGTTACGGGCTTCACTCCTAATCTCAAGAATTCAAAACTCAAGAAATTTAACTAAATTTTTCATTCATTCATTGACCACCAATAATGGAAGCCTTGGAGCTTATTTTTCAGCTTTACAAAAGTCCATTATTAGAATTTAACCGATGTAGTACTAAATTTTCAAATAAAAGAAAACAACTAAATTCAAAAATAAATTAAAGCATAAAACTAGCAAGTGCAGTGATGTCCTCATCAATGCGTCTTTTGGTTTTGGTTGTATAAAGTGCGGCCACAGCTAAATGGATATGAGAGCACATACCATTCGTTTCCATCTATGAAATAACACTACGTATTTCCCAGTAAATACTGTGAAGTATCTGTTAGCAGCTCTTTCCGGCCCAAAACAATAGTATTAGCGTCTGACAGAAGAATCCCCTATTCTATTGAAATGGGTGGAAAATCCCTCTTATTTTATTAAATTCATGAAAAAACACTCCTTATACTATCGTAAGAGCCGACAGAAATCTCTATAATTTTTTCGATTTGGCCGAGAACAAATATATACAATCTAAGATTTGAAAAAGGATCATTGTGCACTATCTTCGATTTAGACATGTACTATCATAACAGAGGAGTGTTTTATGGTGAATCCAACAAAACAAGGGGTTGTCTGCTCATTTTAATTTTAATAGAACAAGAAGATTATGCATAATGCCCATAATACAAGGGGGCTTTCTGCAATTTACCTTGTCAATGTTATGTTTAAGGTGTGAATTTTGTGTGATATTTACATCCCACTTTTTTCCAGGAACATTAATGCATTATTCTGTGAAAACTAAACCAGTATTCCAAGAACTAGTAGCAATAGTCTAGGATCTGAATGTTGATCTGTTTTAATGAGCATCAGAACTTGTATGTGGAAGATGGTATGTCTATTAGTTATTACAATATGGATTTAATTTGAGGTGGTCCTTGTTATCAAAATATTGACTTCAATAATAAATAATTCTAATCTTCTTGGTAGCAAAATTCTAGACCGAAAGAGTTGGTGACCAGATCGGAAGATTTTAATTGCATAATTTAAACCTTCTGATTTAGGATATGACCTTAAAAAGCTCTAGTTTTACTCAATTATTTTCCATCTTTGCCAACTGTTGTATATACACCCTCATCCTCACAGCTCTTGATTCGGAGCATATTATTTCCTTCGAGTCAGGTTGTTTTCTACGTTATTCATTTTCTTTTCCTATAATTGTTCATGAAAAATTAGGAAGGAAAAGGACACTGATTCCATCTAAAATACTCCATTATTGATAAATGTACATGCAAAACCTATCAAACATATATTGTACAGTCATAATTCTATTCTCGCTGAGTAAGTTATCATGATTTTGTATTAGAACTGGACTGGAGTATCCAGATCTTAGATGAGAAGATGTATCAGACACCAACACTTTATCCTTTTAACTGCTAACTTGTCTTTCACATAATGTTTGATAGTATGCCCACATCAAAGTAAAATCGCTGGGAGACCATGAAAGGGAGGAAGGGTATGAAGGCGAGGATATCTGAGCGGGGGAGAAAGGTTCATTGAAAGAAGTGGTTGAGCTACATGGCTTCCTCAGCAACAAGGGAACGATATCTTCTAACAGTCCTTGTGGGCTCTGCTGTTCTTCAAGCAGCAGAGGATGTTGCATGCTCTCCTCCTTTCTGATGCCTGTGTCTGTGGTAGTTACAGAATCTTTCTTATGTCCTTCTTGGGGTTATCTGCTCCAACCACCGGCTTTCTTGTTGCTGATGCTCCTTTCCTTTTCCTGGGCTGTGTGTTTTATCATCCTCATTGTGTCGGTCCTCTGAGATACTGGTTTCGATCTTCGGCTTCTTTGTTGATGGAAGGCCAGAGGTTGGGAGGGGTTTTGTCGCCGTGGTAGGTGGAAATGTGAGTATGTGTAATGGAGGTGGAGGCCTTCGTAGGTGACATTAAGAGTCTCTGGGTCGTCTACCGATCTCTCCACTTGCTTCTTGGCGTTGCACCTCGGGTTGGTGCACCTGTAGTAACTCCTGCTCATCAACATAAAGGAAATCAAATGTTTCAGACACGATATTTCATTGATGTCCTAGCTTCTTTGATTGAATTGTATCTGTGTGCTTCCCATGTGTCTGTCGACTGTACGACAAATCTGGTGCAGTTGTTTCGCTTGGTGGCGTACAGTTATGACTGCTTTTACACTCTGAATTACAGCTACAGTCACTTGTACTATGCTATTTGCATCTATTGTATTTGAGGTTTTCGCCTGCTTGATCCCAATTTAATGGTGTCAATTAACCTTTGATGCAAGTTGTCCCATCTCTTGCATTTGCAAGTGGTATGGTTTGGAACAAAACACTGCGAGTAGGTTTCACGCGTTATTTTCGGGTTAAATAGGTCTTTTATTACATGCATGTATTTGGAAAATGGGTGATTTCTATTTTCAGGGAGTGGAGCCTGTGTCGGTGTCAATATGTTTATTGTGAGTTCTACCTAAAATGGGGGCAAAGCAGAGAAGCAATTTATTTCAGTGTGGAAAATGATGGTTTTTTATCATGTTGCACCTCTCTGTATATGCCTTGCTCGTTTATGGAAATTAAAAGGTGAGGCTTTTAATGAATTCTTGCAAGCAGAGAAGGTTCTCCAAGGTTGAGATTTTTCTTGCAGTTTAAGGGAGTTATCAATGAAAATTTTTCTGGTTGATTTCTACCAAAATATCTACAAAGGGTATATAATTGTTATTCTTTAATTTTTGATGATGAATTTATTAGTTTTGTATGAATGAGCATAGACAAACAACCACCTTGGTTGGGGCTGTTTTTGATGGATTTCTGCCCATATTTCCTCCATTTGTAGCCATCATCTGCAAGTGGTCCATTCCCACAGCTCCTGATTTTGAGTGTGTACTTGTTGTCTATCTTGCTGTGTCCCCTCTCTGGTACTGAAACTCTGCAGGAAGAAAACTCAAAGCTTTGAGAACAAGAATTCAGCTCTCATAAAAGAAAAAGGCTCGTCGCCGGAGAAACCTACGTCGATTGCGCCCTGCTCCGGCCTTCTGCCTTGCTGCTGCTGCCACAGTATGTTATCGACAGTGCATTCTCGATGTCGCTGATTGTTGGGCCGGAGTAGACGGTGGAGATGAGCTTGTTCACCAAGGAGGACTCATGAGGAGGAGCATTGGCCTCGGGCGAGAGGATGTCGACACTGAGGAGCCCCTTGGCGAGCTCGTCGTCGAGCTCGTGCAGCCAGCCGCTCTCTGATTCATCTACTTCCTCCATGGGGAGAAGAAGAGGAAGAAAGAAGAGATAAGGAAGATTGCGATAGCTTCTTGCTGTTGGTTTTACTTTTCTAATAGTAGTGTTTGCATTGCTTATAAAGTTTGATGAAGCTACAAAGAATGATATTTTTCCTCATATATTACCATAATGCCCTCATGCTAGTGGGTTTGTTTAGATTAGGGTTAGGGTTTGGGTTCTGCAAGTGGACTGAGACCACCTGACCCACTTAAGACTAAAAACTTTCAAACAAGTGAACCACTAATTAATGATTCGGTGAAACTTTCAACTAATACAAATTATTATTATTATTATTATTATTTTTATTATTGTTATACATTGAGCATGCAATATATAGGACCCCTGTGCCCTAAATCTAGAGGGAGAGGAGCAAGTTCACATCTCCATCAACCCTAGCAACCACCACACTAGAAAGAGAAAGGGGCTCTTAATAATTCAAGGCCCCACACTTAATAAGTGGCAATTTCGAAATAATAACAATGGGTGAAATGTGTAGAGCTTGTGATTACGCGTGGGGCGTTGACTTCCGGTTGGGCGGGGTTTGGTGGGGGGGGGGTTGGGTGGGGGGGGGGGGGGGGGGTTAAATTTTGGATGAAAACAAAAGGTATGATTAAATATGGGGGTTGAGAGTGTTGATTTTTAAAGAAGAAGAGAAAACAAAATAACTTTATTTGAAGAATTTGAAGCAAAAATATTTTTATTCAGATTTTTTCTCAACTATAAAATTATCTTATTTTTGTTTCTCTCAATTTTTGGTTCTTAGCTACAAAATATTAATTATGTTTCTTCTTTTACAGGCAAAAGTAGAACAAATTTAACTCAAAATCAAATTTTTTTTCTTAATTTATTACTCATTTTATTAAAAAAATAAGAAATTCATAACTTAATTTTAATACAATTATGAATTTAAGGCTAAATTTTAAAAACTCTAAAAATTTTAAACTAACTCAAGATTTGATTTTTTTTTTTTTTCCCCTCCGGAAGAGACAAAGCCGTTGACTCGGCCGACGAGACGAGTTCAAAGAGTCAGCGGCATGTGAGTGGGTAAAGGTCAATTGCGGCCCGTTGGGCCCGGCGGCTGTTTAGTGTTTTAATAACGGGGGGGTCTGCATGGGCTTGTCAGCACGTGTCGCAAGTTGTTATGGATTGTTCATTGGCCCTGCGGCCAGCCCCCCAACCGCCACCCGCTGGCTCTGTTGGGGACTCACCGGTGACGTCATCGCCACTGTGGGTGGAGGGAGAGGGAGAGGGAGAGAGACGCTCTGTGGGCCCCACTTCTGTCGAATGGCCGTACGCCGGGGACCACTTGCCCCGCCGTATGTCGCTCTCTCGTCGGTGAAGAGCGCAGTGTCCATGAAAACGTAATCTCTTTCACTTAACTCATCATTTCTTAGTCACGGTGGTCTCATTAGCGGAAATCTTGGAGAAATAAGCACATTTACGATTTTATATACCATTTTATGATTTTTATAACTTGGATCATCTGTTACTTGGTACAAGTTTACGCTTTAATACATGAAGCTCTTGTAACTTCATATTTAGTTAAAAATTATTTCTGATCAATTTTCTTTTCAAATCAGACCTCGGATCTAAAGATGAAGGAGAGAGAGAGAGAGAGAGAGAGAGAGGAGAGAGAGAGAGAGAGAGAAAGAGAGAGAGAGAGAGAGAGAGTAATCTCTCCTCTTTTCTCTCTCTAATCTCTCATCTTCATTAGATCACTTTGAATCATGAAACTCGAGATCCTAGTATCAATACTCACTGCTATATAATATGGTTGCGAGAGAACTTGAGAGGGCAAGAGAAAGGGGAAAAAAAACAAGTAGAAGCAACAGGAAACATTTTATTTATATACATATGAGGATCATCATAGAAATTGTACTGCAGTTGTTAAGTCTCCTGTAGATCTCATTAACTTCAAGCAGCTTGTCCATTCCCATATTCTATCTTTAAAAAAAAAGGAGAAAGAAATCAAGAAAGCAACAGTTTGTTGTTGCACAAATTACTTTCCTTGGCCTCATTTGGCTTTTTTCATCCACTAGAGTTGCTTACTTGCTATGATACGGCAGTAGCAGGCAGTGTTTGATCTGAATGAATAGACCCACTCACATGTCTATTTGTCCGTTGCAACTCTTTATAAGAAGAAAATGGCTATTGACTTATTTCAATTTTTAGGTGTTGCAAAACAAATGAAGAAAAATGGGTGGGCCTCCCGTTCAGTTTTCAAGCATTTTTCAAATTTTTAGCTCAGAATTTTGACACAGACAGTAGTGCTAAAAAGCTGAGATTTTACGTGAAGCCCACACACTTTTCTTTCTCAGTTACACAACACACAAACAGAGTGGAGGTGAGGAAATGCTCATGGTGTCCACATGTCAGGCAAAAAAAAAAAAAAAAAAAAATCGGTTTTCACGCACTTTCAGGAAAAACAAACGACCCCTAAGAAAATTAATTATTTTTAATTAATTTTTATGGCTAGGGTTACTATAAATTCTTAACTTCCTCTAGCCTTTTAGGTAAACGACTAAATTCTTATTTTTAATAATTTCCCCATTTATTTGTATAAACAGGCAAAATAAAATATTCTTACTCTTGTCCACTATGTCCACTAAATAGTTCAGATAAATGGGTGTTATTCATATACATTGCGGCACTGAAAAAATGGTTTGTTCTATCTCTAGAAAGTTAGTAGAGGTGTGGAATTCTAGTGCAAAAAATTAAACTTATATGGTCTAATTATTCAAAATAATGAATAAACAATTACAGTTCACTTTTAGCTAAATTATAAATGGGCTAAGCTTGGTATACCTCGAATTAAATTCCAATCCAACCTGGGCCACAAAATTTCGTACTGATCAACCTGGGCCCTTATAGTTCTTTTAAGGTTCACTGTATTTCAGGGCTTTTCGCTTAAAGAGAAGAAAGGCCAACAATAAACTCAGATTGGCCCAAATCTTGCATTCACTATTTGCGTTTAATTCAGTTCAAAGCTCGGGGGCGATGCTGGCAGGTTTGTAAATATTTTGATGATCTCTTCGGTCTCCGGCCGAGCCACCCTCCGGCGGTGTCTCCCGGTCATTGGTCAACTGTCTACTGTCGAGGTCAGTTCCTCTCTTCGACAATTTATGTCGCAAATTTCTAATGACTGCAAGATGTTTGATAGAATGCTTGTGTGAGATCAGACACGTAAAATTGTTGATTGTTGACAAACCTTTGAGTTACAACTATGTTTTGATTCAGACGTGCATAATTGTCAAAAAAGGAAATAGTACAGAAAGGGAGCAGGGTGGAATTATTTTTGCGTTTGCTTAAATCCCTACCTAGAATCTTTGCTCTCATTAGCAAAAGATGGGTCAGGCAATGTTGAGTAGAAATGTGTTAATCAACAGTCCATGTATTTGTCACCTTGACCTCTTCCCTGATTTCAAAGGGGAGAGTGGGTGAAGCCAATTGATGGGCACTTGTATGAAGTTTGTTGTCATTAAGGTTTTGAGACAAAGCAATACACTCAGAATGCAACAAGATACAACTAGATATTAACAAAGATTTGTTTCTGAAACTATTTTTGCATAAGGATAAAAGATTGTAGTGATTGATCCTAGTATCTACACATGCTTAGCTCAAGTTGCCAACTACATCTGAAAAAATTAATTGGCGTCTCCTCCCAGGATACTGCTTACAAGATCCCATGGACCAATAGCATATTACATTGAACTATCACTAAGAAAAATCACAATGTCATGACTTTCTGAAATTTCCTTTTCTAAAGATAAATACGAAATGAAAAGTGAAGGAAAAAACTTAAATCTACACGATTCTAGAATTTCTCCTACCAAATGTAGCCATTTCCCAAGCTATACAAACCCTATCGGAAGTTTTTCTTTCTCAGGGTTATCTCTGTTCCCTCTCTCACACTTCTTCCCTTAAAATGCAGCACTAAGGTTTGACATCCAAAATGGAAGCGTATAATCAAGAACCATATCATCGACAAGTGCGGCAAATATTGATATATGAATATTTTCTTACCTTTGATTTTTCTTAACCTGCCGATCAAACTTCTTAGCCAATGTCGTATTGATTTTCTGCTGGCACAACTTTTTGCTTGCTTCCCTTGCTCCCTTTAGCAGTTTCCTCCCTTGACATCACAGCTGTCTTAATTTCCCCAACATCTGCATAACACTTGGCTTTTGACTCTTCTTTTGGTTGTGTGGCATCCCCTGCTAAGTGTATTCTGTCAGCAACTGACCGAGGATGAGGTGGTGACTTAGCCGATGATGTGCGAGGGACTGCATGTGGCAATGGTTTGGTATCAGCAACGGAGGTTGGGCTAGGAGAAGTTGAGTCTGGAGAAGACATTATTTTGTGGGTAGGGGTTGTGGAGCCTGACGAAGGCATATTATGTGAACCAAAATGAGGTTGTAAAATAGGGTGAGCAAAGGAAATGATGGTTCTCGCCTACTTCTGGTATGTTTACTAGGTTGATTGGGTTTTATATAGAGTGTGTTTGAGGTGCTGCCATGGATGAATTATGGAACTGATGCGTCCTCTCCGTCGGCGAGGGCGTCGGAGATGATCGGCTGGTAGCGATGGCGGTTCCTCGGCGGCATCTCAACCTGCAGATGGTGGCAAAACAGGGAGAACTGGCAGCGCCAAGGGCAAAATCAGAGAAAAAGACGAAGAAGAAGAAGAAAGAAGCTTTATTGATCTCAGTAGAGAGCTCAGCTGGAGCTCGTTGCCAAATTAGGGCAAGGATTACATCATAGATCTCATTAGCGGGCGAAGCCAGCTATTTATTTCCCCCCATTCCTCCATTGGGCCGGATCTCATGTTAATGGGTTGGGTCATCAGGCCCAGCGGGACCCATTACTGAGTCTCAACGCCAAACCGAACCCGGCCCATTAACAGGTTACAACAGAGAAGAAGGAGACGGCTCAACTCATCATAGCCGTTGCCATTCAAAAAGAAAAAGAAGAAAGATAAGAATCAAATTCTCCAGTATCAAAGTATCAACAATAACATGGTCAGAGAGATAAGAATGGTTACTGAAAATAAGAACTGTATCAATGCTCCCCCCTTGAAATCGATCTTGCCTCAAGATCGAAGGCAGGAAATCTTTTGATCAATCCCCAGTAATTCTCCCAGGTAGCTTCCTCTGAAGGCAATTGTTTCCATTTAACCAATACTTCAGATGTTGCTTTCCAAACCTCTTCACCATTCGTCTGTCAATGATGAAGTCAGGTTCCTTTATTACCTCCACCACATGAGCAGGGGTCTGATTATGGACCTGAATGCCTTCACCAAGTTTCTTTTTTAGTTGTGAAATATGGAATACTGGATGGATTTTGGCCTCATCAGGAAGTTCTAACTTGTAAGCAACTGGACCAATCCTCTCCAAAATCTTATAGGGGCCATAGAACAAGGGAGAGAGCTTATGGGACCTCCTTCCTCCCACTGATATCTGCCTATAAGGCTGCAATCTCAAAAACACCCAATTCCCAACTTCAAATGTTCTCTCAGTTCTATGCAAATCTGCCCACCTTTTCATCCTGTCCTGTGCATGAATCAGATTATCCTTCAACAGCTGAAGAGTTGCATCTCTATCCAACAAAGCTTCCTCAACACTTTGTAGTTTAGCAGTTTTGGGAATATAAGTTTGATAGTAGGAGGGGCTTTCCCATAAACAGCCTGATAGGGAGCCATCTTAATGGCTGATTGCCAATTTGAGTTGTACCAAAACTGAGCCCATGGCAACCATTTACACCATTCTTGTGGTTTGTGGGAGCAGAAGCAACGTAGGTAAGTTTCCAAGCATCTATTTATGACCTCTGTCTGCCCATCAGTTTGTGGATGAAATGAAGTGCTGAAAAGCAGTTTAGTGCCCTGTAAGGACCACAATTCCTTCCAGAAATCACTGGTAAAAACAGCATCCCTGTCTGATACTATACTAAGTGGCATTCCATACAAGCTATAGATGTTATCCATAAAGACAGCAGCCACTGATTTAGCTGTGTAGGGGTGAGGGAGAGACAAAAAATGTGCAAACTTTGTTAACCTGTCCACTATGACAAAGATAACAGATTTACCTCCACTTTTTGGCAATCCCTCTATAAAATCCATGGAAATATCTTCCCAGACATTTTGTGGAATAGGCAGAGGTTGCAGTAATCCAGCAGGTTTAGTAGTCTCATACTTAAATCTCTGGCAGGTATCACATTCCCTGATATATTTTTAACACTGTTTTTCATACCCTGCCAATATACCACTCTCTTTAATCTTTGGTAAGTCTTTTCATATCCAGAATGCCCTCCCACAGGAGTATCATGATGTTCAGACAGTAACAGTTGGGTCAATGAAGAAGAAGGGTTGATGAGGATTCTTCCTTTGTAATAAAAAAGATCACCTTTTTTTTATACTTAGCAGAATCCAATAACCCTTCCTTCCACTTATTGTTTAGATTAGAGAAAAAAGTATCAGTCTTGATCATATCTTTTAGTAATTCAATCCAATCTGATTGTACCACAGATATTTCCAGCAAGACAGGATTGTCAGGAGCTTCACCTCTTCTAGAAAGGCTGTCAGCAGCTTTGTTTTCCCTTCCTTTCTTATATTCTACTCTATACTTGAAATTGCACAACTTTAACAACCAGGTATGCTGAGCTTCAGTATATAGTCTTTGTTCCAATAGGTACTTCAGTGGTTTGTGATCAGTTTTCACTACAAATTCCATTCCCAACAAATATTGTCTCCATTTCTTGACAGCCAACAATAAACCCAACATTTCCCTTTCATATGCAGATGCATATTTACTGGAATCTCTCAGTTCTTGACTTATATAGGCTATAGGATGGTTCTCCTGCATTAATACAGCTCCAATCCTGGTAGCAGAAGCATCACACTCAATTACAAAGGGTGAAGTGTAATTGGGGAGTGCTAATACTGGTGGATTTGTGAGAGCCCTTTTCAAAATTTCAAAAGCTTTCTGAGCTTTTCCATCCCACTGAAATGCATGCTTTTTAGTAAGGGCAGTCAAAGGAGCAGCAAGAGTACTGTATCCCCTTATAAACTTCCTGTAATATCCAGTCAAACCTAAGAAACCTCTCAATGCTTTCAGAGTTTTGAGAATTGGCCAATCAATCACAGCTTGTATTTTGTTTAGATCAACAGCCACCCCTTGTGCTGACACCACATGCCCTAAGTAAGCTACCTCTGTTACCCCAAATTGGCACTTGCTCTTCTTAGCAAACAGTTGGTTCCTTTGTAAGATATCCAGCACTACCCTTACATGATCCAAATGATCTGGTAGATTCTTGCTATAGACAAGTATATCATCAAAAAAGATGAGTACAAACTTTCTCAAATAAGGTTTAAAGAGCTCATTCATCAGAGCCTGAAAGGTAGCAGGGGCATTAGTCAACCCAAAAGGCATTACTAAGTATTCATAATGGCCTGTATGGGTTCTAAAGGCTGTTTTAGGTATATCTTCTTCTCTCATCCTAATCTGGTGGTATCCACTTCTCAAGTCCAGTTTTGAAAACACTTTGGCTCCATATAACTCATCCAATAATTCATCAATCAGGGGTATAGGGTATTTGTCTTTAATTGTCTTTTGATTCAATGCTCTATAATCCACACATAACCTCCAAGTGCCATCAGTTTTTTTAACCAATACAACTGGTGAAGCATAGGGACTCTTACTATTTCTAATAATTCCAGTGTCCAACATATCCTCCACCATCTTTTCTATAATATTCTTTTGCTCCCAAGGATGTCTATAAGGTCTCAGATTAATAGGTTCAGTACCAGGAGCCAATTCTATTTGATGATCATGACTCCTCTTGGGAGGAAGACCCATAACTTCTCTAAAGACTATGTTATATTCCTCACACAAGGGCTGCAACTGGAGATTAATTTCTGAATCAGGCTGAGCCTCTGATTGCTGACAGATATATAAGACCCATCCTTTGCTGGACTGATAAAGAGTTTTTTCCATAGCCTTAACTGATACCACCTCCATAGCATTGGATGACACTCCCTGTAATTCCCAAGATTGGCTATCTTTGATGATCCTTACTTTTCTTTCTTTAAAGTTCACAGTCATTTCATCTAAAGTCTGTAGCCAATCTATTCCCAACACCATCTGACATCCCCCTATAGGCAAGACATGAAAGTCAGTAATAATTTCCAGTCCTTGGCATTTGAAACACAGATTTACACAACCCCTCACTTTGCAATTTATCATCCCCAGCTATGGTAACATCAAAAACCAACTCAGGTGTGATCACTAAACCAGTTCTCTGCACCACCTTTGGATCAATGAAATTGTGAGTAGAGCCAGTATCTAACAACACCATAACAGGCTTCCTGTTTATTTGTCCACAGAGTCTAATGGTCCTGGGTGATGTACTCCCTTCCATAGCATTGAGTGAAAGCTCAGGTAAGTTCTCTCCACACCCTACTTTTGGTCTTAATAAAATCTCCTCTTCCTGTTCACTGTCAACATCTTCACACTCAATTAACATTAAACTCTTTCCCTTGCATTTATGTCCAGGGGTATAATGCTCATCACACTTGAAACATAAACTTTTTCTCCTATATTCCTCCACTTGAGATGGGGACAATCTTCTAACTGGAGCACTTGTTGCAGGGACATTCTCCTTGCCAGTAACTGGGGTCATAGAATTTCTAGGACTGAACCCAGATGTACTGACAGTTCCTTTGAGGAAGATACTCTATTCAATTTCTTTTCAGCTGCTGTAATGGACTCTCTTGCCACTGCACTTCTATAGGCTGAAACCATAGATAAAGGCTTGTCCAATTTAACCTTCCCTCTAAGATCTTCTCTCAAACCAGACAGGAATAAACTAATCAAGTTCTTCTCGGATTCCTCAATTAAGTGAGCTAATCTTATAAAAGACTTATGATATTCCTGTACAGTACCAGTCTGTTTCAAATTTGCCAAAGCAGCCAGGGGATCATCCAAGTCATCAGGACCATACTGCAGGATCATCTCATCATAGAATTCTGGCCAGGTAACTGATCCCCCCTTCTGTTTTTCCAACCACCTCCACCATAGCAGAGCCTCGCCTTGAAGGAAGAAGACACAGAACTCTACCCGATCCTCTATTGGAGTATGATGTATAGCAAACACATGTTCCAATTGATACAGCCAGTTTAAGATGTCTCCATCTCCCCTGAAGATAGGAATTTCCACCTTAGGGTGTTTAGGCATTGGAAGTTTACCAGGGACATTGAAGGATCTCTGATTTCTTCTCAAGAACTGCTCTGGTTTTCCTCCTCCCATGGTTGCCTGTCTCTCATTTGCAGGATTAGTGAATACTCTTCCTTTAGAACTGAGCTCAGGCCCTCCAATGGGAGAAGTTTCAATTCTTCCAGATCCAACAGTTTCTTGGCACAATTTGGAGATCAGAATACTTAATTCTTCATATCCCCGATCTATCTTCCCTTCTAGAGAACGGAACCGATCATCAATAACTCTCATATTATCGCCAACCTTTTCCTCCAATATCCGATTTCTTAGTGCAGTTCTTTCATCAAGAGCTCGAAATCGGAAATCAAACTGATCATCTTTTTGAGAAATCGAACCTGCTCCAAAGGTATTTTCTCGATCTAAATCCTTCTTGGAATCACAACCTGCATCAAAAGATACTGACCTTCGTGGTTCAACTTTGGTGTGAAGTCGACGTCGTCGTCTCCATGATCCTCAGGGAACTCCGGAACCTGAGGCTCTGATACCATTGATGCGTCCTCTCCGTCGGCGAGGGCGTCGGAGATGATCGGCTGGTAGCGATGGCGGTTCCTCGGCGGCATCTCAACCTGCAGATGGTGGCAAAACAGGGAGAACTGGCAGCGCCAAGGGCAAAATCAGAGAAAAAGACGAAGAAGAAGAAGAAAGAAGCTTTATTGATCTCAGTAGAGAGCTCAGCTGGAGCTCGTTGCCAAATTAGGGCAAGGATTACATCATAGATCTCATTAGCGGGCGAAGCCAGCTATTTATTTCCCCCCATTCCTCCATTGGGCCGGATCTCATGTTAATGGGTTGGGTCATCAGGCCCAGCGGGACCCATTACTGAGTCTCAACGCCAAACCGAACCCGGCCCATTAACAGGTTACAACAGAGAAGAAGGAGACGGCTCAACTCATCATAGCCGTTGCCATTCAAAAAGAAAAAGAAGAAAGATAAGAATCAAATTCTCCAGTATCAAGTATCAACAATAACATGGTCAGAGAGATAAGAATGGTTACTGAAATAAGAACTGTATCAGGAACATAAATGTGAAGCATGAACAAATAATGATCTAGATTGAGAAGGGGGGGATGTTTTAGGTTATTTGGCCTCATCATATCAGCATCAGTTTTGGTTCCAAAAGATAGAGGAAGGTGTTAAAATAGGGGGGATGAACCTGTTGAACTTTAAAGGAAACTGTTACTGGTTGGAATGGTGGTGAATTGTATTTGGCTGTAACAATTATGGCATGGCTGTCATTTCCTTTCAGGATTGGTTGTTCATTTCCCAACATTAGATGACAAATATTCGGTGATAAAATCATACATTCTATTATTTCTATATTAAGTGTTAAATGAACCAATTGAATGCGGAAAAATTGTTCGGTTTGAAGCATATTTAGATTTAGGCTGAATAATCTTACCAATAGAGTTTTCGCCATGTCTTTGTGTTGTATCTGGCAATTTTTTTACTTCTTGGTGCACATACTTTGAGTTGTAAAGCTGTAACCGGGAGTGTAGAAGGAATATCCAGCGATGGACATGGTTGATGGTGAAAGACGATATATTTTGTGGTGAAAGAGAGTACTTGTTCATGGGTCCATTAGTTTGATGGGTGAGCTATATAGACAGGGGTAGTGTATAATATGAAATGTAAACAATAATTGTAGGGGCATGACCCAGTTTGGATGTAGAGAGATTGGGAGATGCTTAGAATGTTTAGGTTCATTTGATTAGGTGTGAATTTGAAAGGTGTTAAATATGAGGAAATGAATTTTGGCTGACGTTCCCTTTAAGAAATATTGGTTTCTGTGGATTGGATTCCAAATGTTGGGAGTGTGAAATTTGGTGGTTTCAATCTATTTTCTTAGGAAATTATATTCAGTGTTAGATCAGGCTTCTAGTGGCTTTTGGCAAGGAGATGTCTTGGTGATTTCAAGTTTGTTAATTGTATTGGAGAGAAGTGATGATCACACAAGAATAGACCTGATCAGGGTCCTGAAGGGGGAACACTTTTGTAGCAGAAATTAAATGGATTTGGGAGCTGCAATTCTTATTCAGAATGACCATCAGAACATTTCACCAAATTAGCTTGCAAAATTTCACTGCATAAATGTAACTGATTTGATCTATTCTTTGATCTCGGTGTGTGTGGATCTGACCCCTCGGTATTTGTACATTTGAAGGTTTATGCCATGTTTACTTCAACTAAGAAAGATGAGATTCAAGATTTTGCTTTTTGAAGATCTAGCTACTCTCAACTTACATTGATTTGCGCTAACTGATAGACTCGAACTTTTCAGATATTGGGTGTATGAATCGAGCTAGACTAGCCAAAGAAAAAGTTATGGGTAATTGAGTTTGATGACATTAAATCTCAAATTTGGTCATTTATATTACAGAAAAGCCTCGAATACAGAGAAATGGACCGCGTATGTGAGAATATTTCGTATGAAAGCTTGCTGTATATATATCTGCCTGTGATGCTGCATTGGCTTCTAAAAGGGGGACTGGTGTGGGATTTCTTGTGAAATAGGTCCTGAACTCCTATTCTCTTGATTTGAACCTGACCTGAAGTCCAGCTTGAGAAATGAGTCGAAAGCAGTGCCGTTCTGAGAAGTACTCCTGGATCACAAGTGTAACACTAGGCAAGTGAGCAGAAGCTGGTAGCGGAATGTGGAACAGAAAGAAGCAAGCAAGGGGTGCATAACTAGTTCTGAAATACAACTGAAGTTGAACAAACTGAATATTGGAGTCTGGTGAAAGCATTATGTATGACCCATAGATATGCAACCTTTGTTTTTCGCTACATATGTATGATTTAATTTGTATTTGCTCAACACTGTTGCATTTGGGTTGGATTCAGTTGCATTGTTGTGTTATAATTGAATCCAATGACTACAGATTAAATCTGGATGCATGTATTTCATGAACAATCTAGGATATATGTAGTGGACTTGGGAGCGATGTTGATGTCATTACAAATTGGAGAGAATCGGTACTAAACTTTACTTCAAGACTACAAGTTCCTCGAAGATGATCTTTGTTTGGGCTATACTAGTTAATATATATGGCATCTCAATTGAGAAATACTTTTTCTACACGTTTATTCAATACACAATTCTCTATACAAGAACAATATTTGTAAGCCTTCACGATTTGAATAAAAATGACTACCATGCTCATGAGGGCTACTCCTGTGTAAAGAAGTGTGTGGCCCCAAAACGTGTAAGCAAAGAATTTTGGACCCAGTGGATGAGGCATATATCTGCCGTGTAGACAATGTGATTTGATCAAAATTGATGGAGATTTTGAGCATGTTCAAAGGGTTTCATGGGCATGAAATTGAAATAAGTTTCCATTCAAAACATTGCAGAGATAAATAAGATACCTTCTTTTGATTGACATTCTCTGAATCAGCTTGAACATATGTGCAATCACGGTTTAAGATTACAATGGGATATCATTCTTAAAACCATATAATATCCAGAATCTAATATGATGAATAAATAAAATTGTAAATGGCGATGTTCGGATAAATGAATGAACAGAAAATAGTAATATGAAAAATGCCTACTTCTTCATTACTTTATCGACAATATCTCTCCTGCTTTACAATGACATTCATTCCCAAGGTCCTTGGCTGCGTCATCAACTGATGACAGCTTCCTGAGAGAGATCCCAACCATGTCATCGAGCCCAGCTTGATCGATACCAAAAATGCTCGGCAGGAATAATATTTCAGGGCACTGGAAACGCTCGACACCTAGAACAATCTGGAAGTCTTCTGCAGTGAGGGGGCGGAAGCGGGGAAGCTCTGGAGTTCCTTGGTAGGTTGACATTTTTGGATTTAGGAACAAATTTTGGGTCTATGTCCTGCACAAAGTTCATCAAGGGCATAAATGTTAGAAATGCTCTTAAAGGAGCAACTATAAGAAATAAACTGATCAGATATTTATCACCCCTGTGATGAACTCAAACTGATTGAATATAAACTAATAACTATACTTTATATGTCAGTATTCTTATTTCCAGCTTAAATATTATAAAGTCTTATGAAAAGACTTGGTGTTTCTGGCAACCATTCTTTTAGGTGCTTATTTTGGAAGTCAGTCTAGACTCAAGAGAGACCTAAAAGAAGTGCCCAGACAACCGCAACATTCAGCACTTCCAATTTAAAAAACAAATTGTAGCGATTTATGCAGTATAAGCGTGAGAAGATACAGGTATTGATAACTACATGACTATAATTGAAGATACAGCGGTATAAGCGACCAAAAGAATCAAAATATGCAAGTCTAACATATGACAGGTTAAAAGTGTTGGTGTATCTTTTCATTATTTGTCTGGGATGTAAGATTAGTAAGCATGTCACTGAAAACATAATGTGAATACTAAGTACTTAGATCCATTGGTTGCAATTGTCACAGAAGAACTATATCAGGCTACATGTTTGGGAAGAATATTAAGCTCAGGCCACTGATAGTTTAAGAACAGTACAAGGATAATAACCAAAGCGGATGAATTAAGGCTATTAGAAATACAGACAGTCAAACTGACCTGGAGCCTGCTAGAAACACGAGCTAATTCTGCCTCATTCTCATCTTGTCCACCATCAGCATCAGCATCCTTGCTTATCAATTTGTAGAGGTGCCAATCTTCATCTCTAGCTCCAAATGTATCTTCACCTTTCCCCCGATCAAATGCTGCCGTTGTCAGGTGCATCCTTTCCCTCCGAGCAGCATTCAAACGCTCACCACTGCCCACATTTTCCTGATGAATTCTGATTACCATTTGTACGGTGGCCATTTGTCTTGAGCCTTTTCCGAATATTTAGCGTGTAGTTGCTCAAGGTACTGTACTGGGTTCCCTCTGCATTGATGAGAACACAGAATCAATCTGCACTCACTTGACTAGCTATTATTGCGTAATGCTGATAATGAGGCTTGCTGAAGAGATGATTCTGGGTGTTTGGATGCAAGGAAGTGGGCGGAAGTAAGGAAATGAGGAAGTATAATTGCTTACTTCCCTATCTATCTAAACATCGGAAAAGGAAAATAAGAAAACTCCTTTTCCTTCTCTCTTTTCTTTTTACACAACCATTTCCTCACTTTCAAAGTGCTACGGTTAATTTTGTGGTCATGTAAATCTCATTTATAATAAGTTGTAGCACAAAACAGTTAATTTTTTGATCATGTAAATCTCACTTGCATTCTAATGACAGTCTATTTTTTATTTTTCTTAATTAATTTTTATTTTAATATTATTTTGCGGTCAACTTTGTGGTCAACTTTTTCATTTTTACTTTCACATTATCATCCAAACACCGGAAAAGACAACATTTTCCAAATCACACTTCCTAACAACATCCAAACACCGGAAAACTTACTAACCAATTCTCAAGTTCAAAGGAAACTATTACCAATTCCTCGCTTCCTTACTTCCTCACTTCCACTGAATGGAGAAAAAAGATCATGTAGATGTTTTATTGTCGCCGTTTTCAATTGTATGCAGAGTTTTCTGCCAAGAATAAAATTGCAAGTGACTAAAGCTAGCATGTCACTGCCAGCCACAAAGACACAAGTATTGTAAAAGTTGAATTATTTAATTATCCAACTGAAGCATATAATTAACATTCAAAAAAATTTGGAAAACTGGTCGCCAAATTATATGCTTAAAGGAAAGCATTATTGACCATATGTAACTATAAGATCACTCAGTAAGAAAAAGATGCTCATGTAATTCACTAGCAAGTTTGTATTGTTTTGTTATTCTACTCCGCAAGACTTGTTGATGGAATTCCGTCTAATTCAGGAACATGGAGGAGTTATGTGCGTAGGAAGCGCAACTCTCTTCTATAGTATTAGGCTATTTTCTTTATTGTTAGGTTCTTTTCTTTATTTTGTAGGTTTGATTTTTTTTCCCTCTTACTCCCACATCAGTTAGGATGAGGGAATCCCTTTTGTATGGGCATATAAAAAGCCAACTAGACTGTTGGTTGAAGAGTACAATTGACTTTGAGAATTTAAATTTTGTATTGCAGATACTTGCTTTGTGTTGAATTTCTGCATGGTGATGCGCAGAGTGAGAGAGAGATATCCATGGTGGTGAAGTAAAAATCAATTTTATCCTCTTATATTTCCTTAATTTCTTAAAAAAAATGAAAAAATTGCTGTAGCAAAAAAAAATCCAGTCAAAATTCCCCCGAAAATCCCAAATCTAATTGTTCATCGTTTCCCTCTTTTCTCCTTCCTCAATTCCACAAAAAACCCTAACGAAGATCCTTGCCGCCACCTTCCTGTCGCCACAACCCCATTCGTCTTCGCCACTGCCTCCCTTCATCGCCGAGATCCCCTCTGTCGTCGCTGGCGAGCTCGAGATCTCCAACAGCTTTCTCTGCAGAGATCGAGATCTCATCGCTGTTTTCTCCCCGACTCCTTAGACCACTCAGATCTAGATTTCATCGCCTTAGATCGAGATCTTGTTATTAGGATTTTTTCTTATTTTTCAAGAGGAGATGATGGTCCAAGAAAATCTAATTGGGTTGGAGAAGATGATGACTTGAAGCAGAAGAAGCAAATCAAGGTGAATCAGTTTTCTTTTCAGGCGATAACGAGTTTCCTTTTCAGGAGGAGCATGAAAAGGATTCAATTCCTATTCAATAAAGATTTGTTTGTAAAGATTAAAAGATCTAGAATTCTTCTACGCTAAGAAAATCAACCCCTAATAGGATTGATCAAGATTCTTCAAGCATCCAATGGCTAAGATCATCTCATAATCCAAATAAGAATTGTATTGTAAAATCTTATAATAAAAGATTGTAACTTAGGATTTAGGCGGTGCAGAAGAGCAGAAAAAGTTCTGATGACCAACAAAGTAAGGACTTAAAAAGTCAAGAAGGCACTAAAAAGTCAAAAAAGAGAGGAACAAGGTGAAGGTGCATAAAGAGAAGGTATACTCTTGTAATCTAGAATTAAATTCAAGAGGAAGATGAACACTGTTGTGTCATTTAGTGAAAGATTAGATCTCTTTATATCAAATTTATTAATAAAGCTTTCTCAAATTCTCTCCCCGTGGATATAGGCCAAGTTTGAGCCGAACCACGTTAAATTGTGTATTCTTCTTCTTATATCTTTTAATATTCATCTTGTGTGCTCGAGGTAATCGATCTCATAGCGTGCTTGAGGTGGTCGGTGGGGATCTCATATCTCCCAACTATTGGTATCATAGTAAGTATGATATCCCGGGTTATGCATGCAACAATTGATATCGGAGCATATCAATTTCATTACAACAAATGTATCAAAGCAGATGGTTTTCGTTCAAGACTCAAGTGCTCTAGATGAAAAAGAAGATGTAAAGTCGATGGAGTTGGGCGGAGGCATCAAGATGTAGAAAACAATAAGAAAGTTCAAATTTGTTCTAAGGTAAAAATCGATGACTTTTGAAGTATATTGATCAAGGTGGAGTCGTCAAGACTCAATGATGCTCAAATTTGAATACGCTAAACATGAAAGAGATGATCGGATCATCGCCAATGACGGAATCAAGACAGGCTTGATGAGCTCACGGAGGTATCACACAAGACATCCCATGGAGGTTCCTGCGGCAGCAAGTCAAAGAAAAAACAACGGAGGGTGATGAAGATAATCAATGGACAAGATTGATCGAAAGGTAGATCGTGCAATCGTAGTTGGATTCAAAAGATTAAGGTGTCAAACCCTATGTTTTTTAGCATTCTAGATGCAATGGTGGGTGCAGATCGAGGAGATTCCAATGTCTGACGTAGGTTCAGTACAAATCAGTTAAAAGAATCAACAGAAATCACGGTCAAAGTTACGACGAGCTCGTGACACGGTGAGATTATTGCAGGCATTGGTGAATCTATTAAGTTTGAAGATCATTAATAGTAAGGCAATAAATCTGGCAAACATCAATGCAGTGGTGGATGACAGCCCTGATTGATGGAAGGAAGACCATAGCAGTGTGTGGCGGGAAGACCCGGTAAGACTATGGTAGTTATATGAAGACGGTAAGTCTAAGGTTAAAATATTGATGGAAGGTGGACCTTCACCATGTGATCGGTGGAAGACCATGGCACGACAAGTTCTTAACAATGTTCATGTAAAGTTGGTAAGACCATGGCAGAACTAGAGGCGGATTGTCTCAAGACTGGTAGGGGCCCCATGGCTAGTAAGGACAAAGCGGAATTGGCTGGTGGCGGCCACTGATGCAATGCAAGCTAAGGGAAAGAAACTAGTCAGAGAGTTTCAATGAAAAGCTTGAAGGGAGCTCACTTTGAGGTGGAGCTTCAAGGAAAATTGCAACAAGTCTAAGAGTTGCAGGATGATTATAGAAAGGGTACATTTGGATAAGGCCCGAGATGGCTCAAGGCATGGCGGTGAATTAGCTGAAGGTCCTGGAAGATGTGCAAGGTTAAAGGCTTCACGACATGGTAACAACCAAGGAAAGATGGTAATCTAAAATCTCAAATTGTTTTGCTAAAGGCTTGAAAAGCAAGTCAAGATGGAGATTGTTAGGATTTTATCTTATTTTTCAAGAGGAAATGATGGTCCAAGAGAATCAAATTGAGTTGGAGAAGAGGATGACTTGAAGTAGAAGAACAAATCAAGTTGAAACAATTTTCTTTTCAGGCGATTGCGAATTTTCTTTTCAGGAGGAGTATGAATAGGATTCAATTCCTATTTAATGAAGATTTTATTCCTAAAGATTAAAGGGTCTAGAATCCTTCTAAATCAAGGAGATCAACTCCTAATAGGATTGATCAGGATTCTTCAAGCATCCAATGGCCAAGATCATCTCCTAGTCTAAATAAGAGTTATATTGTAAAATCTTATATATAAAAGATTGTAACTTAGGATTTAGATGGTGCAGAAGAGCAGAAAAAGTTATGATGACCAACAATGTAAGGTCCCAAAAAGCCCTAAAAAGTCAGAAAGAGAGGAATAAGGTGAAGGTACATAGAGAGAAGGCTTGTAATCTAGGCGTAAATTCAAGAGGAAGATGAATACTCTTGTGTCATCAAGTGGAAGTTTAGATCTCTTTATATCAAGTTTATAATATAAAGCTCTCTCAAGTTCTATCCCCGCGGACGTAGGCCAAGTTTGGGCCGAACCACATTATATTGTGCGTTCTTCTTCCTATATCTTTTAATTTTCTCTTGTGTGCTCGAGATAATCGATCTCATGGCATGCTTGAAGTCGTCAGTAGGATCTCCTGTCTCCCAACTATTGGCATCATAGTAAGTATGATATTTCGGGTTATGCACGAAATAATTGATATCGGAGCATATCAATTTCGTCACAACACTTGTCACCGTCAGCCCGAATACAAGCCTTTCGCCTTCATCTCCTCCTCCCTCCACGTCATCTACGCTGCCATGCCCTCGTCATCGCTGTCATCTTGAAGATCTCGCCGCCATCAAGATCTCGTCGTTGGCCTCGGCCCGCCGACGGTAGCATCGCCTCACCATCCTTGTCGTCTTTAGATCTTGTTACCGTCACCTTCTTCACTGATGCCATCATCTTCATATCTTCCCCTCGTCACTGGAGCCGCTGCCAGCACCCACTACTTCTGTCTCTGTCTTTGTTACTGCATCACATCGCCACCATCCACCTTCATCGGAGCCCTCACCAACACCCTTTTCATCGTTGTGTTTTCTGATTGCCGCCACCGAGATCACCCTGGAAGTCAGTGAGAGAAGGAAATCGAGTTTCGATTTTCAAAACTCAGACCCAACACATTCATTTCAACTTAGACCCGATTGAGAGTCAAGCCGAGTCAGCCTAAGCTGGCCGACCCAACCCGAGCTGAGCCGAGCCGACCCAACCCGAGCTGATTGGCTGTACTGAGCCATCTCAGTCCAACAACATTACAACATCACTTCAGCGTCCGTTTTAGACTTATTTGAGTCCGTTTCGAGTTTTGTTTGAAGCGTTGGATCTGTAGCTGAGCCCCGGAGCCACTGGGGAGATTTCAAAGTTTTTGGGCAATAAAGCCGGTCTCTACAAGACCTTATTTGGAGCCACTACTCAGTATCGGTGCTTCTTGCCTCTAGATACGCTCTAACCTAATCTTGCACTATAACTTATTTCTTGTATATCTCTTGCATACCTGTGTGGATTGATAGTTGTAGTTGCAACTGTTATTTACTTTATATACTGTTTGCTTGCATATCACACTTAGGATCCATTCAATGCACCTTAGGAACTCTTAGGAGACTTTTTGTTTGATCATCTAGTTGCACGCATTTAGTTACATCTAGGGGTATTGTGCATCCGTGTTTGATTGCCTTTCATTTATGTTTCATATTGGTCCATGCTCCTGTGTAGTGGTAAGAGGTGTAACCCTGATCAACCAGACATGGAAGAAAAATTCAATCAATAGACAGAGAATTTTGACTTTTTATTTAAGAAGGTGCAATCCATTAGACTTGAGATGCAAGACAACCAACTTAAGATAGATAGATTAAAGAACAAACCTAACGAGAAACCAACAGGTGGCTGCAGATCCAATAGCGAGAACCACATTGATAGGAGGTGGGATGACGATGATGAAATTGTCCGTAGGTGTAGTGGTTAGTTTTCAACCTTCTCGAGATTACGCCACATGTCCTTCCAGCATCAAACAAGTGAGCGACACATGGCCGCTTTCAGAACCTCCAAGCGGGAGTCTTCGATCAATTCAAATCTCGAGCGGTTCATGTGGATATGATAAGGAGATAAAGTCAGTTAAGAACATCCCTATCTCTAAGCCAAATCTCCATTTGAAATTGGCAGTTAGGAACGGATCAACTATATCCACAATTAGACTCAGACTACCAGATAAAGATGGACTATCGCTCAATCAGCTCAAGCTTGGATGTCCAGCTCTAACCGCCTCTTAGATAAGCTGTTAAGTATTTAAATAGAGCCTACAATCTTATCTAAACAGACAAATATGTATAATAGAGGATCCTTTCCAATGTGGAGGGGGATTCGAATTCAGAAACTCTAGTACATTAGAGAACCCATTGTAATCGCCATTATTATAGTGAAATTCTCCTTTCTCTCTCCGTAATTTTTTTCCCATTCAGGTTTTCACATAATTCATTATGTTTGCGTTGACTTTTTCTGTGATTTGATCATGCTATTCCATTATTTCGGTGCGTGGATTAGTTCCCTAGGAATTACTCACAACATTAAGATTAAGATATATCCCCCACATTCGACGGTGCCCATAATCCTAAGGTTTTTAGCGATTGGTTAAGTGACATGGATTACTATTTTTACTCGTATAGAATATCTGAGAAACGTAAAGTCTGGCTCACTAGGATGCGACTTACAGGGTCAGTTAGAGTTTACTAGACCTCAGTAGAGCGAGATTTTGTGAAGAATAGGGTTCTCATAGAGACTTGAGATGAAATAAATGACAAACTTAAAGAGATACTGTCATGAATCATATAGACATTGCCTCCTAGATGAACTACATCGCCTTCATTAGAAAAGCATGTCTGTCCAAGCTTATACAATTGTATTTGATGACCTAATTTTGCGTTGTGAGTTACAAGAAGGCCGCCACCAAATCATTGTTGGCCCGGAGGCCTTCCTCTCTAGTTTTGATGATGATTAACTCATGTAGTTATATTTACTAATAATCTTGTGATTTTAGTTATAGATCATTAATCAAGATATTAGTTGGTGATTGCTTCAAAAAGAGGAGTTTGGAAGCCTTCACTTGGTGATTCAAGAGCCCGAGCATCAAGATCACACTTAGCCATGCTCGTTGGATCACGGTGTTTGGACCGAGTCGACTTGAAGATGGAAGATCGTCAAGAAGACTTAGGTATCCATAGTTTAGTGTGTTTAGATCCATTTGTAAAGCTTAGTATAGTTGATATGCTCAAGTGCACAACACACACGTTTTATGTTGGATTTTGGATATGTTTTTCGATTTTGGTTTAACCAATATTTGTTTTCATGAATAGTTGATCAAAACAAGTTTAATTGGTTTATGTATAGTAGATGTATTCTATTCTATACATGCATGCTTAACTTCTTAAACAAACTTATTTTGACTATCCTATTCATGTATTGAAAAATCCAGCTTGATAAAATACAAGTATTGGTTTTTGGTAAAATGATAAGACACAAAATAGTTTCATATGCTTGATATTTGAGCTAAATTTTTTATCACATGTTTATGTATCAATGCAAAATGATAAAACTATTTTTGGGGATTTTTTAGAAGAGATAAAAATTTTTTAAAATAATTTTAACCCCAGTTTCTGACCCAGGACAGTGGCTGACAGGCCAGGTCGGCCGACCGCACGGTCGACCGAACCAAAGGCCGGTCGATCGTTGCGGTCGACCGACGTGTACAGCCTTGTGCAGTCTGGCAGACACTGGGCCGGCCGACCGAGCGGTCGACCGGACCAGAGAGCTTTGCTCTCTGTATCTGGGCGGTCGGCCGTGCGGTCGACCGGATGCCCCAACGGTCATATTTCTGACCGTTGGCGGTCGGCCGGGTCGGCCGACCGCAAGCCTGTCAGGCTGCCAGATCAGCCTAACGGTTAGTTTCTGGTTTGACCTATATATACCCCATTTCTTAGGGGGTTTTAACTAGATTTTCTGAGCTAATTTTCTCCATTCTTTGGTTTTAAAAACAAGTTTTAAAAGTGTTTAAGAGCTTAAAGATTTCATCTTTATTGTTTTCAAGGGTTTGAAAAATTCAAAGAAAATAGGGTTTTGGGATATTGCTTTAGATCTTCATTTCTATCATATTGCAAGTGTTTTCCCAAGGATTTTTCTTTGTTATTTGATTTCCTAAACACTTTGATTTTCACACTTGAGCTATATCATCTATCCTATTCTATTAGGATCATTGTTTTGTGGAAAAAGAAATTGTTTGAGGTTGTTGAGCCTCCAAGTTGTAAACCCTCCTTTATTTGTGTATCCCTCTTTGGTAGAGGTTGATCGGAGTGGTATTGGTTTGGATCCCTCTTCGGTAGAGGTGATCGTGTTGGTTGTTGGCTACGGGCCTTATCCCTCTTCGGTAGAGGTGGATTGTGGTTGTATTGCCTCGGTGGCATTGTTGGTTGAGAGAGGAGTTCGGTACTCCTTTAGTGGATTGGAAATCCTTCACGGTGGTGAAGGCGGGGATGTAGAGTTAGGGGCTCGAAGCTCGAAACATATCTTGTCTTTGCGTTTGATCCATTGTCTCTCTAACCCTCTCTCTCTCTTTAATTGTGCAAAGCATCATTCATATCTTTCATATCTATTTGCTTGTGTTGTCCTTGCATTGATTCATATTACTTATTCATTATATGCTTGGATTGTTTGTGTGTGCCTCACTTGTACTTAACCACAAGAGCTTCATATAGCACCTCAACCCATATCTAGGGGAATCAAGAGGAGTTAGTCCAGAGCTGTAACGGTCCCAGTAATTTCTTATCATAATAAACTAACTCAATAATATTTCTTCGAAATTTCGGCAGCACCTTCCTAAAATATAGACTATGCCAAAATACACCACAACTTATAATGTTCACAAGGGACACAACACTTCCAATAAAGCATTTCGGCACACTTTGCCTACTTATCAACATAATAAAATAAAATTTCCTTACATAATCTCACATTTATCCATCAAACACCAAAAGAGTCACAATGTCCTTTCCCACAATACAACATACTTACCATAACATTGTCCAAGTTCTTCATACATGATATCAAAGTGACTTACCAAGTTTATATTAAAAGTCACATATAGAGTTATACTTACATTTCTAACACCCAAAATTTACTTTTCATACATCAAGTTCCCCTTTATATAGATACAATAGTCCATTTCAAAGGTAAACGCAATATGAAGTAAATATTAACACAAGCATGATGTAAAAGGGTTGATCACTCCATATCCATATGATTTAGAACCTACATTGGCTTCTTGCCCTTGTCCAAACCTGAAATTTACAACATGAATAGACATGAGCTTGAAAGCTCAGTGAGTAAACCATCTAAACTCTATTAATCTAATTCCATATGCCAATTGGATTTAAGTTGATACAGAAGTTTACTAAATTAGTTTCCACTGTGCTATTACATATCCCCATTTTAAGTTAGATGTCTCAACTACCATGAAAAATTTAATAAAGCTTCTTATTATCACACTTTAGGACATAATAGAAATAAATATAGTTGTCACCGTCTTCCCCTTCTGCCGGTTCTCGCTCGGCCCCTTCCTCCAAATAATATATATCTTATATTCATACACATAACATGATTTTCACCGTCTTCCCCCTCCTACCGGTTCGCGCTCGGCCCCTTCCTCCAAATAACATATAAATATACACAAGTACTAAAAATAAAATTATCACCGTCTTCCCCCACCTACCGTTCTCACACGGCCCCTTCCTCCAATAATATATACATATATTTCTAATATTTTTTTTTTTCTAATATTTTCTAAAATTTTTTTTTTTGATTACATTTAAATGATTGTCACACTGTTAAATAAATTATTTAGGCATTAATCCGGATTTATTTAAGTCGGGTGTTACAAGAGCCCTTCACGGGGAATTCGGCTACACTTGTGTGTTGTATTAAGTGTGTTGTAAAATTGTTTTAAGCTTCCGCATTTAGCGCATTTAGTTTATAGATTAGCCATATCACCTATTCACCCCCCTCTAGGTGATTACAATGGTATCAGAGCCTACGCTCCTGATACTTAGGCTTAACATCCTAGGAGTGAGATCCTTGTTTGCTAATCTACATTTGCATTTTGCTTGTTTGCACACATATAGTTTGGACCCATGGACTTCATGACCCCACCTATGTTTGACCCTTCCAACATCATTGTTTGGAAGACTAGGATGTCCATCTATTTACAAACCAAAGGAAATAAGGTTTACCTTGCCATACCAAGGAATCCTATCTTAGTGATAGCAAGCATATAGGGGCCAATGCACATGCCCTTGAGGCCATTAGAAGCACGCTTTCAAAAGAATATCTTATGCATGTTTCTAATCTTGATTCCGCCTTTGCAGTGTGGAACAAGTTGACAACCATCACCACCTCCGAGCTTCAAATGCCAATCCAACAAGAAGAGGAATCTAGTGGAGATGAATTCGAGCCACAACAATGCTATATGATCCAAGAGAATGACTCCCTTGAGGTACACTCGGATACTCAACTAGATAGTTTTGATTCTAGTTCTTCATGTGATGATCATATTGATGCCCACGCTTTAAATGAAGAACTTTTCATTGTTTGCGAAAAATTAATAGAAAATATAAAGTTTTGAAAAAGAAAAGTTTAGGCCTTGAAAAAGAAAATAAAAGTTTGCATTCTAGACTTGACAAGGTTTTGCAAGAGAAGGTTGAGGTCTATAATGAAGGGATTCATTGAGATCTCAATTAGACCTTGCACTAAAAGAAATAAAGTTTTAAAATCTAAAAATGATTGTGAAACTCTTTTGAAGAATAATGATGTTTTGTCTTCAAAAGTTGAATTTGTTTAAGAGATAATGATTCTTTAAAAGAGAAATTGATTTTATTTCAAAATAATTAGAAATTTGTTTAAATAAAAATAAGTCTTTGAAAAATGATATTGTTTCTCATATTTGCCATGCTTCACCTAGAACACCTTTTGCATACCACACTTCTTCTTTGTTAACAATGATATATCCATGCTTAAGAAGAGTGTTGATTGTTTGGGCTCCACTTTGAGCCAATGTGTAGTGGGTCATACACGTTTGGAAACTTTGTTTCGAAAGAAACAAGTTTCCTCTATTATGCATGCATACCCATCACGGCATACACATGCTTCTCACGGACACCATCACTCGTTGTATGCTCATGTGTACACTTGTACACATTGTGGACGTAAGGGCCACTTTGCTGAATTTTGCTTTGATAGAATACATGATGTAAATTTAGCAAATAAATTTATTTGGGTTAGAGAAGGTACTAACCCCCATGAACCCAATAAGATATGGGTACCAAAGGCCACCCCTCTTATTTATGATGTAGGTGTGGGCTCTCACATGACGTGAGAGTAGCGGTACCTTGGAGTGGATGCGTTCCGAGCTTCATGGAAATCAATTGGATGCATCACTTTCAAGGGAAAGTTGGTGGAGATGACCACCATGTTTTGGAGACATGGAGAGTTGCCTCATAGGTTTTGGTAACGATCTCTAACTCCTTAATTATGTTTGCATGCTTTCCATTTCATTGTTTATAGCATGTTTTATTGTTTAGTGATTATCATGTAAATGCCATGCTTATTAGGCTCATGACTTACATGTATAGTATTTGAGACACCCATGTTTATATGGACCCATATTTTGTGTTCTCACCATTTGTTTAGCTATCATGTTTATCATAGGTTTAATAACATGTGAATTTGCATAATAATCATGGTTTTGTTTATCATGATGAATTTTGTTTTGTTTAATGCTTCATGCTTTGATTACTAGTTTAAATGCTAGTTTTCATTAAGACTAGGTATATATTTGTGCATAAAGTGGGCCACAAATAAATCTATATATGTTTGAGCTTGAATGCTTATTTGAACCTATTAGATGTGCTAGTATAGTCTAGTTTTGATGATCCATGTATTTTAAACTTGTATTCCCATTTTTGGATTTGTTTCATGTTTTAGTGTTTATGTTTAACTTCATGTATATATCCATTTTATCCAAATTATTGTTATATATATACATCTTTTGAGCCACGTGCCTTCATGCATATATCCTTGTGGACTCGTTGTGTTTGGATATGTATGTATACTTTAATTTGTATAAGACATACATATACCTTGAAGATTAAATAAGTTTTGATGATTTTCTTGTTTCAAGGAATATTGAGCTTATTGACCATCCTTCATGATTATGATCTTCACATTATATTTATACACTCACATTTATTGTTTACTCATGTGTTTGTTTTCATGAGTCATATTTATGCTTAATTGATTATCAGTGTTGACTATTTTGTGAATTTCATGTTTATGAAAAATAATTTTATTTTATTCCTTACTTGAAGGATTTCGCACTAGTTTAATTTTTTCCATTTAACTAGTTCGTATTCTTCATTTTGGTAGAGTTTTTCAAATACACTTTATTTTTCAAATCTATTTTTTGAAAACCCCTACCATCCATGGTGGTTGGATGGGAGATCATGCTCATGTATGCTTTATATTGAAAATCATTTTAAACTTGAATATGGTTGGGTGGTAGTTATATGATGTATACACTTGATCATTATTGTTGTTTCATTTGGTATCATTGAAATTCTTTCAATTGGTATCAATTTTGATCTTTCTTGTATACTCATATATTTTCGTATATGTATGATTGCATTTCAAAGAATATCAATTTCAATTGGTATCTATTTTTCATACATATATATATTTTGTTTATGCTAAAGCTTGAGGTTTAACTTTGTTTCAATTGATTCAATTTTCAATTGGTATCTTATTTCAAGCTTATGCATGTGTTTTTGTTGGTATTTCATAAAGGGGGGAAAATTCGATTTTTATATTTACAATTGGTATTTGTACTTCCACTCCCTTACTTTATGATAGAAAATGAAAATTTTAAATTGATATCATATACTTAAAAGGAAAAATACTCTTTTTGATATCAAGATGTTATTTGAATGTTTTAAAATTGGTATCTGAAAATTTTGTTTAATAAAAAATTAAAAATACAAAAGTTTTGATTTGTATTGCCTATATGCAAGGAGAGCTTAACATCTCTTCTACATATAGATTCATGATGAGTGTATCTTGTATTGAAGAGCTTGACAATCTCTTCTTTATGTGGTACACGTGTGTAGGGGGAGCTTCACATCTCCTCTTATGCATTGCATAGTGTACGTTATGTGAATTAGGGCTTGTCATCCCTCTTTCATGTATTGTATCTATATAGGGAAGCTTCACATCTTCCTCTTCATGAATGTATATCGCATATACCATTTGTTGATTGATCCATGTTTACTTTCAATTGGTATCAAGATGCTACTTTGACATATTTTCAATTTATACCTTAATTGATTGTCACCCCTATTTTGGTTTTGTTTCTGTTTAGACAAAAAGGGGGAGAATATTTTTTTTTTTAACCCTTTGTTGATTCGTTGTTTCAAACAAAAAGGGGGAGAAAAATTTATTGATTTGGTTTTGCTTTTACCCCTTATTGATGATTGTTTCTTTGTATTAAAAAGGGGGAGAAGATTTTGTTTTGTTTTGGTTTTTACCCCTTTGTTGATGATTGACAAAAAGGGGAGAAAGATTTGAGTTTGGTTGAGTTTTATATATGCATGTTTATGTTTTGCATGTATTAAGTTTAATTTAGTTTAATTTTAATTGGTATCTAGAGCATGTTTTGTTTTTTTGAACATTTCATTGTGTATCTAGAGCCTTTTATTGTTTATGCATATCTATGCATTCATGTTTAAGAGCCTTCATTGCATATTCATTATGTTTATTTGTTATGCATGAGTTAAGGGGGAGCTTCTTTGAATCTTAACTTTAATCCATGCATATATAACTCATGAGTTTTGTCATCATCAAAAAAGGGGAGATTGCTGGCCCGGAGGCCTTCCTCTCTAGTTTTGATGATGATTAACTCATGTAGTTATGTTTACTAATAATCTTGTGATTTTAGTTACAGATCATTAATCAAGATATTAGTTGGTGATTGCTTCAAAAAGAGGAGTTTGGAAGCCTTCACTTAGTGATTCAAGAGCCCGAGCATCAAGATCACACTTAGCCATGCTCGTTGGATCACGGTGTTTGGACCGAGTCGACTTGAAGATGGAAGATCGTCAAGAAGACTTAGGTATCCATAGTTTAGTGTGTAGTTTAGATCCATTTGTAAAGCTTAGTATAGTTGATATGCTCAAGTGCACAACACACACGTTTATGTTTGGATATTGGTTTTTCGGTTTTGGTTTAACCAATATTTGTTTTCATGAATAGTTGATCAAAACAAGTTTAATTGGTTTATGTATAGTAGATGTATTCTATTCTATACATGCATGCTTAACTTCTTAAACAAACTTATTTTGACTATCCTATTCATGTATTGAAAAATTCAAGTTTGATAAAATACAAGTTATGGTTTTTGGTAAAAATGATAAGACACAAAAAAAGTTTTATATGCTTGATATTTGAGCTAAATTTTTTATCACATGTATATGTATCAATGCAAAATGATAAAACTATTTTTGGAGATTTTTTAGAAGAGATAAAAGATTTTTTAAAATAATTTTAACCCCAGTTTCTGACCCAGGACAGTAGCTGATAGGCCAGGTCGGCCGACCGCACGGTCAACCGAACCAAAGGCCGGTCGACCGTTGCGGTCTACCGACGTGCACAGCCTTGTGCACGTCTGGCAGACACTGGGCCGGCCGACCGAACGGTCGACCGGACCAGAGAGCTTTGCTCTCTGTATCTGGGCGGTCGGCCGTGCGGTCGACCGGATGCCCCAACGGTCATATTTCTGACCGTTGGCGGTCGGCCGGGCCGGCCGACCGCAAGCCTGTCAGGCTGCCAGATCAGCCTAACGGCTAGTTTCTGGTTTGGCCTATATATACCCATTTCTTGGGGGTTTTAAGTAAGATTTTCTGAACTAATTTTTTCCCATTCTCTGGTTTTAAAAATAAGTTTTTAAAAGTGTTTAAGAGCTTAAAGATTTCATCTTTATTGTTTTCAAGGGTTTGGAAAATTCAAAGAAAAATAGGTTTTTGGGATATTGCTTTAGATCTTCATTTCTATCATATTGCAAGTGTTTTCCCAAGGATTTTTCTTTGTTATTTGATTTTCAAAACACTTTGATTTCCACACTTGAGCTATATCATCTATCCTATTCTATTAGGATCATTATTTTGTGGAAAAAGAAATTGTTTGAGGTTGTTGAGCCTCCAAGTTGTAAACCCTCCTTTATTTGTGTATCCCTCTTTGGTAGAGGTTGATCGTAGTGGTATTAGTTTGGATCCCTCTTCGGTAGAGGTGATCGTGTTGGTTGTTGGCTACGGGCCTTATCCCTCTTCGGTAGAGGTGGATTGTGGTTGTATTGCCTCTGTGGCATTGTTGGTTGAGAGAGGAGTTCGGTACTCCTTTAGTGGATTGGAAATCCTTCACGGTGGTGAAGGCGGGGATGTAGAGTTAGGGGCTCGAACCTCGAAACATATCTTGTCTTTGCGTTTGATCCATTGTCTCTCTAACCCTCTCTCTCTTTTAATTGTGCAAAGCATCATTCATATCTTTCATATCTATTTGCTTGTGTTGTCCTTGCATTGATTCATATTGCTTATTCATTATATGCTTGGATTGTTTGTGTGTGCCTCACTTGTACTTAACCACAAGAGCTTCATATAGCACCTCAACCCATATCTAGGGGAATCAAGAGGAGTTAGTCCAGAGCCCTTCACGGGGAATTCGGCTACACTTGTGTGTTGTATTAAGTGTGTTATAAAATTATTTAAGCTTCTGCATTTAGCGCATTTAGTTTATAGATTAGCCATATCACCTATTCACCCCCTCTAGGTGATTTACAATCATATCTAGGTTTCGTTCTGGGTTGAGAACTAACATCCTAGGTCATGATCATTCATTCCCAAACTATAAAGATCCTTGTACAAGCCAATCAGCTAGTCTAGGATATAGAGTCATCACTTAGATCCTCTTCGGAACGCATATACGTTCCACAAGCCAGGAAGCAGCATAGGCGCCCACCTGAGACCACTACGAGATCCAACACCAATACAAGTAAAGTGATTGTTCATCAAAAGTGTATATTTTTAGTCACATTCTAATGTTTGTTTTTTTATAAAGTACTCATATTTAATCGTTTTATTGTTTTGTAATGTGCAAGACTCTATAACTAAAAAGAGAAAAGAAAAGAGCCCAAAAGAAGCGCACAAGTTAAACAAAAGCCCAAGAGCCCATCAAGCCCAAATTAAATCAGAAATTATCCTATCCTATTTCAGAGATAAAGGAGAAAGTTAATTTAAATTAAAGTTGCTTCATTCCGAAGTCAAAGATAAAGGAGAGAATTCAAGTTTAAAAATTGAATTTATAAATAACTTGTTTTCTAAGTTATCTAGGAAATAAGGTTATTTTAAATTTTAGAATTCAAACGAGGATTCTAAGGATAGATCTTCAGATAAATAGACGAGATGAAGCCATGCGCCAAATCGCGTTCCCTGACCCTTCAAAAGTGCCGCACCTTCTCCTTTTTGCCGCGAAAATGTCGCATTTCTGTGGCCGCGTGCGTGGCAATTTGGGGAGAGTATTTTACTGGGACTCTACCTCTGCTACTAGAATCTCCTATAAATATCCCTGAAGAGCAACATAGAAGGGCATCTTAGAGAATCAAATTTAGGATTTTCTTTATATCATCTTTTCTTTCTGAATTTCTATTTATGTTTTAGTTTTTTTCTACTTTGAAGAAGATTTGTAAAGAAGAGAAGGCTTTTGTACTGGATTGGTGACAAATTCAATAAAGGTTCTTATTTTCTTCCATATCTCTTTTTTCTATTTTTATTTGTATTCTTCAATTCTAATTTAATTTCTTTTATGCAACTTTTAAATATCATTCTCAATTCCATAATGAATATGAGTAACTAATTTTCTCGTAGCTTGTTAATCTCTCCATCAACTAAAGCCTAATTCTATAAGATAAATTGATTGAGCTTTATGCCTATTTGAAATCCTAGGATCAGTTAATAACTATTTATTATTGATAACTTGTTAAAAATTATCTCTTGATTGTTATGCATGGTAACTAGTGGACTATTATTAACTTCAAGGGATGCTAAGACTCTGATCATGAATAGTATAGTCAATTTCATTCACCAAATATCTAATATATGAATTCAGAATCATAACTAGTTAAAAGAATTAATCTTATGACCAAAGAACGAGTATTGCGAATGTAAGTAATTATTTGATTAGTCGTTGAATGACTGATAAATGTAAGTGGTATGTATGTTTGAATGCGTGTATGTACTAGATAGTTACACGAACTCGATCGTGTGTGACATATTAATCATATGATTGGTGATTGGAAAAAGGATACCACAACGTGACCGGCGCTGTATGTATTATCTTGATAGTTATTGTGTATGTGTGTTGTATATGCATATCGTGTTATTTTATGTAATACGAAGGAAGGGGCCGACGGGAGTTGGTAGGTGCGAAAACGGGGTATGATACTGTGATATGAAAGAAGGGGCCAGTAGGAGCCAGGAGGTGCGAAGACGAGGTATGACTTTGTGTGTTGTGATTCGTGTTGGCCTAAAGGCCTATCATTCTAGTTTTGATAATGATCAACTCATGTAGTTATGGTACTAATGATCTTGTGTTTATTTAGTTTCAGATTTTTGATCAAGATCGTAGTAGGTGTGTAGCTTCAACAAAGGATTTAAGATCAAGTTTTAGAGCTAGCACGGTTTGATTCAAGAGCTTATGAATCAAGATCACATCAAGTACTCAAGAGGAGTTTAGCTCTTTGGATCGAGTTTGGACCAAGTCAAGAAGATGAGAAGACTTCAAGTGAAGACTTCAAGACCAAGACTTGTGTCTAGGTTTATTTTTATAAGATTTTGTTTTAGATTAAAATGTAAAGGATAGAATAGTTGTTGGATTGCTCAAGTTATCATATACACACACACTCTTGATTTATATGTATTTTCATAAAAGAATTTGATTTTGAAAAATACAAAAGAATTTTCATTTTGGAAAATACCGGTTTGGTTTTTGGAATTCAAAGTATATACGTTTTAACCAAAATCATGTTTAGTGCTTAATGTCAAAAACATAGATATTTCACCATGTATGTGTAGTGGATCATATCCATACACCCTATGCTTTCAAAGTGTTTAAAATATCTTGTTTTTGTATTTGGAGAAGTTTTGGAAAAACCAATTTGGAAAAATACAGTTTTTGTTTTTAGTCAAAATTTTTAAGTTACAAAAATAGGTCAAATTGTTTGTAACATGTCTTGATTTTGCTCAAACATGTTTGTTTATCAAATTATAATATTGAACCTATTTTTGTAGATTTTTCATGATTTTATGGGATTTTATCAAAGCCAAAATGCCAAGTTTTTCTTTTCCCAAAAATCCTGACCTGGCTTCTGCCGGTCGACCGGACCGGTCGACTGAGCTTGAAGTCGGTCGACCGAGTCGGTCGACTAACGTGCACAGACGTGCACGTCAGTTCTGGCTGGAGGGCCGGTCGACCGACTCGGTCGACCGGCAGAGAGCTTCTGCTCTCTGGAAAGCCACTGTCGACCGGGCCGGTCGACCGACAGAGAAGTCTGTTCTCTGTTTCAGGCAGCGGTCGACCGGGCCAGTTGACCGACGCCCCAACGGTCAGATTTCTGACCATTGGCGGTCGACCGGGCCGGTCGACCGCCAGCCGCCAGGGCTGAAAAATTGCCCAACGGCTTGTTTTTTCTAGCCCTATTTAAAGGGGGCTTTTGGGGCTGTTTTCTCCAAGATTTTCAAGTGGGCTTTGCACCAGTTTTTTCAACTCTTTTAAGAGGTTTTCTCTACTTGTATTTGAGCCAAATACTTTCATTCAAAAGGAGAGTTTATCAAGAGTTTTCAAAGTGATTTTCTTTGAGTTTTTTCTCCACCATTTCAATCCTAGTGTTCTCACACAAACACTTGAGCTATCCATTGCTATATCTACCTATAGGAGTGTTATTGTGAGAGTGTTTATTGGTGATCAAAGTGTTTAGATCACCAAGAGATCTTTCTTGTACTTTGAGGAGGCGGACTTGCGGGTTCGCAGTGTTTCGAGTTCGTGTGTGAACTCGGTGTTTGAGGTGCGGCCTCGCCGAGCTAGTGGGCTTGTGGTGTGTACGGGACTAGAGAGTCCAAGGAGTTCAAGTGTGAACTCGCCTTGTAGGTGTTGCGGCATCGAGTGATCCGATGGGATCGATTTTAGTGGAAATCCTTCATAGTGTTGAAGGCGGGGACGTACAGCAAGTGTGCTCGAACCTCGAAACAAATCTCCCATGTTTGCAATTGCTCACTCTTTATCTCTTACTTGTTTATATCTTGCATGCTTATATTGCTTTCATCTTCATATGCTTGATATATTTTGTGAGCTTAATTGTTATATGTTTGGGGATTGTTTGATAACACTTGTATTCAACGAAGAGAGCCAACGCGGCACCTCAACTCTTATTTAGAGGAATCTTGAGGAGTTAGTCCAGAGCCCTTCATGGGATATCCGGCTACACTCTTGTGTTATACGTGGTGTTTAGTTTAAGAAGTTTAATTTGCATTAAATAAGTTTTAGTTCCGCATAATTGACCATTAGATTAGATCATCACCTATTCACCCCCCTCTAGGTAACTTACAATTGGTATCAGAGCCAAGTGCTCTTGATTTGGGTCTTACAACCTAGAGTTAAAGATCCTCATTTTATAGCTAATCACAATATTTGTACACACACCATGGATTTCATGTCACCTCCCACCTTTGACATTCTTAACATCCAAACTTGGAAGGTTAAGATGTCTTTATACCTCAAAGCCCTAGGTATTCATGTTTATTTTGCCACTATTAAAGATTCTTATTGTTTAAATGGCAAAAATATTGAGGCTAATGCAAAAGCCCTACATGCTTTAAGATCTACCCTAAATGATGTATTTATCTAGGGTTGCTAATTTTGATTCGGTTTTTGTAGTATGGAACTCGTTGATCTCCCTTGGCGAACAAGAACAATACTATACGGGGAGCGACTCGGATGTTGGAAGTGACGCTTTCAACGTGTGCTACATGGTCCAAGGGGATAACCTCCTTGAGGTAACTACCGAATCCGAGTTAGAAGAGAATGTTGAAATGCCTTATAATGAACTAGCATCATTTTGTCAACAACTCTTAGAAAAATATGAATTGCTTAAAAAGGATAATAAGAATTTGAAAAAAAAATTTGATTGCATGTTAAAAGAAAATGATTCTTTTAAAAATAAAGTTGCATGCATTGAAAAGGAAAATGAAACTTTGAAAAATGAGAATATTTCCTTGATTTCTAAATTAAATAATCTTTGTGAAGGAAATACTTCTTTGAAAAATAAAATTATTTTGGTTGAAAAACAAAAAGAAGTTGCTTTAAATGAAAACAACTCTTTAAAAAGAAAAATTGTTGAAAAAGAAAAAGTAAATGTTTCTATAAAGAAAAGGTTTGTTGATCATGCTCTTCATGCCACAACCATTGATTAAAATGAAATTAAATTTTTGAAAAATAAAATTGATAGTTTAACCTCAACTTTGAGCAAATGTGCTTTTAATCATTCTAGATTGGAGTCTTTGTTTTCAAAGAAACAAACTCCACATATTCATGCACATCATCCACATCATGCATATGCATATTTTACACGCTATGACCACACCCACACTCATATGCATCCTAGAGTGTACACTTGTACACATTGTGGCCGCAAAGACTATTTAGCAAAGTTTTGTTTTGATAAGATACATCATGTTAATTTTGCTAATAAGAAAAATGTTTGGGTTCCTTATAATGCTAACCCTCAAGGACCCAAAAGAAAATGGGTACCAAAATCTCCACCTTGTGTTTTTGATGTAGGTGCGGGCTCTCACAAAACATGAGAGGGATGGTGCCTTGGTAGTGGATGTATGGACTTGATGGACATATATTTAATGCACCGCTATCAAGGAGGTTTGGTGGGACAACCACCATATTTTGAAGAATTAGAGTGTAGTTCATGTGTTGGTAACTATCTCTAAACTCCTAATTTATTTACATACTTGTTCATATATGATATTTTTAGCATGTTCATATTTTATTTGTTTTGTACTTCATAAGGTATATAACTTGTTTAAATGTAGTTTTTATCAAAACTTGTGTTTATACTTGTTCAAGTAGTGAGCAATATTTGATTCATATACGTTTGCATTTCATTGTTCATTTGTACTCACTATATGCACATGTATAGCTTAGTTTTGATGATTCTATCATTTACACTTGTTTTGCCTATTTTCATGTTTTTACTTCATGTATATGTATCTTGTATTTACAACTAATAAATATACATGTATGTCTCTTGAGTCTCTTGCCTTCATGCAAATCTTATCATAGACTCTTTTTATGTTTAGGATATGTATGCATATTGTTAGTTTAAAAACATACATATACCTAGAAGTTTGTGTTTAACATGAAAAATGAATTTTTATGATTTTCATCTTTATACGAAAAATGAATTTTCATGAATTGTTTGATAAAATGATATTCATGTTTGTTTTGAGCTTTATTAACTAATTTTCATGAATATGCTATTCACATGACTTTTATACACTCACACTTTATTTGTTTATTCATGACTGTGTTTCATGAACATTTTAAGCTTTATGGACTTTGAGTGTCGAATTTTATGTATTTAGTATGTTTCATGATAAACAAATGATTTGGTTTCATATTTTGAAGGATCTTTAACTAGTTTTCAAAAATTATTTTAACTAGTTATATATTCTTCATTTGGTAGTGTTTTCAATACTAAAATATTTTCAAAATTATTTTCGAAAACCCTACCTACCCCTTTTATGGGTGGACGGATGGGCGAGTATGCCTTGTAAACTTTATTAGAAAATCTTTTATCTTGAGCATATAAAGGGTGGTAGTTATGAGTTATATACTTGTTTTACATTGTTATTTTCAATTGGTATCTCAATTGATATTCTTTTTGTATATACTCATATTTTGTTTTCTATATATGTATGCTTCATAATTTTCATATATCAATTCCTATTGATATTGTCTTTTCATACATATATATGTTTTGAAAATCAAGCACAAACAAATGCATATATTTATACTTGATTCTCAAGATGTTTACATATTTTAAAGCACAAAGTATGTTTATGCTAAGCTTAATTCAAATCTTCATTTTCAATTGATTTATCAATTGATATTTTATATAAGCATATGCATTATTTTCAATTGATATTTTTTTTCCAATTTGTATCTTTATTGATATCAAAATGTACAATATGTTTTAATTGGTATCTATTGATCTATTTATTTCAATTGGTATCCATGAAAATTTATATTGGTATCAAGATATAAAATACTTTCTTTCATTGGTATCAAGATTACTATTTGTATCAAAATTTCATTGTTTATTTCAATTGATAAAATGTTTCAATTACAATTAAAAATTCAAAATTTGTAATGTTTATTTACAATTGATATCTTAAAATTTTGATTCACTAAGATATCTCAAAATTTGTTTTTATTGAGAAAATTCAAATTTTATTTTAATAAGAAATGTTTAAAGATGCCTTGATGTGTATTTCCTATATGCAAGGGGAGTTTAACATCTCTTCTACATATAGATTCATGTTTAGTGTATCTTATATTGAGGAGCTTGACAACTCTTCATTATGCGGTACACGTGTGTAGGCGGAGCTTCACATCTCCTCTTATGCATTGCATATTATGTGTTATGTGAATTAGGGCTTGTCATCCCTTCTTCATGTAATGATGTATGTTGGAAAGTTAACTTAGCGTCTTCCTCTTCATGAATGTATATCGCATATAACTCTTTATTGATTGATTTGAGTTCACCTCTTTGAGGGGGAGAACATTGTTTTATGTTTACTTTAACCCCTTTGTTGATGATTGACAAAAAGGGGGAGAAGTATTTTAGGTATAAATGCATGTTTTAATACATAAAGGGGAGAAGGATTTTTGTTTATGCATATATGTTTTGTTTTGCAAATAGGAGAAAAAGAATTTGATGTGTTTCATGCTTGTTCATGCATGTTTATCTCCGTGTATTTGCATACATGTTTGTGTGTTTATTGCCATATCTATTTATTTATTTGTTGTGCATGAGTTAAGGGGGAGCTTCCTCGAAGCTTTACTTTAATCCATACATATATAACTTCATGAGTTTTGTCATCATCAAAAAGGGAGAGATTGTTGGCCCAAAGGCCTATCACTCTAGTTTTGATGATGATCAACTCATGTAGTTATGGTACTAATGATCTTGTGTTTATTTAGTTTCAGATTTGTGATTAAGATCTTAGTAGGTGTGTAGCTTCAACAAAGGATTTAAGATCAAGTTTTGGAGCTAGCACGGTTTGATTCAAGAGCTTGTGAATTAAGACCACATCAAGTACTCAAGAGGAGTCTAGCTCTTTGGATCGAGTTTGGACCAAGTCAAGAAGATGAGAAGACTTCAAGATCAAGACTTGTGTCTAAATTTGTTTTTATAAGATTTTATTTTAGATTAAAATGTAAAGGATAGAATAGTTAGTGGATTGCTCAAGTTATCATATACACACACTCTCTTGATTTATATGTATTTTCATAAAAGAATTTTTATTTTGAAAAATACAAAAGAATTTTCATTTTGGAAAATACCGGTTTGGTTTTTAGAATTCAAAGTATATACGTTTTAACCAAAACCATGTTTAGTGCTTAATGTCAAAAATATAGATATTTCACCATGTATGTGTAGTGGATCATATCCATACACCCTATGCTTTCAAAGTGTTTAAAATATCTTGTTTTTGTATTTGGAGAAGTTTTGGAAAAACCAATTTTGAAAAAATACAGTTTTTATTTTTAGCCAAAATTTCTAAGTTACAAAAATAGTTCAAATTGTTTGTAACATGTCTTGATTTTGCTCAAACATGTTTTTTTTATCAAAGTATAATATTGAACCTATTTTTGTACATTTTTCATGATTTTATGGGATTTTATCAAAGCCAAAATGCCAAGTTTTCTTTTCCCAAAAATCCCTGACTGGCTTCTACCGGTCGACCGGACCGGTCGACCGAGCTTGAAGTCGGTCGACCGGACCGGTCGACCGACGTGCACAGACGTGCACGCCAGTTCTGGCTGGAGGGCCGGTCGACCGCAGAGAACTTCTGCTCTCTAGAAAGCCCCGGTCGACCGGGCCGGTCGACCGACAGAGAAGTCTGTTCTCTGTTTCAGGCAGCGGTCGACCGGGCCGGTAGACCGACGGCCCAACGGTCAGATTTCTGACCGTTGGCGGTCGACCGGCGCCCCAACGGTCAGATTTCTGACCGTTGGCGGTCGATCAGGCCGGTCGATCGCCAGCCGCCAGGGCTGAAAAATTGCCCAACGGCTAGTTTTTTTCTAGCCCTATTTAAAGGGGGCTTTTGGGGCTGTTTTCTCCAAGATTTTCAAGTGGGCTTTGCACCAGTTTTTTCAACTCTTTTAAGAGGTTTTCTCCACTTGTATTTGAGCCAAATACTTTCATTCAAAAGGAGAGTTTATCAAGAGTTTTCAAAGTGATTTTCTTTGAGTTTTTCCTCCACCATTTCAATCCTAGTTTTCTCACACAAACACTTGAGCTATCCATTGCTATATCTACCTATAGGAGTGTTATTGTGAGAGTGTTTATTGGTGATCAAAGTGTTTAGATCACCAAGAGATCTTTCTTGTACTTTGAGGAGGCGGACTTGCGGGTTCGCGGTGTTTCGAGTTCGTGTGTGAACTCGGTGTTTGAGGTGCGGCCTCGCCGAGCTAGTGGGCTTGCGGTGTGTACGGGATTAGAGAGTCCAAGGAGTTCAAATGTGAACTCGCCTTGTAGGTGTTGCGGCATCGAGTGATTCGGTGGGATCGATTTTAGTGAAAATCCTTCATAGTGTTGAAGGCGGGGACGTACAGCAAGTGTACTCGAACCTCGAAATAAATCTCCCGTGTTTGCGATTGCTCACTCTCTATCTCTTACTTGTTTATATCTTGCATGCTTATATTGCTTTCATCTTCATATGCTTGATATATTTTGTGAGCTTAATTGTTATATGCTTGGGGATTGTTTGCTAACACTTGTATTCAACCAAGAGAGCCAACGCGGCACCTCAACTCTTATTTAGAGGAATCTTGAAGAGTTAGTCCAGAGCCCTTCACGGGGAATCCGGCTACACTCTTGTGTTATACGTGGTGTTTAGTTTAAGAAGTTTAATTTGCATTAAATAAGTTTTAATTCCGCATAACTGACCATTAGATTAGCTCATCAACTTTTCATCCCCCTCTAGGTGACTTACAATTCGAAGGAAGGGGCCGGCAGGAGCCGGTTGGTGCGAAGACAAGGTATGACTTTGTATGTTGTAATGCGAAGGAAGGAGCTGGCAGGAGCCAGTGGATGTGAAGACGGGATATGAGACGGTCTGTATGTTATAGAGTAAAGAAGTTCATTTAAAATGAATAGTGTTGTATGTTTGTCCTTCATGTAAGACTGTGAAATTTTGCTTTATTATAAGAGATAATGGAATATTATATGATGTGTATATGTGTACGAGTTTATCCATGCTGTACTTAAAGTGTGATATGATATATGATATATATATATATAAGTTGTTTGTAATATACGTATTATCTAGATTAACTTATTGTGATTGGTATACCATCATGTATAGTATATGAGTACGTATACATGAAATGAATTCGGTAACAAATTAAGTCAGTAAAGGAAAGCATTTGATATATTTAAACCATGTAAAATACAGTGTAGAGAGTTAAGTAATAGAGTCATTGACCGAATGAGTTAGGTCTTTTTACAGACTATAGAGATCATTGGGTTGACTGTTTACCGTGATATAGTTGTTTCTTTTCTTTATCCACACTCACCTTGCTATTTGAAGAAAAGCATGCTTCTTTTTATTTTGACACGTATATCATTTCCTTGATTTTCTTTTACTCTATTTGATAAGCTGTGAGCTTACTCCCTCCCAGTTATTTGCCTTTTAGGTTATACTGAAGTTTAGGCTTGGATTAGAGCGACAAGTAATTATATTGTAGAGACGCATGATTTTGGTTGTAAACTGCAATTCACTGTTAGATCTAAATTTATTCCATACAAGATCTATACATATACTGTTAGCCTCTTTATCATGATCAAAGGGAAGGAGGGTTTTAGGCATACCTGATTCCATCAGGAAGAGGATGTCGAAGGTTGCACGATCTCGAGGACGCCGGGGTTGAGAGAGAGGATTCTTCTCTCCAGCCACCAAGTTCTCTTCTTTATCCTTAGAAGAGATGAGAGGCCTCCAAGGGAGAGATAGTTATTATTATTGGTGGAGAGGGAACCCTACTCATGGTATATATATCATCAAGAAACCCTAGTTCAACTCATCATAGATCTAGGCCATTGATTTATAACTAGAGTTTCACACGTTTAGATGAGTCCCACATTCTAATTTAAATACACTCATGGCTAAGTGTAATTGAAAACGTGTCTAGACCCAAACCATTTAGGTTTGATCACTTCTTTATTGGGTCAAACAACATAGGTTAAGTGGGCGGGTACAAATATCCAATTGACTTGATTAGGCCCAAAATAAATTAGACTTTAAAACATAATAAGTCTAACAATCTCCCACTTGGGCCAAGCAAGTCATACTGAATAGATATTGTGCATAACTTTATGACGTCAAAAATTTTAACCGCCAACAAACCACGTTTCAAAACAATCTGGTCCATTAAGTGTCCTGCCACCGAACATGGCGATCGTTACCTTCTGTATAATCAAGGTAGGACCTTCCACATCACAAGTTTTAGAACCCCTAACGACATAGAACAAATGTGGACGTGTGGCATGGAAATGTCCTCTGATCAAATAAGGTACAATTCCAATTGGTTTCCACTTTATGACTCCAACGAGTCTAGCCTTTTAACTCCAACGAGTCTCACTTTATGACTCCAACGAGTCTAACTGCTAATTCAACAAACTCAAATGCGCAAAAGTAAACTTTAGGAAAAGCAGTTATAAATTTATTTATCAGAATCAATAAATATCCATAAAGTGCACTTAGAAATAATGTCTGTTACATAAAATTATCCACTCCCACAAAATCAGGATATCATAATGACTAGTCATCCCCATATGAGCAATATGCTCTAAGAATACTTCAGGTGAAAGTCCTTTAATGAGTGGATCTGTAATGTTAAGAATAGTGTCATCACTATCAACAGACAAAATATGATTCCGAACTTTATCATTGATGACAAGAAACTTGATGTCGATATGCTTCGACTTTGCTGAACTCTTGTAACTATTGCAGTAGAGCTTTATAGCTCTTATTGTCACAGTGTAGCTGTAATGGCCTCTCGACTAAATCCACCATCTTCCTACAATAAGGAAAATGTAACATGAAGTGGACTTCCTATTGTTGATACATACAGTATAATCTGAATCTGTGTATCCGATCAGCTGCAACTGATCAGATTTCATGTAGTCTTCTATTGATATCGTATTACCTTCTTGACAGTCTTCCAGAGATCAATCCCATGATTGATCAAGTTTCTGTCAAGTTTCTCAACGGTATATGCTATGTCTGATGGGTACAAACTTGAGCAGACATCAGACTTCTAACCGCTAATGCATATGGAATGTCTTTCATTTGCTCTTTCTGTAGATCGTTCTTGAGACATTAGAGTAAACTCAACTTATCTCTCTTAGAGCAATTTTCATGCCATATCTATCTAGCACCTCATCGATATAGGCCTTTTGTGATAAACCTAATATTCCACGTGTTCTGTCACGTTGAATCTGGATGCCTATCACAAAAGAAGCGTCTCCAAGATCTTTCATCTCAAAGTTCTTTGAGAGAAAACTCTTAGTGTCAAGTAAAAGAATCATATCGTTAATTGCTAGTAGAATGTCATCCACATATAGCACAAGAAATATAAGTCTACTCTCTTTAAATTTATGGTAAATGTATTGATCATCTACAATCTCCTTAAAACCAAAATCGGATATTCATGATCAAATTTCAAATACCATTGATGGAATGCGTGATTTAGATCATAAATGGATTTCTTTATTTGCAAACCAAATATTATGAAACTTTCACTTTAAAACTTTCTGGTTGCACCATACAGATTTTCTTCTCAATGCTACCATTAAGAAAGACAATTTTAACATCCATTTGGTATAACTCCAGGTCAAAGTGAGCCACCGGTACCAAAATAATCCTAAAAGAATGCTTCATGAAAACTAGGGAGAAAGTCTCCTTATAGTCAATGTCCTCTCTTTGAGTGGATCCCTTTGTGACAAGATGTGCCTTATACCTTTCGACATTACCTTTCGAATCCCGCTTGGTTTTGAATACTCATTTACAACCAATCGGTTTCTTTCCTTCAGGCAACTCTACTAAATCCCAAACATCATTGTCCTTTATGGATTTTAACTCATCTTTCATGGCATTTGACCACTTAGTGGAGTGAATGTTGAGTTTGGCCTCATTCAAGGATGTGGGGTCATCCTCTAGCCTTATGTCAAATTCATGCTATTAAAGATAAACTATATAGTCATTTGTAATGACTGATCTCCTCTTCCTAGTTGATCTATTAGGCACTTGTGATTGAGAATTTTCAGTTTCTACCTCACCAGCATGATCTATTTCAGGATGAACTGTATATGTATCTTGTAAGGATGCAACTGTATTTTCATCTTGAAGTGGAACAACTACTTTATCATTTGGAACAATTGTCATGGGTATAACTGTTGGCCCAGAGGCCTTCCACTCTAGTTTTGATGATGATTAACTCATGTAGTTATGTTTACTAATAATCTTGTGATTTTAGTTTCAGATCATTAATCAAGATATTAGTTGGTGATTACTTCAACAAAGATGGTTTGGAAGCTTTCACATGGTGATTCAAGAGCCCGAGCATCAAGATCATACTTTGCACTCGTTGGAGTCTAGCTCGTGGATCACGGTGTTTGGATCGAGTCGACTTGTAGATGGAGATCGTCAAGAAGACTTAGGTATTCATAGTTTAGTTTAGTGTGTTTTAGATCTATGTGTAAAGATTAGATAGTTGATATGCTCAAGTGCACAACACATACGTTTTATGGATATTGGTTTTTCGGTTTTTGATTTAACCGATATTGGTTTTCATGAATAGTAGATCAAAACAAGTTTAAATAGTTTATGTATATTAGATGTGTTCTATATACATGCATGCTTAATTTCCTAAACAAACTTATTTTGATATACCTATTCATGTATTTTATGTTTTGGTATTTTTAACAAAACAAAATTTTGAATTTAAAGACAAAAACTATGATATGTATATGTTTCATGTATATTGGACCTATGTCCATATGCAACATGTTTTAAAATGATTAAGTATCATGTTTTTGTACTTGGATATGTTTTGGACAAAGTTTACTTGAAAAATTAAAGTTTGAAAAAATACAGGTTTTGATTTTTGACAAAATTTGCAAGACACAAAAATGATTCAAAATGCTTGATATTTGAGTTGAAATTTTTATCATATGTTTATATATCAATGCAAAATGATAAAACTATTTTTGTGGATTTTTAGAAGTTTTTATGGAATTTTTAGAAATATTTTTAACATGTTTTTCTGACCCAGAATATTGGCTGCAAGGCCCTGGCGGTCGACCGGGCCGGTCGACCGTGTTCCAGAGCCGGTCGACCGGATGGTCGACTGACGTGCACAGCCTTGTGCACGTTTGGCTAGGCAATTGGGACGGTCGACCGGGCGGTCGACCGGACAGAGAGCTTTGCTCTTTTGTAAATCTGCGGTCGACCGGGCGGTCGACCGGGCTGCTCCAACGGTCATATTTATGACCGTTGGCGGTCGACGGCCGGTCGACCGCCAGCCTATCAGGCTGAAAAATCAGCCCCACGGCTAGTTTGTTGGAGAGGCCTATTTAAGCCCATCTCTTTGGGGTTTTTGACAAGGTTTTTGAGAAGAAAATTTTTCCTATTCTTTGGTTTTAAAAGTAAGTTTTCAAAAGTGTTTTAAGTGCCAAAAGATCCATCTTATTTGTTTTAAAGTGTTTTGTTATTTTCAAAGAAAATAGGTTTTTGGGAATTAGTTTCTTGTTCTTAATTTCTATATCCATTTGGTATTTCCCAAGAGATTTTCTTTGATCAAAACACTTTGTTTTCCACACTTGAGCTATCATTCTATCCTATTCTATTAGGATCTTGTTTTGTGGAAAAAGAGATTGTTTGTAGTTGAAAGACACCACCAAGTTGTAAACCCTTTCTTTGTGGGTGCTCCTTCTTTGGTAGAGGTTGAGATTGTTGGTTTGCTCCCTCTTGGTGAGGTGGAGTTGGTGTTGGCTTGTATCCCTCTTCGGTAGAGGTGGATTTGGTTGTTTTGGTGGAGTTCGGTACTCCGGTCTTCGGTAGACCATTTGATTGCCTCGGTGGAGGTTGTATTGGTTGAGAGAGGAGTTCGGTACTCCCTTGTTGTACAAATCCTCCTCGGTGGAGGTTCCCTCGGTGGGAGTCCTCGGTGGACTAGTTAGTGGATTGAAAATCCTTCTCGGTGAAGGCGGGGACGTAGAGCTCGGTACTCGAACCTCGAAACATATCTTTGTGTTTGCGTTTGATCCATTGACTCTCTCTCTCTCTTTATTTTGTGTTGTGCATTGATTCATGTTGCCATATCCTATTTGCTTGCATTTGTGCCTTGCATATATTCATATTGCCTATTAATATTATATGCTTGGTTTGTTTGTGTGTGCCTCACTTATACTTAACCACGAGAGCTTCATATAGCACCTCAACCTTTATCTAGGGGAATCAAGAGAAGTTAGTCCAGAGCCCTTCACGGGGAATTCGGCTACACTCGTTGGTTGTATTAAGTGTGTTGCAAATTAGTTTTAGCTTCCGCATTTAGTTTTTAGACTAGCCATATCACCTATTCACCCCCCTCTAGGTGATTTCAATTGGTATCAGAGCCTCCGCTCCTGATACTTAGGTTTAACCACTTAGGAGTGAGATCTTGGTTTGCTAATCTACATTTGCATTTTTATTTGCACACATTTTGTTTGCACTCATGGATAGCCCTCCTATGTTTGATATTTCTAGTTTTAATATTTGGAAGGCCAAGATGAGTTGTCATTTGAAAACCCTAGGATGTAATGTTTACAAAGCCATTACCAAAGAATCCAACCATCATGATAGAAAGCATATAAAAGCCAATGCAATAGCCCTAGAGGCACTTAGAGCATCACTTCATAAAGATTATTTATATGTATTTGCTCACTATGATTCGGCTTATGCAGTTTGGAGCATTTTGACTTCTCCTGAGCTACCAAAGATTATCGAAAGGAAGAGAAGATCTAGAAGAGATGAGTCCGAAGAACTTTGCTTCATGATCCAAGGGAATGACTCCCTTGAGGTACACTCAGACACTCAACTAGATGCTAGTTCTAATTCATATTGCAATGATTGTTTAGAAGCTCAAGCTATGAATGATGAACTTGCTAAAATTGTGAAAATTTGATTTCCAAATACAAACTATTGAAAAATAATAGTCTTGTTTAAAAGAAGAAAATAAAAATTTGTCCTCTAAAATTGAGATTGTTTTGCAAGAGAAGGAAGAGGTTTCTAGTGAATGTGACTCACTTAGATCTCAACTTGATCTTGCCCTAAAAGAAAATAAATTTTTGAAAAATAAAAATAATTGTGAAATAATTTTGAAGAAAAATGAAAACTTGTCTTCAAAAGTTGATTTTGTTGCAAAAGAAAATGAATCTTTGAAAACAAAAATTATTTCTATTTCAAAAGATTTAGATGTGTGTTTAAAGAAAAATGAAGTTTTACAAAATAAAATTGATTCTCATGTTTGCCATGCTAGGGTAGTTTCACCAGATCACCTCTTGCATGCTCCACTTCTTCTACAATTCAAAATGATATAAATTTGTTAAAGAAGAATATGGATTGTTTGGGCTCCACTTTGAGCCATTGTGTTTTGAGTCATACACGTTTGGAATCTTTGTTTCGAAAGAAACAAGTTCCATCTTTGCATGTCACACATCACGGCATACACATGCTCCTAACGGACACCATCATCACTTGTATGCTCATGTGTACACTTGTGCACATTGTGGATGTAAGGACCACCTTGCTAAATTTTATTTTGATCGTATACATGATTGTAATTTAGTAAATAAATTTGTTTGGGCTAGAAAGGTGCTAACCCCCATGGACCCAAAAGAGTATTGGTACCAAAGATCACCCATATTGTATTTGATGTAGGTGTGGGCTCTCGCATAACGTGAGAGTTATGGTGCCTTGGAGTGGATGCGTTCCGAGCTTAAAGATTACCATTTGGATGCATCACTTTCAAGGAAAGTTTGGTGGAAGGACCACCTTGTTTTGGAGTACTAGAGAGGTGCCATCATCAGTTTTGGTATCGACCTCTAACTCTCGTTTATTGTTTACATGCTTTTCATATCATTGTTTTAGCATGTTTTGATGTTTATAGATTATTATGTTAATGTCATGATTATTAGACCCTTGACATGCATGTATAGCCTTTTGAGACACCCATGTTTAATATGGACTATTATTTTTGTGTTCTCACTATTGTTTAGCTATCATGTTTATCTTAGCTCTAATAACATGTGAATTTACATAATAATCATGTTTATGTTTTTCATGTTTATTCATATCTTGTTTTTATGCTTCATGCATTGATTACATGTTTAGATGTTAGTTTTCATTAAAACTTGGTATATATTTGTGCATATAGTGGGCCACAAATAAATCTATATATGTTTGTACTTGAATGCTTAATTGTTCCCATTAGATGTGCTAGTATAGTCTAGTTTTGATGATTTATGCATTTTAAACTTGTATCCCCATTTTTGGATTTGTTTCATGTTTTTGTGTTTATGTTTAACTTCATGTATATGTCTATTTTATCCAAACTATTGTTTATACATATACATCCTTTTGAGCCACGTGCCTTCATGCATATATTTTGTGGACTCGTTGTGTTTGGATATGTATGTATACTTTTGTTTGTATAAGACATACATATGCCTTGAAGATTAAATAAGTTTTGATGATTTTCATGTTTTTAAAGGAATTTCAATTGAGCTTGAATGCAAATTTTCATGATTATGATCTTCACATTTTATTTGTACACTCACATTTCTTGTTTGCTCATGTTTTGTTTTCATGAGTCATATTTATGCTTCATTGACTTGAGTGTTGGATATCAGGATTTCTTATTTCATGAAAAATATTTTTGTTTTATTCCTTGCTTGAAGGATTTCGTACTAGTTAACAAATTTTCTTATAATTAGTTCGGATTCTTCGGTTTGGTAGAGTTTTCAAACATATTATATTTTCAAACCTATTTTTGAAAACCCCTACCTTCCAAGGGTGGTTGGATGGGAGATCATGCTCATGTATGCTTTATAGTGAAAATCATTTTAAACTTGAACATGAATGGGTGGTAGGAAATATGAGATATACGCTTGATATTATTGGTTGTTTCAATTGGTATCATTGGATTCTTTCAATTGGTATCAATATTGACCTTTCTTGTATACTCATATATTTGTATGTATGTATGCCTTCATTTCCTATAGTATCAATTTCGATTGGTATATACTTTTCATACATATATATTTTGTTTATGCTAAGCTTGAATTTTTAATGAATATCATATCTCAATTGATTAGTTTTTTTTTTTCAATTGGTATGCTAATACAAGCTTTTGCATAATTTCAATTGGTATTTCATAAAGGGGGAGAAAACTCATATTTTGTCTTTCAATTGATATTTTGTTTACCCTAGATTTTCACTCCCTTACTTTATGACAGAAAATGAATTTTTAAAAAAAATTGTACAATATTATAATTTCAATTGGTATCATATGCTTAAAAAGAATAATACTCTTTATTGATATCAAGATATTTATTTGAATGTTTTTAATTGGTATCAAGATGCTTTTGTTTATTAAAATTGGTATCAATGTTTTTATGTTTCCTTTCAATTGGTATCAAAATGTACTACTTTGACACATTTTTTAATTGGTATCAAAATTTGTTTTATTGAGAAAATTCGAAATGTTTTAATAAGAAATATGAAAAAAAAATGTTTTGATTTATTTTGCATATATGCAAGGGGAGCTTAACATCTCTTCTACATATAGATTCATATTGAGTGTATCTTATATTGAGGAGCTTGACAACTCTTCTTTATGCGGTACACGTGTGTAGGGGGAGCTTCACATCTCTTCTTATACATTGCATATTATGTGTTATGTGAATTAGGGCTTGTCATCCCTTCTTCATGTAATGCATATTTGTAGAGAAGTTAACTTTGCGTCTTCCTCTTCATGAATGTATATCGCATATATCCTTTATTGATTTATTTTATCTCACCCCTTATTGGTATCATTCTTTTTGTTTTTAGACAAAAAGGGGGAGAACATTGCATTTATTGTTTTTAACCCCTTTGTAGATTCTTTGTTTCGAACAAAAAGGGGGAGAAGAATTTATTGATTTGTTTTTACTTTGACCCTTTGTTGATGATTGACAAAAAGGGGGAGAAGTATTTGGTATATATGCATGTTTTCAGGATTCATGTTTATGCATATATGTTTTGTTTTTGCAAATATGAGAAAAAGAATTTATGAGTTTTATGTTTGATTGACATGTTTATCTCCTTATATTTGCATACATGTTTATTTTTGCATGTGCTTCGTTGCCATATCTTATTGTTTATTTCCTATGCATGAGTTAAGGGGGAGCTTCTTTGAAGCTTAACTTTAATCCATGCATATATAACTCCATGAGTTTTGTCATCATCAAAAAGGGGGAGATTGTTGGCCCAGAGCCTTCCACTCTAGTTTTGATGATGATTAACTCATGTAGTTATATTTACTAATAATCTTGTGATTTTAGTTTCAGATCATTAATCAAGATATTAGTTGGTGATTGCTTCAACAAAGATGGTTTGGAAGCTTTCACATGGTGATTCAAGAGCCCGAGCATCAAGATCATACTTTGCACTCGTTGGAGTCTAGCTCGTGGATCACGGTGTTTTGGATCGAGTCGACTTGTAGATTGTAACGCCCCGATCCAGGCGGATACGGAGACATTACTGCAACGTATATACGCAAGTCAGAAGTACCTTCACGTATATACGCTAAGCATCAGTACAGGCAAGAATCAGAGTACGGAAGCAAGTGGTGCATTATACATTCCAACACATGAGTACAATTACAAAGTTATCACCAGAGGTGATCCAATATTACATGAATATTACATCACTGATATGCGCAAATGCGAGAATACACGAGATGTACAAGTATGAACAGTACAAAGGCACTCACGAGTTTACAAAAGGAAAACTCGAGAGGCACACCGGGGGCCTGGAAGAATAGAGCTTCGGATGATCTGCTGGAGATCTACGCTACCGCTGCGCCACTCTGATCAGCAACTGGGAGAATCCACGCGCTCCAAGCTCCATGACCTGGACATGAGGATCCAGGGGAGTCAGATGAAACTCCCCAGGCGAGTGTAATGTGAAAGCCAAGTGGCGAGCCAGGATGAGCACAAGTGTGCATAAAACAAATGATATCAAGTAGGAAGTACTCATGATATGATCAGATAAGAACAGGAGACAGGTAGGTTAGAATACAGGTAGAGAGCAAGTATGAACAGGTATAACATAATCATAAAATCGGAAAGCCGATGTAAAAATCCGATGAAAGCATTCGTGGCAATTCACACAGTGGTTATAACAGGAGTACATAACAGGTTTAACAGGAGTCATAACAGGAATCATAACATGAATCATAACAGGAATAACAGGAGTCATAACAGGAATAACAGGTATAACAGGCAACACTAGATATCTCCTAAACTAATATAAAACCGATAAAAACCGATAAAACCGAATAAAAGCCGATTACAAGCAAAACCGATCGTACAAGCTTAGGTCACGGCTCCATGAGACTAGTACATCGAAGGAATAATCCAAACAAGGAAACCCTCATCTATATACCTTTATCTCATATCATCGCAATCCAAACACATACAACCCGAGTTGCAAAGCAGCACAACAATTTATAGATTAGCATCTTATTATAATTGGAGCCGTCTAAGTTCCAGGCTTCAGTATGTGTCCCATTCCACATACTTCCACTCGCAACTTATATAGCAAGTTATTTGGAAACTGATAAAGTTCGATGAATCATGTTTCGGATGGGCCCCGTACATGCCGGGACAACGGTTCAGGAGTATCCGGTGCTGAGCCGGAACGTACCGCTAGGTACCGGGACTTATGGACGCCCGAACAGGAATAGAGTATCGCAGATCCCATAGAAATAGGCCTAGGGCATGTGCATACTCGGCAGGAATAATCAGGAGTAGGGGTGCCAGCACACCCCACGGAATCCCTGGTGGCCGCCAGGTGATCCCCAAGTATTTGGCCACGCGCGGCTCGATAAGACCACCATAAACATGATTAATCAGGGCCCATCAGTTTTCCCCAAACCGGATGCAAGTTGTCTTATAATAATTTATCATGTACAAATAGGAGATGGCCCTACAGATTCAAGAGGTGGCCCCCACAGATTCAAGAGGTGGCCCCCACCACGTATGTGGAGTGGCACTTTGTTCCATGTGGCACTTTGCTCTGAGGGGAATGGATTCTAGAGGTGGCCCCCACAGATTCAAGAGGTGGCCCCCACCACGTGAGTGGTGTGGCACTTTGCTCCGTGTGGCACTTAGTTCCATTCAGGATAACAGGTGCATGTCAAGTGTTAACATATCAGGTAAATACATGGCATGATGATAGAGTAGTAGCTGAGCACAACAAGCGGAGCTGAGCAAGCTGGAGTACAGACAGCAAACAGTATTTAACACTGGAGCGCCTGGCGAGGTTACCGGGACGACTCGGCTGAAGTGCGAGCGGAAAATCCGGCAGCAACTCGCCTAGACGAATCTAGTGGTAAAGCGCTGAACGCTGATCATGATAACCAGGCGGAGCTGAAGACCTGACGGTCCCAATCACTTCCCTTTCGAGATAGTGAGTGACCGGAGGCTGCACTGAGAAACCTGACGGTCCCAATCACTTCTCTTTCGAGATAGTGAGTGACCGGAGGTTAAGGCTGAGAGACCTGCAATGTTAGTACCACATGAATAAGAATTAACTATCATAATACAGGCATTCGTCACAGAGCAATACATGTCCGGACATTGGCACTCGGCCATACACAAATACAGGGACTCAGCCCAATACATAATACATGAAAACATGGAGTAAAACACATGTCGACCCGACAAAGCGGGGAAACCCAAATGAAGGCGAGAGCGAGGACACTCGCCTAAATCACCAGAAAGCCGAAAAGTCTGGAATCCATGGAACTCGCGTATGCGCCATAAAATAATATATAATTTATGAGGAGAGAGAAAGTGAAGAGGAGAGAGAAAGAGTTAGAGAGAGAAACCTAGAGATAGAAAGGGACACAGGGAGACGCGGGTTTTGGGAGTGAGAGACGCGGGGGCGCAGACGCGAGAGTCGCGTCTCGGGAATAGCTGACGCTGGAATCACAGACGCAGAAATAGCAGACGCGGGGTTCGCGTCGCAAGAATAGCAGATGCGGGAATCACAGACGCGGGGATCGCGTCGCGAAGGTGCCATAACGCGAGGCTCGGGACCTGCGTTTAAGTCAGGGCATGAGAACGTGGACGCGAGGATAAACTCCGCGTCACGCCAACAAGGATAGAACACAGACGCGGGTACTTAGCTTCGCGTCGTGCTGATAAAATAACGCGAAGGCCGCGTTATGGAATGGCCTAGACGCAGGAGGTAAACTCCGCGTTTTAACCGACAGGAAAAGATGGAGACGCAAGGATGGCCCAACTCCAAATCCAAACCAGTAAATGGTGGAAGTGAAGATGGTGATGGTAATTAGTAGAGGGGATGATGATGAAGATGGAAGTGTTGTCGTTGTAAGCATCACCGTTACAGATTACCGGAATAATCGTAAACGATTACCGGAATAATCATCGGAGATGTTACCGACGAAGAAGAGCTCGGCCCCAATCCAAAAGGAGTGGCCGGCCCTTGAGTCTAGCCGACGAAGAAGAGCACGGCCCCAATCCAAAAGGAGTGGCCGGCCCTGATAAGAGTCATTTTCCAAATGGAGAAGACGAACAGGAAGAGGAACCAGGAAGAGAGAGAGAGAAGACAGGAGAGAGAAAGAGAGTGTGTTCCAGGAGAGAGGGGGAGAGAGAGAAAGCTTGTAATAGGAGGAGAGAGAGAAGAGAGAGGAGAGAGAAAGTCTTGGAGAGAGAGAGAGAGAAAGATCCAGGAGAGAGAGTGAGAGATCCAGGGAGAGAGAAGGAGAGAGGAGAGGGGCTGTTGCCCCCCTCCTTCAACTTGGCACAGGGGGCTGAAAGCCCCCTGGCCGGATGAAGTCGCCGGCCGCCGGCGGATCGCCGGCGGTCGCCAGAGCTGGGGTGGCCGGTGGCCACCCCAGGGGAGAAATAGGGAGGGGGCAGCAGCCCCCTCCCTCCAACAAACCACGGCCAGGGCATGCTGCCCTGGCCGGGCCCAACTCTGGCCGCATCAGTGCGGCCAGAGGGCAGAGGAGGATCGCCGGGGGCTCGCCGGCCCTCGGTCGCAGGCGCAGGCCAGGGGTGGCCGTCGGCCACCCCAACAGTGAGGAAGAGAGAGGGTGAAGAGGGGGGAGAAGGAAAATTTTAGGGAGAGAGAAAGAGAGGAGGGAGAGGGGGAGGCTCGCCGGAGTCGGGGCCTCCCTCGCCGGCGGTGGTGGCGCCGGTGGTCTTGCTTGGGCGCTGGTCGTCCCTTGGAGAAGAAGAGAAAGAGAAGAAATGAGGAGGGAAGAAGAAAAGAAAGAAAAAGAAAGGAGAAAGAAAAATAAAGGAAAAAGAAAAAGGAAAAGGAAGTGATGGAGATGGGATTGATGGGAGAGGGAAATTAAATGAGGGGGGTGAGGTGGCGTTGGTGAAGTCGGTTGAGGAAAAGAAAAGGAAAGAAAGAAAGAAAGAAAGAAAAGATAAAAATAATAATATTATAATATGGTCGCGAAAAATCGACTGTTCCGGAAAAATCTCAAAAAATACCAGGAGGTAGAAAACGTCATCCTGAGGAATAATATGAAATCGGTTTTCAGAAATAAAATCCCGTTTTCAAATTAAAAATCCGGAAGTTAACCGCCGATACCGGTCTACACCGGGTCGGCCGGATTTTGATAAATTCCGAAAAATCCCAGAAAATGTATTAAAGAATAAAATATGATTTTAAGAAGTAAAGTGAAAGCGGAATTCAGAAATTCAACTCCAATTTTAAACTAAAAATACTGGAATCAACCAGCGATACTGGCCGATACCGAATCCGGTGGAATTTTCATAAATTCATAAAATCCTCAGAAAAAGTATTTAGACAGGAAATGTGATTTTAAGAAATAATGTAAAAAGACTCTTCTTGAAATTCTAATCCGTTTGTAAATTAAAAATCCGGGAATCGGTCAGCGGCACTGGTCGACACCGGTTTTGAAGATTTTCATTTTAATTCAGGAAAATTGCAGAAAATCATAAAAAATCTAAAATATTGGAAAATGATATTTAAAACTGAAATCGGTCAAATCGGAATATCAGAAAGACTAAATTGAGTAATACACTAGGATCGGGCCCTCGGTTCAGACTAGGGCTGACTCCGTGTCCACGAATCCAAATCCAAGACAAAACGTTCATATAAATAATTCATAATACAAAACAAATATAAGGAGTAAATCAAAAAATACGATCGAAAAATCTGAATACGCAACTAAGTACGTATTCTGGGAGCGGGGTGTTACAATCCATCCACCTTACAAAAAATTGCGTCCTCGCAATTTCGATAAGGGGTAAATTGAACACAAAGGGACATGGATGGGAATAAAGGCTTCGAAAAATCAAAACAGTGAAATATGGAAGTAAGGAATCAAAGGAAGGATAATCAAGAAAGAATAGATAACTCTGTACTTGTAGTTGGAATGCATAACCAGGACTCAAGCATTCCAGTTGCAAATTTCTTTACCATTAATTTGCCATCTGGACGTACTGAGGAGGTGAGAGCCTAAGCTCTGATACCAACCTGTAACGCCCCGATCCAGGCGGATACGGAGACATTACTGCAACGTATATACGCAAGTCAGAAGTACCTTCACGTATATACGCTAAGCATCAGTACAGGCAAGAATCAGAGTACGGAAGCAAGTGATGCATTATACTGTAATACCCCGTTTCCGGAATACGTACTTAGTTGCGTATTCAGCTTTTCGATCGTATTTTTCGATATACTTCCTGTATTTGACCGATTTCAATTTCAAATATCATTTTCTAATATATTAGATTTTATATGATTTTCTGGATTTTTCCTGAATTAAAATGAATTTCTTCAAAACCGGTGTCGACCAGTGTCACTGATCGATTCCCGAATTTTTATTTTCCAAACAGTTAGGAATTTCTAGAAAGTCCTTTAGGCTTTATTTCTTAGAATCCTGTTTTCTATCTAAATACTTTTTCTGAGAATTTTATGAATTTATGAAAATTCTAACGGAGTCGGTAGATAACTGATTCCGGGATTTTTAGTTTTAAAACTATAAAGTATTTCGTAAAACGGATTTCACTATTGTACTTAGTATAATATTCTTGATTTTTGGTAAAATTTACGAGTCGTTCCGAGATACTTGAATTTCGGACGATTTCGGTATTTCCGAAATGTTTTCCGCATCTTTGACTTAAACCTAGGAATCCGTGTTTCCAATATTTTCATTTTTGGAGACCAAGAAAATATCTTCATTTATCAAATTCTTTTCCTTTTTCCTTTTCTCTATTTTTCTTTCCTTCTTTCACAAGCCAAAGAATTTCCTAATTTCCAAAATTTCAACAATTCCAATTTTCCACAAATATCCCAAGTTCCACACTCTTCTACCATTAATGCCCTCATTCTCTCTCTCTTCCATGGCCGGCCACCATTGGCTAGGAGAGACACCTCATCTCCCCTATTTACACAAAACCCCCTCACATTTACATTATTTACATCTCCTTTACAAAAATCAAATCCTATATAAGTTTTCCTTTACATTCTTTTACTCTTTTTTCACTTCACCAAGAAAATAGCCTTCACCATTTCCTTCTCCATCTCAAACCCTAACTCCAAAGCTCACCTAGGTTTTCATCTCCATCTCAAGCAACCATCACTACCTTGGATTTGGATCGCATCTCACTTCGTCGGAAGCATCGCCAAGGACCTAGTTGGTGATATCATCGACAAACGATCCGTTCGAGCTCGTATAAGCTTCACATAACCGTTCGAGGTGAGTATATTTACTCACCAAGACTTGTAAACTCCTTTGTGTACTTGTGTTGACAAATCATGCACACTTGTGACATAAAAATTATCTCCTCATGCTTTTCATACTTGTTAGTTGATATTCCTTATAACTGTTCCATCTTTCCTTATTCATGTCCCTTAGCCACTTGGCTATAGTTTGTTTATTGTTATATGTCTTGACTCCTTGGATTTGCACATTCAGATTCCGAAGCTTGGAACGAAGTGGAGCCATCCACAGAGGACCAAGCTTACCTTAGTGAGCAGGCGGACTAGTTCCAGTCCCCTCGTGCCAGATTTACCTTTTGACTCACGAGATCTTCTTTCTACTTGTGAGCTTTTTGTATACATATTTGTATATATTTCTTTTGGACTTGGTTATGATGTAATACACATGTAATGTGTAATACTTTATAATATCCTGTGATAACTTTGTATGTGTATATCTTGAGTTGGCATATATATATGATTACCACGCTTTGTCTTACTCTGATCTTTGTTGTACTTTTTGCTTAGCGTATATACGTGTGGGGCATTTTCTGACCTACGTATATACGTCGCAGTGACGTCCCCGTATTCGTGGATTCGGGGCGTTACATATACATTCCAACACATGAGTACAATTACAAAGTTATCACCAGAGGTGATCCAATATTACATGAATATTACATCACTGATATGCGCAAATGCGAGAATACACGAGATGTACAAGTATGAACAGTACAAAGGCACTCACGAGTTTACAAAAGGAAAACTCGAGAGGCACACCGGGGGCCTGGAAGAATAGAGCTTCGGATGATCTGCTGGAGATCTACGCTACCGCTGCGCCACTCTGATCAGCAACTGGGAGAATCCACGCGCTCCAAGCTCCATGACCTGGACATGAGGATCCAGGGGAGTCAGATGAAACTCCCCAGGCGAGTGTAATGTGAAAGCCAAGTGGCGAGCCAGGATGAGCACAAGTGTGCATAAAACAAATGATATCAAGTAGGAAGTACTCATGATATGATCAGATAAGAACAGGAGACAGGTAGGTTAGAATACAGGTAGAGAGCAAGTATGAACAGGTATAACATAATCATAAAATCGGAAAGCCGATGTAAAAATCCGATGAAAGCATTCGTGGCAATTCACACAGTGGTTATAACAGGAGTACATAACAGGTTTAACAGGAGTCATAACAGGAATCATAACATGAATCATAACAGGAATAACAGGAGTCATAACAGGAATAACAGGTATAACAGGCAACACTAGATATCTCCTAAACTAATATAAAACCGATAAAAACCGATAAAACCGAATAAAAGCCGATTACAAGCAAAACCGATCGTACAAGCTTAGGTCACGGCTCCATGAGACTAGTACATCGAAGGAATAATCCAAACAAGGAAACCCTCATCTATATACCTTTATCTCATATCATCGCAATCCAAACACATACAACCCGAGTTGCAAAGCAGCACAACAATTTGTAGATTAGCATCTTATTATAATTGGAGCCGTCTAAGTTCCAGGCTTCAGTATGTGTCCCATTCCACATACTTCCACTCGCAACTTATATAGCAAGTTATTTGGAAACTGATAAAGTTCGATGAATCATGTTTCGGATGGGCCCCGTACATGCCCGGGACAACGGTTCAGGAGTATCCGGTGCTGAGCCGGAACGTACCGCTAGGTACCGGGACTTATGGACGCCCGAACAGGAATAGAGTATCGCAGATCCCATAGAAATAGGCCTAGGGCATGTGCATACTCGGCAGGAATAATCAGGAGTAGGGGTGCCAGCACACCCCACGGAATCCCTGGTGGCCGCCAGGTGATCCCCAAGTATTTGGCCACGCGCGGCTCGATAAGACCACCATAAACATGATTAATCAGGGCCCATCAGTTTCCCCCAAACCGGATGCAAGTTGTCTTATAATAATTTATCATGTACAAATTGGAGATGGCCCTACAGATTCAAGAGGTGGCCCCCACAGATTCAAGAGGTGGCCCCCACCACGTATGTGGAGTGGCACTTTGTTCCATGTGGCACTTTGCTCTGAGGGGAATGGATTCTAGAGGTGGCCCCCACAGATTCAAGAGGTGGCCCCCACCACGTGAGTGGTGTGGCACTTTGCTCCGTGTGGCACTTAGTTCCATTCAGGATAACAGGTGCATGTCAAGTGTTAACATATCAGGTAAATACATGGCATGATGATAGAGTAGTAGCTGAGCACAACCAAGCGGAGCTGAGCAAGCTGGAGTACAGACAGCAAACAGTATTTAACACTGGAGCGCCTGGCGAGGTTACCGGGACGACTCGGCTGAAGTGCGAGCGGAAAATCCGGCAGCAACTCGCCTAGACGAATCTAGTGGTAAAGCGCTGAACGCTGATCATGATAACCAGGCGGAGCTGAAGACCTGACGGTCCCAATCACTTCCCTTTCGAGATAGTGAGTGACCGGAGGCTGCACTGAGAAACCTGACGGTCCCAATCACTTCTCTTCGAGATAGTGAGTGACCGGAGGTTAAGGCTGAGAAACCTGCAATGTTAGTACCACATGAATAAGAATTAACTATCATAATACAGGCATTCGTCACAGAGCAATACATGTCCGGACATTGGCACTCGGCCATACACAAATACAGGGACTCAGCCCAATACATAATACATGAAAACATGGAGTAAAACACATGTCGACCCGACAAAGCGGGGAAACCCAAATGAAGGTGAGAGCGAGGACACTCGCCTAAATCACCATAAAGCCGAAAAGTCTGGAATCCATGGAACTCGCGTATGCGCCATAAAATAATATATAATTTATGAAGAGAGAGAAAGTGAAGAGGAGAGAGAAAGAGTTAGAGAGAGAAACCTAGAGATAGAAAGGGACACAAGGAGACGCGGGTTTTGGGAGTGAGAGACGCGGGGGCGCAGACGCGGGAGTCGCGTCTCGGGAATAGCTGACGCGGGAATCACAGACGCAAAAATAGCAGACGCGGGGTTCGCGTCGCAAGAATAGCAGATGCGGGAATCACAAACGCGGGGATCGCGTCGCGAAGGTGCCATAACGCGAGGCTCGGGACCTGCGTTTAAGTCAGGGCATGAGAACGCGGACGCGAGGATAAACTCCGCGTCACGCCAACAAGGATAGAACATAGACGCGGGTACTTAGCTTCGCGTCGTGCTGATAAAATAACGCGAAGGCCGCGTTATGGAATGGCCTAGACGCAGGAGGTAAACTCCGCGTTTTAACCTACAGGAAAAGATGGAGACGCAAGGATGGCCCAACTCCAAATCCAAACCAGTAAATGGTGGAAGTGAAGATGGTGATGGTAATTAGTAGAGGGGATGATGATGAAGATGGAAGTGTTGTCGTTGTAAGCATCACCGTTACAGATTACCGGAATAATCGTAAACGATTACCGGAATAATCGTCGGAGATGTTACCGACGAAGAAGAGCTCGGTCCCAATCCAAAAGAAGTGGCCGGCCCTTGAGTCTAGCCGACGAAGAAGAGCACGACCCCAATCCAAAAGGAGTGGCCGGCCCTGATAAGAGTCATTTTCAAATGGAGAAGACGAACAGGAAGAGGAACCAGGAAGAGAGAGAGAGAAGACAGGAGAGAGAAAGAGAGTGTGTTCCAGGAGAGAGGGGGAGAGAGAGAAAGCTTGTAATAGGAGGAGAGAGAGAGAGAGAGAGGAGAGAGAAAGTCTTGGAGAGAGAGAGAGAAAGATCCAGGGGAGAGAGTGAGAGATCCAGGGAGAGAGAAGGAGAGAGGAGAGGGGCTGTTGCCCCCCCTCCTTCAACTTGGCACAGGGGGCTGGAAGCCCCCTGGCCGGATGAAGCCGCCGGCGGATCGCCGGCGGATCGCCGGCGGTCGCCAGAGCTGGGGTGGCCGGTGGCCACCCCAGGGGAGAAATAGGGAGGGGGCAGCAGCCCCTCCCTCCAACAAACCACGGCCAGGGCATGCTGCCCTGGCCGGGCCCAACTCTGGCCGCATCAGTGCGGCCAGAGGGCAGAGGAGGATCGCCGGGGGCTCGCCGGCCCTCGGTCGCAGGCGCAGGCCAGGGGTGGCCGTCGGCCACCCCAACAGTGAGGAAGAGAGAGGGTGAAGAGGGGGGAGAAGGAAAAATTTAGGGAGAGAGAAAGAGAGGAGGGAGAGGGGGAGGCTCGCCGGAGTCGGGGCCTCCCTCGCCGGCGGTGGTGGCGCCGGTGGTCTTGCTTGGGCGTTGGTCGTCCCTTGGAGAAGAAGAGAAAGAGAAGAAATGAGGAGGGAAGAAGAAAAGAAAGAAAAAGAAAGGAGAAAGAAAAATAAAGGAAAAAGAAAAAGGAAAAGGAAGTGATGGAGATGGGATTGATGGGAGAGGGAAATTAAATGAGGGGGGTGAGGTGGCGTTGGTGAAGTCGGTTGAGGGAAAAGAAAAGGAAAGAAAGAAAGAAAGAAAGAAAAGATAAAAATAATAATATTATAATATGGTCGCGAAAAATCGACTGTTCCGGAAAAATCCCAAAAAATACCAGGAGGTAGAAAACGTCATCCTGAGGAATAATATGAAATCGGTTTTCAGAAATAAAATCCCGTTTTCAAATTAAAAATCCGGAAGTTAACCGCCGATACCGGTCTACACCGGGTCGGCCGGATTTTGATAAATTCCGAAAAATCCCAGAAAATGTATTAAAGAATAAAATATGATTTTAAGAAGTAAAGTGAAAGCGGAATTCAGAAATTCAACTCCGATTTTAAACTAAAAATACTGGAATCAACCAGCGATACTGGCCGATACCGAATCCGGTGGAATTTTCATAAATTCATAAAATCCTCAGAAAAAGTATTTAGACAGGAAATGTGATTTTAAGAAATAATGTAAAAAGACTCTTCTTGAAATTCTAATCCGTTTGTAAATTAAAAATCCGGGAATCGGTCAGCGGCACTGGTCGACACCGGTTTTGAAGATTTTCATTTTAATTCAGGAAAATTCCAGAAAATCATAAAAAATCTAAAATATTGGAAAATGATATTTAAAACTGAAATCGGTCAAATCGGAATATCAGAAAGACTAAATTGAGTAATACACTAGGATCGGGCCCTCGGTTCAGACTAGGGCTGACTCCGAGTCCACGAATCCAAATCCAAGACAAAACGTTCATATAAATAATTCATAATACAAAACAAATATAAGGAGTAAATCAAAAATACGATCGAAAAATCTGAATACGCAACTAAGTACGTATTCTGGGAGCGGGGTGTTACATAGATGGAGATCGTCAAGAAGACTTAGATATCCATAGTTTAATTTAGTGTGTTTTAGATCCATGTGTAAAGATTAGATAGTTGATATGCTCAAGTGCACAACACACACGTTTTATGGATATTGGTTTTTCGGTTTTTGGTTTAACCGATATTGATTTTCATGCATAGTAGATCAAAACAAGTTTAAATGGTTTATGTATATTAGATGTGTTCTATATACATGCATGCTTAATTTTCTAGACAAACTTATTTTGATATACCTATTCATGTGTTTTATGTTTTGGTATTTTTAACAAAACAAATTTTTGGATTTAAAGACAAAAACTATGATATGTATATGTTTCATGTATATTGGACCTATGTCCATATGCAAAATGTTTTAAAATGATTAAGTATCATGTTTTTGTACTTGGATATTTTTGGACAAAGTTTACTTGTAAAATCAAAGTTTGGAAAAATACAGGTTTTGGTTTTTGACAAAATTTGCAAGACACAAAAATGATTCAAAATGCTTGATATTGAGTTGAAATTTTTATCACATGTTTATATATCAATGCAAAATGATAAAACTATTTTTGTGAATTTTTAGAAGTTTTTATGGAATTTTTAGAAATATTTTTAACATGTTTTTCTGACCCAGAATATTGGTTGCCGGGCCCTGGCGGTCGACCGGGCCGGTCGACCGTGTTCCAGAGCCGGTTGACCGGACGGTCGACCGACGTGCACAGCCTTGTGCACGTTTGGCCAGGCAACTAGGACGGTCGACCGGGCGGTCGACCGGAAAGAAAGCTTTGCTCTCTGTAAATCTGCGGTCGACCGGGCGGTCGACCGGGCTGCTCCAACGGTCATATTTATGACCGTTGGCGGTCGACCGGCCGGTCGACCGCCAGCCTGTCAGGCTGAAAAATCAGCCCAACGGCTAGTTTGTTGGAGAAGCCTATTTAAGCTCATCTCTTTGGGGTTTTTGACAAGGTTTTTGAGAAGAAATTTTTCCTATTCTCTGGTTTTAAAAGCAAGTTTTCAAAAGTGTTTTAAGTGCCAAAAGATCCATCTTATTTGTTTTAAAGTGTTTTGTTATTTCAAAGAAAATAGGTTTTTGGGAATTAGTTTCTTGTTCTTAATTTCTATATCCATTTGGTATTTTCCCAAGAGATTTTCTTTGATCAAAACACTTTGTTTTCCACACTTGAGCTATCATTCTATTCAATTCTATTAGGATCTTGTTTTGTGGAAAAAGAGATTGTTTGTGGTTGAAAGACACCACTAAGTTGTAAACCTTTTCTTTGTGGGTGCTCCCTCTTTGGTAGAGGTTGAGATTGTTGATTTGCTCCCTCTTGGTGAGGTAGAGTTGGTGTTGGCTTGTATCCCTCTTCGGTAGAGGTGGATTTGGTTGTTTTGGTGGAGTTCGGTACTCCGGTCTTCGGTAGACCATTTGATTGCCTCGGTGGAGGTTGTATTGGTTGAGAGAGGAGTTCGGTACTCCCTTGTTGTACAAATCCTCCTCGGTGGAGGTTCCCTCGGTGGGAGTCCTCGGTGGACTAGTTAGTGGATTGAAAATCCTTCTCGGTGAAGGCGGGGACGTAGAGCTCGGTGCTCGAACCTCGAAACATATTTTTGTGTTTGCGTTTGATGCATTGACTCTCTCTCTCTATTTTGTGTTGTGCATTGATTCATGTTGCCATATCCTATTTGCTTGCATTTGTGCCTTGCATATATTCATATTGCCTATTAATATTATATGCTTGGTTTGTTTGTGTGTGCCTCACTTATACTTAACCACGAGAGCTTCATATAGCACCTCAACCCTTATTTAGGGGAATCAAGAGAAGTTAGTCCAGAGCCCTTCACGGGGAATTCGGCTACACTCGTTGGTTGTATTAAGTGTGTTGCAAATTAGTTTTATCTTCCGCATTTAGTTTCTAGATTAGCCATATCACCTATTCACCCCCCCTCTAGGTGATTTCAATAACAATATGTTCTTTCTTAAATATGAAATCTTTATGTAGTTGACTCTTACTGTTCTGAATATTCTCAAAAAATTTTAGCAATCCGTCTTTATGTTCTTAGTGGAGGGACAATAAAACTTAAAGCCTTTATACCTCTCAAAATACCCTACAAATAAACAACTAACTGTCCTTGAGTCTAACTTCTTCTCATATGGTATATATGGCCGAGCTTCCGCTGGACAACCCCAAACATGTAGATGCCTAATACTGAGAGATTTCCCAGTCCATAACTCATATAGGGTTTTAGTTACTGTTTTACTAGGTACTCTATTAAGGAGGTGACAACCATCTTTAAGGCTTCACTATATAATGACTTTGGTAGAGTAGTGTGAGCTATCATACTCCCAACCATATCTTTTAGTGTGTGATTTTATCTCTAAGCAATACCATTTTGACGAGGTGTCCCTGATATGGTATACTAAGCGACAATACCACTCTTTCAGAAATTGACAAATGATTCTGGACATTTACCTGATTCGTCATATCTGTCATAGTACTCACCACCATGATCAGATCTAACAGCTTTAAACATGTCCAATGATTGGGATTTCTCATGGAACAAGTGTAGGTACCTATAACGAGAGTAATTGTCTGTAAAAGTGATGAAATATTCATGACCATTCCAAGAAACTATAGGGAATGGACCACAAATGTCTGTATACACCAAATTAAGACACCTGAACTTCGTCTAGTACCAAACTTTCTAATGTTTCTTTAATTAATTTTCGCTTAGTGCCTATGCTATTCACATATAGAGATTCAGTATATAAAGCATGAAGTTTCAATTTATATATCCATCAATCAGAGTTCTAGTACTAATAACTTTAGATTTGAAAAGTAGACTAAGCATTTTATTATCAAGAGTGACAGTAAAACTAGATCTGTCTAACAAATGAAATAGAAATATGATTCCGCCTAAAAGGACGGTACATATAAAGTCTCATCCAAATCTAAAACCAAAAAAAAAAAACTAGAATCTAATTTAAGCCTACATACTATAATAGCTTTAATTGCAACTTTATTTTCATCACCCATGTATACGTATCGCTCAGCTGGGCTGGGCCTCCTTTGGGTTTGAAAGTTTCGCATTGAATCGCTTATGTGAATTCTCTATTCACAATTTATAAAGTGATACTAAAGCTAAATTAATCTCAGAACAAACATAAATATGAGATATACCCGCTAAATAACCATTTCTGATACTTTATGCATTCCTACTTGAGGTGGCTTACTTTCTTCCAGAAGAAGTATGCAATGACCTTAGGCTACTTTTTCTGCACTTTTGCCACTTAGGATCAGCCACTGTAGTGGTGTTTATGTTCCTCCCTTTTGTTTCACTTTTCCTTTTTTATTAGAAGTTTACCCTGAATGTTAAGTGAGCATTGACATTATCGGGCATAGCACTTCTAATAGTTATAGGAATAGTGTACTTTATGACCATTAGACACATCTTATAAGATCTCTCCCACTTACCATAATTAACCTTTTCTTTACTGAACTTTTATTAGTGATAGTAGAGATTCATCAATCTTTAAGGTGTACTCTAGGTGCATGAATTCAAGAACGATCATTTACGTGGTCTTACCACTTCTTAAAGTTTATACCATTCAATTTATACTACATAAGCGTACAATTTCTTATCAATTTAACATAAACATTGCATTTAATAAAATTCTACTATAATAGCCATAAAAAATGAATTTCAGAAAATGCAACCAGTCTAACCGATAGAGCTGCCGGTTAAACTTTCAGAACAAGTTGTGTCTCTATATGCCAACACTGTACTGGCCCAACATAGATATCCTAAAGTCTATGTTCTATGTAAGAGAACAGTCTTTCTTTGGGCCAACTGTCACTTTATAGGATTGGTCCCAAAGTTTAAGTAATCTATATTGGCCATATAATATATGTAATGACCCGGCCATAATGACAACCTTCCTTTGGGCCGATTGCCACACGCATGGGCCACAAAAATTTATGCATCTGGATTCTTGTTCCGCCATCAGACTAGTTGATGAGGGTAATGCAATATGGGCTAATAGTGTGACAACCTTCCTTTGGGCCGATTACCACACACTAAGGTTCTCCCATTTGCATTACCCACATCAAGTATCCAATGCCGTACATAATTCGGTCAAACAATAGTCTTCCTTTGGGCCGGCTATTGTCCGCATGAACTACATACGCAATTAAATAAGCTCTTTTATAAATTCTTTAACTTGAACACGTATATATCTTTATCTGTGTGTTATTAACTGTAGTACACATCAATATTCATCATGCTAGACAATATAAGCAATAATATAAATATTAATGAAACGGAAGCATGTAAGGGTACACATAACCATGATAAATAAACACTTCAATGCCTTCTTTATGTCAACTAATTATTGTTTTGTCATGTATAGTTCTTGTAATACTGTAGTGCTCGTCAAGAGCTTCGAAATGGCTGTTTACATGCCCAAAACAGAGGTCGGATGAACCCGTAACAGCTAATTGAAGTTTCTATTGACAAAACGGGTCTGCAGTGCTTATCGGGTCTGAATCAGACCCGACCCGCATGGGTTTCATTAATAGGTCGGGTTTAATAAACTGAATAAAACCCGATTAACTTCATGTGAGATTAGTTGGGATTAGGTTTCTTTATTTGAATAGAATTCTACCACAAAAAATTTTCTTAATAGGGTAGAATTATATCTCATCCCTAACTCAAAATTAATCTCAACAATCTTAAATAAATTTAATTTGAAGTTGATTAGAATTAGACTTCTTTATTAAATTAAAGTCTTAATTCCAACTGTAATCAAACTTAATAACCCAAGACAAAGGCCCAACATTTTTTTTTTTTTTTAAATAACTGGACGCGCGCAGCATGGAGGCGTGTACACACCTTCACGCAAACGCTTGCTGGCTGCATTCATGCAGGCAATGCTGTTTTTTTTTTTAAAAATCTAGAATAACACACATATTTAAACCATAAAAAATATATACATGAATTTAATTTAATCATCTCCAATTTAATTCAATTACTTGAGACACATAAAATAATCTTTATTGAATTAAATACAGAGATTCATAATTTTCATAAATCGAGATCAAAAGGTTATTACTTTATATCCCGATGATCTGATAAAGAGGAGGCTCTGATACCAATTGTTAGATCTAAATTTATTCTATACAAGATCTACACATATACTGTTAGCATCTTTATCATGATCAAAGCGAAGGAGGGTTTTAGGCATACCTAATTCCATCAGGAAGAGAATGTCGAAGGTTGCACGATCTCGAGGACGCCGGAGATTCTTCTCTCCAGCCACCAAGTTCTCTTCTTTATCCTTAGAGGAAATGAGAGGCCTCCAAGGGAGAGATAGTTATTGTTGTTGGTGGAGAGGGAACCCTACTCATGGTATATATATCATCAAGAAACCCTAGTTCAACTCATCATAGATCTAGGCCCTTGATTTATAACACGAGTTTCACACGTTTAGATGAGTCCCACATTCTAATTTAAATGCACTCATGACAAAGTGTAATTGAAAACGTGTCTAAACCCAAACCATTTAGGTTTGATCAATTCTTTATTGGGTCAAACAACATAGGTTAAGTGGGCGGGTGCAAATATCCAATTGACTTGATTAGGCCCAAAATAAATTAGACTTTAAAACATAATAAGTCTAACATTCACTTCATAAACTTTTCAATATTGGCGTTGATTATTATTATTGTCAGTTTTATTAGATATACTTTTTGTATGTGAGGATAACACCCTACTCGTTGTAGTTAAAGAAGTACTTATTCTTAGTTTGTAATAAAGGACTTGACAACTTATTGCTCTTTCTGATGATTAGTTATGTTAAGATTGGTATTTGATATCGGATTGTGTATCCATATAAATAGGCGATGACAAGCCGGAGTATCATTATGATTGCGTGGGCGATGGATGAGTTTGAATTTTGTATTTGAATTGGTGAGCCATATATAGGCTGATATTGATGTATATTGTATTTGAAACAAGAGACAAAATACAAAGGAGATGCTGCCGAAAATTTTGAGAAATCAGATATAATTATGATAATCCGATAATCAATATGGATGTTAATGTTAATTAAAGTTATTAGAATTTGGGACCGTTACAATTTTTATCAAAGTTGAGTTAAACTAGGAGAATCTATTTAGAAGATTTTTTATTTCTTTATAATTACAATAGGAGTTCTATCTATTTGGTTTTCCATGTAACAATAGTAATATTTGGTTATTAGAGTTTGTATAGTAAGAGAGTGGAGAATTTATATTTCTATAAATAAAACACTACATGGCTCAATTTTGTGTGAGAAAGTTGTATTAGAAATTGTCTGAGAAATTATTAGAGTCAATAAAATAAAGTTACTATTTTTTTTTTCCTCCATAGATTCTTCTCCTCTCATATTTTCTTTATTGAATATCAACATCAAGGCTTAGCTTGTGTTCCAAAAAATATCAATAATGGAAATACAAAAGAGTATTACCTGTCTTCTCTACTCTTACTATTGAAACATAAACCTTTTCAATAGTTATTAAGACAAAACCATGAACAGCTTGGGTGTACATTTAAAACTCTTGGAGCTTTTCTTTTTGAATAATACATACTAACTTAAAATAAAGGCCACTATGAGAATGTAAGTTTGTTTGCTAATCATCACCTAACCGAAAAATTCTTCTAATTTGCATTTTGTAGAAGAAGTATATAGAAAACTAATATTTTTAGTATCTTTATATAATTTTAAAATTCTCTTTAAATTTGCACACAGAAAATTTTATGACCATCTGCATATAATTGTTGTTGATGCTAGAGTTGATAGTTTTCAGCCGAGGAAAAATAATAAAAAAAAATTATATGCCTAGCCTAGCAACAATAAGATTGCTTCATCTATGTTTTGGAAAAATAAATATTTTTGAAGAAAACCCCAGAAATTAGCAATTCTTGTTTCTTAAATAGGAAAATGGAGAGCAAAAGAAATTGCACGCATTATTTGGATAAAGTTCCATTTTTTTACAACCACATCACACTGGGACCGAGTCTCAAGTCTTGATGGGCCAGGTCCAGATTGAATTATGGGCCTGGCCCAAACAGAACTAGAGATGATGGTTGGCTGCGCATCGCCCTGCTTTCAGAGGTTGGTTCACTATAGGTATCGTTGTTTCCTCAATTTCTATTCTCATTTTTGTTTACTTTTTTGTTTTTTTTTTTGAAGAAATCAGGACTTAATTTTGGAGTTTAACTGGTGATTTTAGAACCTAAAATGTGTTTTACAACATCTTACTGGACAAACTATTTTAAAAACGGGTTGGCTCAAAACTGACTTAAAAATTTCTTCAAACTTATATATTATGTAATTATTTGGAGAATAACCTGTAGCCTGATGGAAGTAAGATTTGAACATCAGCAACGATCCGTTACAAAAAGACCAATAGCACTCGCAACTTACGCCTATTCCATCAAATTTTCTTCTTTTTCCGTGAAAAAAAAAAAACTAAAGTTATGATAATGAAGTTAAGGCTATACAGTTATGTACACATCACGTGACGTATACGGGATCCATACGACTGTTTGGATACCATCGCGCCACTGAAAAAGCTATCAATTTCTTTTTATTAAAAATTTTGGTCTTTTTTTTTTTTTGTTGGGGGATACAAATTAACTAATTTTTTGTGAGAGGGCAGTGCTTACGAATTGGTCATGGTCCATTCATTAGTCTAATTGACATTGAGATTAGGTTAAAATTAAACTAAGCATAGGATCGTGTGCTCATGTTGTTCCTACTAGGATCATTAGTTGTCTAATCATGTTATTAATTATCTTAATGCTACAGAGAGCTTGTAAACTTGAAATTTGTTATAAATATTTTCTAGGACTTTGAGGCAAACGCATGGTTCTTTTGACTGGTCAAAGTCTAAACTTCAAACACATGTCATAAACTTTTATGATGAATCTATTCAAATTAATTCAATACCCTTACATGCTAATTAGTAATTAGTAAAAGTTAACTAAGTTTACACTAGAAATTATAGATTATTATTTTGTCTTATTTTACTTTTTGCAGTAGAAAGATGCTATAAAATTGTAAACAAATACTTATTTAAATTGTTTTTTCTACTATCTATTAAAGGCATGACTTTTTTTTTCCCTGAAAAAAGAACAACAATAGGCCATCAAAAAAACACAAGCCAATGACATCTTTCTCAAAATTGGGTGATATGTTCATGTGTTGCTGCAGTGGGTAATTTCTTACGGAATTAATACACGCATTAACATTAAGGAGATGAGTAAAATAAATCTCAAAAAATAAACATAAATACAGATATTTATGTAAAAAATCTGAAAGAGAAAAACTACAGAGAGAGATTCTACTATAATAATGGCGACTACAATGGGCTCTCTAGTGTGCTAAGGTTTTTGGGTTCAATTGGTCATCCCTTTCTACGTTGGAGGAAGTATACTATTTATACAGGTAGTCTCTCTTGGATAAGGCTGCAAAGTCCGATTCTATTTAAACATTTAACTGCTTATCTTAAAGGCGGCTAGAGCCGAGCATCCTCATTTGATTTGATTGAGCGAGTGTTCACCTTTATCTAATAGTCTTTGTCTAGCTGTAGATGTGGTTGATCTGTTCCCGAGTGGTTATCGTCGAGTTTAAATGGAGATTTGGCTTATAGATAGGGATTCTCATAATTAATTCTATCTCTTTATTCTACCTATTTGAACTGCTCGAAATTTGAATCGAACGAGGACCTCCACTCAGAGGTTCTGAAAGCGGCTACATGGTGCGCACCTGTTTGATGTTAGATAGAGATGTGATATGATTTTGAGAGGATCAAAAACTGACAACTACATTGGCACATAGTTTGTGGGAGCTGATCAGTAGGATGTCCACATTTATTCATATTGCCTCACCACTCTTTAAATATGTGGACTGAAAATTCGTCATGTGAAACTTCACCATCAACAGACAGAGAGAGAAAGACAAGTCATATAAACCCATTTGAAAGTCTCAGATTTTAGGAAAAGGAGAAAGAAAAATAGGGAAAAACAGAGCTAATATTCTTCACTTTAAAGCATGAGATAAATCATTAATTTCATCATTGCATTACATTTTTCCCTCATAAAATTTGACAAAATGTACATCTTTGCGTACTAATTAAATTCACTATCACATGAGACTAAATTATTCTAGTTATTTGTTTTTTAATATTAGAAAGCATTTAGGATATTCAAGACCATGCTACTACATTAAAACTTTGAAATTGAGATGAGTGTTGAAAGTATTTTATATTTATATTCTGACACGCCTTTTACAGGTAGAGCGGCCTTTTTGTGGGATAGAAAGTTGTTTTTTTCTTCTTTTTTTTTTTTTTTTTGTGTAAAGGTTTTTTTTTTATTTTAAATGCGCATTGAATGAGAATTAAAGACATTGTCGCTGTATCTCAACTCTGAAATTATAGTGATAATTAAAAAATTATATTTATATTTTAACTTAGAAAAAGAGGTAATCTACTTCATGCAGTTTTAGTTTTATAAAACCAACCTTGAGCAGCAACCCATACACATCCAATTAAGGAATCTCATTGGGTTTTTTTTGTTGGAAAATTTCGCTACATCCACCTACTTTGCTTCATAATTATAAAAAAAACTCGGCTTCTAATTTTATTCACTACAGTCTTATCCACGTCAGCATAAATTAATTCTCTCAATCACCACTTCTTTATATATTTTCATTTTCTCTTTTACCCTTATCCATTGCCCCAAATGTTACTCACCCCTCAACCCTCACTACAATGCAGAGTAATTCGCGGGTCGACCTACACAGTCAAATCGCCGTGGGGGTTGGAAGGGGGGCGTGAAACCCTCCCCCTGGGGTCTCAGGGGACGGAGACGGCTGACCAAATTTATAAGTATTTATTTTAAATCTTGTTTTGAAGTTAAATCTTCAGAAGAATTTTAATAACTTGTTTTTATGTTTTATACTTGTTTTGAAAAAACTTATTTTTATAGAATTTATAAGTATTTATTTTGATTTCAAAAAGAAAATCTATATTGTTTAGTGTGCCAAAACAGTCAACAAAAATTAGCAGCTGTCGACAAGCCTTATTTTTTAAAAAATGTAACCGTTAAGTCATACATGTCGACATGCATGTGCAACTGTCGGCTGCCAAGCAGTCAGATTCCCCTATTTTGATTCTAACGACTGGTTTCTTTTACAAATCAGTCCAGATTCATTTTCAACGGTTATTTTATGATTTTAAAAGTATTTAATATGTTTTAAATAACTGAATTTTCTGAGTATTAGTCTCTAACCTTCTTTATAGGAATGATTAGAGAATGTTTAAAACAAGTTTTGCAAAAAGTTTTCAACCTTCTCATTCTAAATCTTTTATGAATTTTTTTTAAAGTTTCTAATTCTAATCTTTAGATTTCTTTCACCCACACTTGAGTTTTCAAATTCTTATCTATTCTATAAGTTGGATTTGTAAGAGAGTTTTGTTTGTAGTCAAGAGTTGATCACAAGTTGTTTCAAATCTTTATTGTAAGAGGTTGGAGGTTGGGATCTCGATTAAGCTTGTGGGCTCATGTGTCAAAATTCTTGCGGGAACGAGTGAAGGACTTGCAAGTCTAAGAGTTCTTGAGGGGCTTGAAGGTATTGCGACACCGAGTAATCTTACGAGATCATGCTTAGTGAAAATGTTTTATTACAGTGCAGGAGGGGAAGTAGTGCAAGTTGCTTGAACCTCGAAACAAATCTCCCGTGTTCATGATTGTTATTTTTTCTTTCATCTCACTCTTGTTTATATATCTTGTTTGCACTTATTTGCTTATCATTATATACTTGAAATTGTTTTATATGCTAACACTCGTTTAATCCAAGAAATCAATTAAACACCTCAATTATTATTTAAGAGGAATCGTGAGGAGAAGTTGAGAATCTATGACATCCGAATGCAAGACCCACTCTTTTAAGATTGATCAATATTATTCAAGTAACTAAAATAAAAAATCATGTATTTTGAATACTTTTTGTCCTCCATTAAGTAAGCACAAAATGGACAGCTGAAAATAGCATATTGTTTAGATCTATATCTTTAGATATACAAATTCTCGATTCGACCATTTTATCATGATATAAATAATTAAAAACTCACATACACCAAGTTTGTTAGATTTTAAATATTCTACACCGTTAAACTAACCAACTCACTATTTCAGCCGTCCATTTTGCTCCTATTTGATGAATGTGTAAAAAGTATTCAAAATACATGATTTTTTATTTTTAATTACTTGAAATAATGTAGATCAACTTCAACGGAGTGGATCTTACATTTGATGTCGTAGTGTTGTATTTGAATGGGATGGATTCGGCCTTGAATCTTTCCGAAATGACACAAGTCTCTCTCTGAGAGAGAGTCCGAAAGATTTAGAGTTAAATTAATTTTCCATGCTCGGATTCACGTTGTCGTGCAATTAGACTTCAGAGACGGCCTGACTCTGAATAAGAAAATAATGTTTAGTGGTCAAGGTCTGACCCAAACAAGGTCATGACACATGCCCTAGCAATTAGAAGCTTTCATCACCTCAGAACCATTCTAGAAACTGCTCCTTGCTTTGAGAAAATTTTCACTCTGATAACTTTGATGCTAGCAGTCATCTCGAAGTTTATCACTTCCTAGAGCCATCCAAGGCTTCAACATAAGGACTCTTCAAAGCCCGAAGGAAGCTAGACGGGCTTCGACAGTAGCTTCCAGGGTAGTTGTATCTCTCTAGTAGCTTTCTGCTCCTCCAAGGAAGCTAGACGGACTATGGCAGAACACATCAGAAGGAGAAACATCTCTCTCTCTCTCTCTCCACCATGATGCTTTGAGGAAGAGGATTAGACTCAGGGCGAGAAGCCATCCGCTGATGTACTTGTTTGAGTTTCCTCTCTTCCATCCTCGTATGCCCTATATGGAGGAGATCAGATTCTTTAGAACGACCCTCACTGGCAATGAGGAACCAGATCAACGGCTCCAATTGAAGCGCGCCATCAAACAATCGCCCCCGACGGCAGAGCCCATCACGATGGCTGATGTATCATGACAGGCTCATTATGATGACTGATATATCACGCAAACAAACTCCCAAGCAGCGGGAGTCACCATCTTCTCCAATTTTCTTTCCTCCATCTGACGAAGAGAAGAGAATGACACATGGCCACTGAACAGGACAACAGGAAGAGGCCAGAAGTAAAGCTTTGTAAGTCATCAAGAAGGGGGTGAATAGATGACAAGCTAATAAAATGCAAAACAATGCAGAATAAAAACTAACTATGCAAACTAAAGTTATTATGCAAACTCACAAAGTATAACATAAGAATGGAGCCAAATTCTCGGTGAAGGGCTCTGAACTATCTCCTCAACATTCCTTTAGATTAAGAGTTGAGGTGCCACTATAGCTCTCTTGGTTGAATACAAGTGTGAGCAAAGAATCCCAAGAATATATCAATTAAGCACAAGATATATCAAGCATATAAAGAGATAAACAATATAAGCATGCAAGATATATAAACACAAGTGAGAGAGAGAGAGAAAGAGATGAGCAATCGCAAACACAGGGATTTGTTTCGAGATTCGAGCACACTTGCTCTACGTCCCCGCCTTCAACACTATGAAGGATTTCCACTAGAATCGATCCCGCAAGACATTCGATGCTGAAACACCTATAATAAATTCACACTCACTTGTTCCGACAAGAGCAACACAATACGAACTCACAAGTTCGCCGAGGCTACACCTCTACAACACTCTTCAATACAAGGGGGTGGAACACTTGTGATCACTTCCCTTTATCACATAAATAACTCTCATTAACAAAGCTCCTATAAGATAAATATGGCAATGAAAAGCTTAAGCTTGTGTGAGAAAATTTTGAATAGATTTGGAGATGAAAACTCAAGAAAGCTTTCGTAAAATCAAGAGTTTCACTCTTGGAAAACTCCTTCTGATTTGAAAATGAAAGCTCTAAAAACTTGTTGAAAAACTTTTGTAGATGATAAGAAAATAGTGCTAGAAAGCTCTCCCAAAAATCTTAACCAAAAACTGGCGCAAAACTTTAATTTATAGAGACTGTCAAAAACTAGCCGTTGGGACCAGATTGGCCTGTCGGTCGACTGGCCGGTCGACCGGCCAACGGTCATATTTATGACTGTTAGGGTTGTCGGTCAACCGCTCGGTCGACAACACCCAGGTCAAAGACCTATCGGTCAACCGATGCTAGAACCAGAGAGCACTGCTCTTCGGCCGGCCGACAGGGGCCAGATCCAGAGAGTAAACTCTCTGGATCGGTAGACCGCCTGGTCGACCGGCCCTCAAGCTAGGCTTGTGCACGTTATCTGTGCACATCGGTTGACTAACTTCTGATTTGGTCGACTGGTCGGTCGACCGCCAGAAGCCTAGGTCTGGGTTATAAATGGATTAAAACTTGGTCTTTTAATATCCTATAAAATCCCATAAAATCGCATAAAATTCACAAAAATAGGTTCATGTATCTATTTGAAGAACAAATAGGTGTGACCAAAATTCAACACATATTACAAACTTTTTGAACCATTTTTGTGATATAGAAATTAAGCTTTAAACTAAAATCCGTATTTTTCAAAAACCAAACTTTTAAAATGAAAATCGGATTTTTTTCAAACCTTGTTCAAATACAAAAATAAAATATTAAAAATTATTTGAAGCAAAGTGTGTATGAATATGATCCAATACACATATAAGATGAAATATTTATGTTTTTGACAATTAAGCTCAAAATAAATTTTGACTTAAACAAAACTTGAACACATAATATAGAAACATCAAATAAGTTTTTCTAAACATTTGAACCAATAATGTGTATGGATGAAATTCAAAACACATATAAACCATATAAACTCATTTTGATGAAATCTATTTATAAAACATAAAGATGTATTAAACCTCAAAATCAAAAATAGTATTTTCTAAAATCAAAACTACTCTTATGAAAACACATATAAATTTAGTGTGTCTGTGTATGTGTGAGCTTGAGCAATCCACAACTAATCAATCCTTTACATTTTATTAAAAACAAAAATCTTAATACTTACAAAACTAGACTCAAGTCTTGAAAATCTTCTCTTGAAAATCTTCTTCTTCATCTTGACTTGGCCTAAAACTTTGATCGATGAGCTAGACTTCTCTTGAGTACTTAATGCGATCTTGAAGCGTAAGCTCTTGAATCAATATGTGATAGTTTCAAAACTTGACTACGAATTTTTTGTTGAAACTAAATGCCGACTAAGATCTTGATCAAATATCTGAAACTAAATGAGCACAAGATCATTAGTTGTAATGGTCCCAGTATTAATTACCTCAATATCCTTAATCATCAACCTCAATATTTATATAAATTAATTTCGGCTAATATCATCCTACTTATTAATCTCAATTTCATCATATAGTTCATCCCAAGATCCATCAAATAAACATATACATAAGAGTGCTTCCCTGATATAATATTCTAACACAAAATCATTTATGAGATCCACTCAATACACAATATGTGATCATCCGTATTTATCTCCATTAATCAAAGTGTATTACTATCTACTGCCACTAGCTCTAACACACAATTATTAATAACATCAGAGTTTACAAAAGGACTCACATTCTACAATAAATACATATGTTATCTAAGGAGAACAACCTTGCAGCTCTAAATCAAACCTTCGCCTTGCCGTGACCTGAAAACATCAATCTGTGGTGGGATGGGCTCAACAGCTCAGTGAGTAAATCATTCAAATTAGAGTTTGTATTATAGTATCATTGTAATTCAAGTATGATGTAGTTGAACAAATTTCAAGAATCAGTTTCAATATCTTCCTACTTATGGTTGATACTACAGCTTAATGGATCATAGATTCTTTCTATATGCATTCTTCTGGGTCATAGATTTTTTCTATATGCATTCATCTGGATACATAGGACCAATTGAATATCATACAATATCATGTATTATATAATACTTGACCTAATCGTCTATCTCTTATGATCACATCTCTTGTATTCAGTTCGTAGCCTATTCGTATTTCTTTATGTAACTCATGGTCACAACACAACTCTTGGAGTGTATAATCTTACTTACTAGATTAGTTTACAATTCGTTATTATTCTCCCCAATATACATATAACATCACACACTACTCATGATAGTATCAGAATATAACTATATGTTTATACATGAAGAAATACAAGACAGTCACATCCATATACCGGATGTCACCACAATCTATTTGCCAAATGTCATAAGCAACTATATACATATGCTAGGTGTCATATATAACAACATCTATAATTTGAATATCATAAAACAATCATATCCATATACCAGGTCACATCTACATACTGGATGTCACCACAGTCTATTTATAAAATGTCATAAGCAACTATATATATATACTAGGTGCCATATATAACAACATTCATAATTTAGATATCATAAACAATCATATTCATATAGGGGGTATTATAATTAGTCACATCCATATACCGAATGTCATAAATAGTCACATCCATATACCGGATATCATAAATAATCACACTCATGTATCGGATGACATAAATAATCGCATCCATAAGCCGGATGACATAAATAACCACATCCATATACTGGATATCACAAACATACATTCAAGCATGCCTCAACAAAATAATATCAATACTCCCCTTCGATCACCTCCGGTTAGACTCGGTCCCTTCCTCCGATACAATAAATAACAACAATACTTTCCTTCGATCACCTCCGGTTCAACCCTGTCCCTTCCTCTAATATAATAATGATATCATATAAATAATTATGCATGTTTCTTATCACAAAAGTATTCACATTCATACTGATTTGTCACACAGTCAAGTTCATACGATTTCATTTCTTAACTCGTTAGTTTCAAGGAATTCGGATCATATTTATAAGGTACCAACACAAACATAATGCATACAACTTAATGGTCTCAGTATTTTACCGATCAAGCTCTGATTTGTAGCACCAGTACTCGATTTTCTTAATCATAATACTTATTCACATTTTATTATTTAGTTAACATCCGAGATCCATTATCAATTGCCTCTTTTATTATCAAGCAAACTGTCTATTGGTTATAATTTGTGCGAATCATAAATTTCTTATCCCTTCTGATATAAGTTAATAGTTACCCAACAATTCTGATATCAAATAAATTATTAACACTTTTTATATTATAATTATCTTTTATTTCAATTCAGGCCTGATTATAGTAATTTTGTTTGGTACAACCCAAAGTTAACCCCAGATTCCACCAACACCAGTCTTAACACTACTGATTTCTATGAAGCTTGTTTCTTGTTACTTATTTCTATTTACTAGTCCCAAATCACGCAGAGACCTCCGTTGTCACGATAATTCAATTATTCTTAATATTGTCACTGGTTCTATAATTGTCAGTTTCATACATATCGAATTCTACCATTGCGGGTTGTATAGTCATAATTCACAATTTTCTTTATTTCTATCAATTACTAGCCAAATAATCTTTTGCGTTCGCATATGAAATCAAACCACACACCCATATACATACATACATATACATATATTTCATACCAATACTGGATTACTAATCACATTGACACGACGTCGATCTATCGTCCATATCACAATTTTTCAATTATTTAGGTAATTATCTAACTCTTACCGATTAGATATAATCGGTATCATTATAAAGATGTGACTTTTAAGCCTAATAGTGGATTTTGACGTTCTGACAAATCAATTATAATGGTACCCGAAAGTCTCCGATGCATGGAATAGCCATCACACAATACTAGTTCAATACTATCGGTCTTTATTTTGTGGATATCGAATTATCCATCTCTAATTGGTATACTTAATTATTAAGTTATTTGTCCATCTAATTGTTTTCAATTGCTACTGATTAATAACTTAATCGATATATATAAATATGTGAGCCATCCGATGACCTTTGATACCTCAAGTGTGCAAGCTGATACACAAAATTACTTATGAGCATATATATATATATATATATATATATATATATATATATATATATATATATATATATATATATATATATATATATTATATATATATATATATATATATATATAATGAAACACAATAATTACGAAAAGAGTATCCACAAGATCAATACTCAACATACTACATAATATTTTAGTATCCCGTGTACCTAACTTAATAAGGATCTTTTGATATGCTAATTATTTATCAAGCATGTCCGTGATACTAGGAATTATTTTCAGTTGCTTCAATTCAGTTCATTATCAATTACTTTGATCAGTTCTATCATTATCGGTTCACGTTCACAATCGCTAATTAACCCAATTGTTCCGATTCTATTTAAGTTATCAGTATTAACAGAATTTTCAATATTTTAATTAATATGCTATTTCTATCATATTGCATCAATTACATGTATCCCATTTAACAGAGTTTTCTATATTACGGTTATGTCAAGTTGCTCGAAGATAAATTTCAAATTCATCTGCTTAGTCTAATTCTAACATCAATTCGGATTCCGCTTATACCTGTATCAACAGAACTGATTCTATAATTATCCAATCATAGTTGATGTGTCTCAAGTAATCTTTTATCTTAACTGATTTCTAATTGTCTCTTATTAATTAATAAACATTCATGGTCTGTAATCGATTTCCCGTTGTCACTATTTAATCTACTCACCGGGTATACCAGTGTTAACTAACCACCCTCTGATTATTATTATACATAACTATTACTTTCATAACAGATTGGATATCACTTGCATATAATATCAAAATTCACTCAACTAATATCATTATTATATTAATAGTCAATACACATGCAATCACAGTGTTTAATAAAATCGGAGGTAGACTTTACCCACTTAATGATTTTCAGGTTGAGTGACATCAATATTCATCACAGACAGGTAGATGGTATTAACTGAAAATTTATATTTAACCATTTTTATCAGAACCCAGTACTTAATTATTCAGTTCTTAATTCTAGTAAATACTCGCAACATATACATAATGCTCAAAAATTCACAAACACATAACTTATGTGGCGTTTATCTATGTTTATCCATATTAATATACTTACGGACGCTTAATGGTCATGTCTATACGAATTATAAATGGCAAGTCACAACTTGATATCATACCCGAATTATGTTCACACACACACACACATATAACACGCCCGCAATTCATTATTCGGGATATCCTATTAGATTTTGGTTTCACAACAATCATTCACTTTTATAATAATTATCACAATTATTGTAATAATAACATCTTAGCTCTATTAGATTAATATTATCAATAATTTCTCAATAATAATTATTTCTAAATTGGGAAAAACAAGACTTGAGTTAGGACTTCCACTCACCGGTATCCAATAAATTTTTTAACACCCAATATCACATACTGATATACAAGGTGTGTAGCTCTCGTTCCCACGATCACAACGGCTTAAGAATTGTCCGAATCTGACTTCGGATGGCCAAGATATCGTTCGGAAACTAAAACCAATATAAAAGCTTAGATATGTAATAACTGAAAATTTTCAAGAGGCTGTTTCTAATTTTTTTAGGGCCCCAAAATAATTTATTTAATTTCACAGAGGCTAAAATGAAATTTGCCTTATTTAAAGGACGGGTTGGGTGCATAACGGGTCGGGTTTAGGTTAAACCCGAAACGCAAACCCGTTTTGGGTTTTACCCATTCACAGCAGCAGTAGCAGCAGTTGCCACTACCGTTGCTCCTTGCGGCCGTCGCGGCCACCGCCACCCAGCCGCGCGGTGGCGCGGCCGCCTTCTCGGTGCCGGCGCTGCTCCAATCAACCAGAGAGAGAAGGGAGAGAAGACAAGGGAGGGGGCTGCGTTTGCCCCCTCCCCAGCCGCCGCCGCGGCCGACCTGAGCTGGCGCCGCCGGTGCGGTCCGCTGACCCATCGGATCCCACGAACAGAGAGAGAGAGAGAGAGACAGAGGGGGAGAGAAAGAGAGAAAGGGGGGGAGAGAGAGAGAGAGAGAAGAGTGTGAATCAGGGAGAGAGATTTTATCTCTCTCTCTCCCCCACCTACTCCCCTACCTACTCCCCCACCCCATTCCTCCCATATCTCATCAATCAATTTATTTTTATTTTATATTATTCTTTTTGTTTTTCTTCACCTCTCCAAAACATGTAAATACCATACAATTAAATTAAATATCAATACTTGATATTTATAAAAATATTTCATGCAGTATATACATCAATGTATTCTCATATATTTTTTTATATTCCGCTATTCATAATAAACGAACATCCGGTAATATACCGATCATTGACCTCCTTATCAGTATAATTCACAATTTAGAAATATACACAATAAACCAGATGTAAAATATTCAAGTGTTACACACACTTATATTGGTGTACAAACATACATAGATATCAATATTTCTCATATCAATTAATCTCGTATAAATTATAAAATTTTCAAATCCATCCCAGATTTTCATTAATAAATTACCGAATTTCATTTAACACAAAATAATCATAAGAATTTTTGAAAAATATTATTAATCCATCGATAATATATTAACCCAGAGTTTAATAACCCGGGTGTTACATTAGTATTATAACTACATGAGTTAATCTTCATCAAAACTAGAGTGAAGGGCCTTTAGGTCAGCAATCACCCCTTTCTGATGATGATAAAACTCATGGAATTATATATTCATCGATTAAAGTGAAGCTTCATAGAATCTCCCTATTAACTCATGCATAGCAATAAACACAAAGATATTTAATGAAGGCTCATAAACTAAACAAACAAACATGCATAAACAACAAATATTAAACATGCATATATTAACTCTCTAAATTCTTCTCCCCTTTTTGTCAATCCATCAACAAAAGGGCGAAGATAATCAAACAATAAAGATGTATATGCAATATACATTCATGAAGAGGAGAGACATTAAGTTAGCCCTCCCTTCATACATGCATTACATGGAGAAGGGATGACTAGACCCTAACACACATAAAGTATAATATGCATGTTGTGCGCGCAGACAATCACAACAACAAACCAACAGAGAATCCCTAGATCTCAATCTCAGAACAATGAAATCAAAAACACGAAGAACAACCCAATCGCAAACAACAGATCTAACGAGGTTCGGCCAACTTGCCTACGTCCTCGGGGCAATCCACGGAGAGAGATTTCAATTAGGAAGATTATTACAATAGCTCTGGATCTCTTTGAGTACTAGAGAGTCCGCAGCTTTTCTTTCTCTAGGCACTAAACCCTAAAAATTACAATTAGAGCTTAAATACATAACTTCCCGAAATAGCAGTTTTCGCCCAGATCCGACTATCGGTCGACCGGTCCGGTCGACCGACTCCCTCTCACGGTCGACCGGACCGGTCGACTGAAACAAACCGAGAGTTGGGCTTCCTGCAGACAGCTTCTCCGGTCGACCGGTCCGGTCGACCGCTCAAATCCTGTGCACGTCGGTCGACCGGACCGGTCGACCGATCTCTGTCTTTTTCTGCTGCTGCTGCTTTTCCTGCCCGCTGTTCCTTCGCCTTTCGTCGTAGAATCCTTGGCAGTCTTCAACAGCACCTGGCATGACCTCATCTCCTCTATTGTACTCTCTCCTCCAACAATTCTCCACCTCGGTGAAGATTATTAAATCTGAGCCGAATACTGACTCAATAGCGGCTGCACCAATCTGGTTGCCTACGTACCCCTTGCCCAAGGGATCAAGCCATCCGTAGTTCATCCAAATGAGCTTCAGCAAGCTCAATTCACCTGAAGGATCTGGAGCAAGTCTTTGCAGTGTGCAAACTTTACTCCCGACACCACCTTTGTAAGCATATCGGCCGGATTCTCCGAAGTATGAATCTTCAACAAGTTGATGTCATCTTCCTCCAGAATCTCCCGAACAAAGTGATACCTGACATCAATGTGCTTCGTCCTTGCATGGTAGACTTGATTCCTTGCCAAATAAATGGCACTCATACTGTCACAGTGTATCTTCAAGATCTCCTGTTCCACTCCCAAGTCATCTAGCAAACCCTGAAGCCAAATCGCCTCCTTCATGGCCTCAGTCAAGGCCATATACTCCGCCTCTGTAGTCGACAACGCAACTGTGGACTGAAGTGTGGAGCGCCAACTCACCGGTGCCTGTGAGAATGTGAATACATACCCCGTAGTCGACCGGCATTTGTCGAGGTCACCTGCATAGTCCGAATCCACATACCCTATGCACTCTTGCTTTCCGGTGTCGTCCTTCTCGAACACTAGGCCTACATCAACAGTTCCCTTGATGTACCTAAGGATCCACTTCACGGCTTCCCAATGACCCAGTCCAGGATCATGCATGTATCTGCTTACCATAGAGACTGCCTGTGAAAGATCCGGCCTTGTACACACCATCGCATACATCAAGCTACCCACAGCATTGGCATACGGAACATGAGTCATATGCTCACGCTCCTGAACACTCCTTGGAGACATCTTCGCTGACAACTTGAAATGCGGCGCCATTGGTGTACTAATAGTCTTAGTATCTTTCCCGATATTAAACCTCTGCAGTACCTTCTCCAGATAGCCTTTCTGAGTCAAGCTTATTCTGCCAGCTTCCCTGTCCCTTTTGATCTCCATACCCAATACTTTCCTTACTTCCCCCAGGTCCTTCATCTCGAACTCGGACGATAAAGTCTTCTTTAGAGAATCAATTGCAGATCTTGACCTAGAAGCAATTAGCATATCATCTACGTAAAGTAGTAGATAGATATACTCACCCGATGGTAACTTGTTGTAGTACACACATGGATCGAAATGGCTTCTTGTGTACTTCTTCTTCCTGATGAAGCTGTCAAATCGCTTGTACCACTGTCTTGGAGACTGCTTCAAACCGTACAGCGATTTCTTCAGCTTACATACCAACTCCTCTTTCCCTGCAGCTTTATAACCTGTGGGCTGAGTCATGTAGATCTCCTCCTCAAGATCGCCGTGGAGAAAGGCGGTCTTCACATCAAGTTGGTCAAGGTCCAACTCGTTCTGCGCCACCAAGGCTAATAGGATCCGAATAGACGAGTGTTTAACAACTGGGGAGAACACCTCGTTGTAGTCGATCCCTTCTCTCTGTGCGTAGCCTTTAGCCACCAGCCTTGCCTTGTATCGCACTTTATCTTCTTGGAGTGATCCCTGCTTCTTAGCAAATACCCACTTACACCCTATGGCTTTCTTCCCCTTGGGCAACTTGGTCAGTTCCCATGTGTTGTTCTTATAAAGAGACTGCATCTCTTCATTCATAGCCCCTTTCCATAACTCAGCTTCTGAACTGATTTCAGCTTCCCTGAAAGTAGATGGAATGGCCTCTTCAACAACTGGAAGAGCATAAGCAATCACCATGTCTGTAGTGAGCCAGCCAGGTCTCCTAGTATTCCTCCGTGGTCTTCCAACTGCAGTAGTATCTGGAACAGTACCCATGACCTGCTCCTGATCCTCTTCAATAACTTCAGCATCTTCTTCTGCAACTTGATCACCTCCCTGTGTCACCTCAGGGATGATCTTTACTGACACTGTGTCCTCTAGAGATGGTGGATTTGCATCACTCTCCACCTGCTGCAATAGCTCCTTGGTCTTGTTGGTCTCCACCTGCTGAGAGACCGTAGGCTTCATCATAGAGGCCTCATCAAATGTGACATCCCTGCTGATTATGAACTTGTTGTCCTGTTGGTCCCAGATCTTGAACCCCTTGGTTCCTTTCTTGAAGCCAACAAACACTCCTTTCTTCGCTCTCGGATCCAATTTGTCTTCTCTGACATAATAGTAGGCTGGACATCCAAATATCCGGAGCACATCATAATCATCAGCAGCTTTACCCGACCAAGCTTCAAGAGGGGTCTTCCCTCCTATTGCAGATGACGGCAACCTATTGACGAGATGGCATGCATACCCCAAAGCTTCAGCCCAGAACTTCTTTGGTAATCCTGCATTGGACAATATGCACCGAACCTTCTCTAGCAAAGTCCGGTTCATTCTTTCAGCCACCCCATTCTGTTGCGGAGTTTCCCTCACTGTGAAGTGCCTCTCTATGCCCTCATCAAGACATAGCTTCTGGAAAGGGTCTGACTTGTACTCTCCTCCGTTGTCAGAACGAAGGACCTTGACTTTTCTTCCAGTACTCCTTTCCTGATTAACCTTCCACTTCACAAACAATTCTAGGACTTCATTCTTGTGTCGCATGGTGTACACCCAGCACCGCCTAGAATAATCATCAATGAACGACACAAAATAGTGGTTTCCCCCAATTGATGCAGTCTTGGTGGGTCCCCATACATCTGTGTGAACATAATCAAGAATGCCTTCGGTGCAGTGTGAAGCTGTACCAAACTTCACCTTCGTCTTCTTGCCGATGATGCAATGTTCACACAGATCCAATTTGCAGGTCTCTGCACCCTTCAGCAGCCCTTTCCTCACAAGAGCTTGCATCGATTTCTCCCCTGCATGTCCCAGCCTCATGTGCCATAGCCGGGTTAGATCTTCCTTCTGACTGGTAGAAGCTGCCACCTGCCCTGTCACTGTACTACCCTTCAAGTAATACAAATTGTTCCGGCGGTCGGCCTTCAACACCACCATTGAGCCCTTTGTCATTTTAAGAACACCTTCTTTAATAGACACACTGAGCCCCAATGATTCCAAAGCACCCACAGAGATCAAGTTCCTCTTCAGCTGAGGTACATATCTCACTTCTTTCAGCTCCCTCACCATCCCGTCAAACATCCTGATCGGAATAGTGCCTACACCCTCCATGATGCACGGATGATCGTCGCCCATGACGACTGAACACCCCTCCAACTTCTCAAGACTGGTAAACCAATCTCGATTAGGGCATACATGATATGTAGCACCTGTGTCCAGGATCCACTCTTTATCTACCGAGTAACCTACAACATGAGTAGTCACTGAAAAAGAGAACTCTGAAGAATCTGAATCTGCTCCATCTGCCTGTAATTTACCGCTTGTACCTTTTGTCACCCTTGCCAGATTTGCCTCAGACTTTGATTCCTTCTTCTTCCCCTTGTACTTTGGACAGTCAACCTTCCAGTGCCCAATCTCTTTGCAGAACATGCACTGATTTTTCTTAAGATCCCTGAAGCCCGACCTAGACTTCGATCTTCCTCTCACCTCCTTGCCTTTTCTCGATGAATTCCTGCCTCTTACTTCCAAAGCTTCCGCTGATGAACTAGACCGACCTGAATGTCTCTCATTCTTCCTTGTCTCATAACTCATCAGTGCTGACGACACTTCATCATAAACTAAGGTTTGCCTTCCATTTATGAATGTCATAGTGAATGTCTCATACTCCTTCGGTGGGAGTGAGTTCAGGAGAATAACTGACTTGTCTTCCTCACTTACAGTGACATCCACATTTAGCAAATCTGTAAGAAGCTTCGTATATCGGTTGATGTGCTCGTTTACTGTGTTTCCCCTCTGCATCCTGAACTGATACAGCTTACTCTTAAGTTGTAACCTAGACTCCACACTCTTTGTCAGGTACTTCTTCTCAAGAGTATTCCACAGTTTCTTCGCTAACGTCTCATGTTGTACAAGATATTTGATGTATTGTGACAAGCATGAACGTATCAAGCCACATGCCGACCTATTCATCTTCGCCCACTCTTCCTCAGTAGTAGTGGTCTTCTTCCTTTCTAATAGAAGCGTGTCCTCGAGGTTCTGTGCATTCAATGCATCCATGACCTCACACCTCCACATCCCGAAATTATTAGTTCCATTGAACTTGACAACTTCGATCCTTGAGTGATTCATTGTTTTAACGGAAGTAGTTTCTTCTGCCATTGAGGTCTTCTTTTGATTCTCTATTTATGCGGAAGAATAATCCAATTGAAAATAGATCTTTACTCAGATAAAAAAAAAGATTTTTACCTGCCTCTTGAAACCCTAGATCGAGTTTCTCACCGGATCTACTCCAATCACTGATTCAACAAGCCCTCCTTGTGTCCTCCTGAGAAGAACGACACACGATCTCCTTGAACACCAATACCTCTGACCTGAGATCGACACACGATCTCCACCTGATCAGATCTGGAGCCCTTCGAATCCTCAGAATCCCAAGCGTAGCCTGAAGCTCTGATACCACTTGTTGTGCGCGCAGACAATCACAACAACAAACCAACAGAGAATCCCTAGATCTCAATCTCAGAACAATGAAATCAAAAACACGAAGAACAACCCAATCGCAAACAACAGATCTAACGAGGTTCGGCCAACTTGCCTATGTTCGGTACGGAAAGAGATTTGCCGTAAAATTTCCTTGAATCAGTTGAAAGATTACAACAAAACAATATTCCGACTACAAGGGAGGGAGGATGCTTGAATCTTCCCTTTGTTTAAGGCTGGGTTCTTCGTGTGGCGATGGAGAGTGAATCTTGTTCTCCGTTGACCAGATGACCGTCCTGGACCGTCGGGGGTCTTCTCTTCGGCCAGTAGGGGAGTAACTCAGCTCCGTCTACCAAACTCTCAAAGAGGAGGTAAGCGAAGAGCGGTTAGTACTCAGTAAGCCTGCTGAAGAGTCTTCTCTCTTGTTGGCGTCGTGCTTCTCTCAAAATCTCCGATCTTTGGATTTAATTTGCTCGCCCGACCCTTCTCTGATTCTGGATTCAAGAATGCCCGACCCCTCTCCCTTTTGATTCAATCAATCGACCCTTCCTTCATAGCCAACAGGGCTATTTATAGGGGTCTTAAGGGGTGATCGTGCCCCCTAAAAATGCGCCTGAATGAGGGGCCGTTACCCGCTATACGCGCGGTAACTGACCTCCACGATCTGGGGCGGTTGCAACTGAGACGCGGGCTTTGAACCGACGCGCCTTGATGCTGAGACGCGGGCTTCAGGCCGACGCGCCTTGATGCTGAGACGCGGGTTTTGAACCGAACGCGCCTTGAAGTTGAGACGCGGGCTTCGGGCCGACGCGCCTTGATGTAGAGACGCGGGCTTTGAACCAAACGCGCCTTGAAGTTGAGTCGCGGGCTTCGGGCCGACGCGCCTTGATGCTGAGACGCGGGCTTCAGGCCGACGCGCCTTGATGCTGAGACGCGGGTTTTGAACTGAACGCGCCTTGAAGTTGAGACGCGGGCTTCGGGCCGACGCACCTTGATGTAGAGACGCGGGCTTCGGGCCAACGCGCCTTGATGCTGAGACGCGGGCTTCAGTCCCTTGCGTCTAATGTTTAAGACTGCTTCTTTGATGGCTTGCCTGGTTAGTCATTTTTAGACAGCCTACAGAACCCCCTCCAAAGTTTCCGATATTCCGCAGTTGAATGGGACGGATTTCGGAATACTTTGGACTTAAACCGCGTTCGCCTTTGTGACTGGACTGTTGATGCTTCGGGTTTGACCTTATCCGAATTTGGTCTTCGTGAGTGTACTGTTGAACTCTTAGAAGCCATCAGAGTCGATCGTGTTGAGTGTCTAGATACACAGCCTAGACCTCCCCAATTGCTTTTAGTCTGTCACGGGTGCGTTTTTGGCTGGGAGTAGTTGGTTGTCTGTTGGCGCCAGTGTACTGTTGAACTGTCTTGCAGACGCATAAGACTGGACGCAGGCTCCTTTTGAAAAGCAGAGGCTGCTTTGAAGACGCAGCTTCCATAAAATAGACGCGATGTTTGGCCAGACGCGAACTCCTTAGAGGAGACGCGATCTTCCGAACGCACTCTTGGAAATGCTGACGGGGCATGTCCGGTGCGTTTTCTGGGCGCGGACTCTATGTTGTCATGATTACGCCGCCAGCTGGCCTGGGGAAACGGCGAAATTTCGCCTTTTGGCGCGCGGATCTCGCGGTTCATTAAATGAACTGCTCCACGTGTCAATTTTTAACTCGTGGCGAGGTTGCGACGCATGATCTTTGCCACCAAAAATGATTTTGTTACACGCGTCAAGCGACGATTCGCTGCAGCGTCCCTTGGGTCACGCGCCGCGTATCTCTGCGAATCCCTGTGCCTATAAAAGGCAGCAGTTTGGAGAGACTCTTCTTCTTCTCGCGCTTGCTAAGAACTTTAGAAAAACATATTCTCCTCCCTGTTCCTCTGTTTAACCTCGGATCAAATTCGCCATGGCACCAAAGATTAAGCCGACCGCTTCTTCCTCAAAGGCGACCACCACCGAGGCCCGGAGGGGCAGCTCTTCCTCTGCGCAGGACTTCGTCCTCCAAGGTCTCCAAGGTAGTATGCCGTCTAGGCAGAACTTCACCTTTAAGAACTTTAACACAGAGAATGTGTTTGATTCCCCAGACGCAGTCTTGGGATGATAACCGGGGCGCGGATTAGACAATCTGACGCCCAAGGACTCTGCACTTCGGGTCCTTCACTTAGAATATTTCTAACTGTGAAGGTCTCTGGACGCAGCTTACAGAACGCAGATTTGATTTTCGCGTTCTGTGTCATCAGGCGCCAATTTGATGAATCTGGCGTCTGAGTCCGGGCAGAGTCAAGTCTTGGCTTGCAGAACGCGGATTTGATCTTCGCGTTCTGTGTCATCAGGCGCCAATTTGATGAATCTGGCGTCTGAGTCCAAGTACTTTGGAATTTCATAAGTATTGGTTTGTAGAACGCGGAATTGATCTTCGCGTTCTGTGTCATCAGGCGCCAATTTGATGAATCTGGCGTCTGAGTCCAAGTACTTTGGAATTTCATAAGTATTGGTTTGCAGAACGCGGATTTGATCCTTGCGTTCTGTGCTTCCTGACGCAGAGTTGCAGGTCTGGACGCGGATTTGATAATTCCTGCGTCCAGTATCTCTTCTGCGTTTAAATTATAAACACTTAGTATTTCTCTTTGCTTTTGGTAAAGCATCTGACTTAAGTGTTTTTTTATCTTTTTGCAGCGCCGCAACCTGCTACTTCACTCCCCAAGATACGCCATTTTGGGCATGTAGGTGGTGCTGACCGGAACCTAACCTTTGTGCTGCAAAGGACTGTCCCTGTGACTGCCGACCAGTCGCCGGCTCGTGAGAAGAAGCTCTCGAACGTCGATATGAGGACTCTTCGAGTGCTTATGACCGATGCAGCATTCATCACGGATGATGGCATTCAGCTGGAGAAGCCCGCCTTCTTCTTCGGGGATCATATCCACGATGGCGGCCATCGCGTGCACGAAGGGACTTACACATGGCTCCGTCAAATAGGGGGCAGAAGGTTCTTTCTCCCGGCCATGGATAGGATGTACCCTATGTTCTATTACCAGCATATGTCCGTCCCGCGGAAGATGGAGTTTGACCTCGCTCGATATGCTCCTGAGGTTACTCTTGGCGATCTGGGCTCCCACTACCAAGTGCACCGTCATGACGGCCATGACGGGTCGGTTATCGGCCTTTTCCCTGGATCGCGCAAGAGGGAGATCCCGTCTGGAGAGATACCGCACATTGGCACCACCTTCCTCAACATGTTCATGGCAGCGGAGGGTGACTATCCAGTTGCGTTCCGTGCATATGGGTGGATCCATTCCCCAGCGAATTACTGGTGGGGCAGGATGGTTGGCTTTGTCCTTACCGAGCTCGGGGATTTGCTGAAGCGTGTAGGACTGTACTCGGCGGTCAGGGCCGTACAGTGGGGGATCCCTCAAAGTTCTCAAAACTTCTTTGGGATCCTAGAACGTTACAATCCCTTGACGGGGACGTTCTTTACTCCAGTCGGGGAGATGGGCCTTGCCTTACACGAGCTGCACGAGGTCTCAGGACTGGTAACAGGGGACATGCCCTATAAAGAATATGTCCCGACCGCTGTGGAGCTTCGCCACGTGAAGGAGGAGTTTCCCCTCATATACGAGACCTACTGGGAAGTGCTCTGTCACTTCCATATCTGCGGTCAGATCACCAAATGGCGGTCGCAGGGGGTCACGTATCTGTCTTGGGCCAGTTATTTGTTCAACAATGTGAACACTAAAGACCACTTGATCACCCGATTGGCTCCCAGCTCTGATAGGGAGATCGAAGACCGGATTGACCAGGCTCCCGAGAAGTTCTACACCACAGAATCGAACGAAGATGGTTTCGACCCCGACTTGGTTTTTGAAAGCTTCCACCACCAAGCCCGGACTCCTATCTCCGATCGGGCGCTGCTGGCGGGTTTTCTGATGCTGTGGCTAAAGCGTTGTGTGGTGCCCACGCTGCCACATGAAGTTATAGTTGCCGACGTGGTGTACCCGGCGGTGCTTCTGGCCCATGGCAACCCTATAGCTCTTCTCCCGACCGTGGTGGCTGGTATTCAGAGCGGGCTGCGGGCGCTGGCTAAAAGCTTTTGTGAGCCGCCAAAAACTGTGGATTCCGAGGGAAAGCCGCTCACGGACGCAGAGGGGAATCCAGTGGTGAAGCATCCCAATCCTCGGGTCGAGCTGCCTTACACATACCTTATGGCCTGGTATGTGATGCACTGCCCCTCTTTGATGACGGCGGTGCGTTGGAAGGAGGACTCCGTCCCCTTCATACAGCGATTGGAGGGTTCAAGGTGGGAAGATCCTTATATATATTACATCCGGAAGCGTCTTTCAGCCCCGGCAAACTATCAGCTCAATCGTTGCCTCCTCCAGATCCCTGGTGCATCCTACGGCGATCTACTTGTCGATTCCGCAGGCCCTGATGATTTCACGAGGTTATCCCAGGGAGCCTTCTGGTGGTTGCTCAATATTCGGCCCGGGTATATGCTTTTTCGACAAGGGACGTCATGCACCATTGAGCCATACATGCCGAATCGCTTCGCTCGACAGTTCGGCTATGACCAGCTCTATATCGGGAATCCAAATGCTTATCTCGCCTTCGAAGGGAACTTGTTCGAGGGTGCTCGGGCCTGGTACTATAGTGTGGCTGGAGGGACAGGAACAACCTTCCGTCTACCTCTCGAAGCGCCCAAGTGCCAGATGAGTCTAAGCTATTGTACTTGGTACTCCCAAGCCGTCCAGACACCAGACTTTCTTCCGGCATCTTCATGTATCGAGAGCATCAATGCAAGCCTCGAGGCAAGGACAGAGTCTGGTAAACCAACGAGACTCGTAGAGCAGTACCGGAAAGCCCGTAAGGAGGTCGGGAGAAGGACGAGGAGGGAGCCACGAGCTACAGAGCCACGACCGCCAAGGGCAGAGCCACGAGCGAAGAATGAGCCGTCAGTAACGAGGGCGGAGCCATCAGCGACGAGGGAGGAGCCGCAGACGAAGAGGTCTAGGCAGTTGGTGAGTAAGCGTCCTCATCGCTCTACTTCTGTTGTTGAGCCTGCCCCGAAGAAGGTTAAGAGGGACTCGGCGGCTGAAGTCTCTCAATCTGGAGCCATCTCTGCTGGAGTTGAGGCTCCTCCTGAAGATGTCGTTGCCAGAGTTGGCGAATCTCCGGAAGAGGAAGATTTTCCTCTTCCAGTTCGTGCTCCTAGGCCGCACCACGAGCACCGCGAGGCTGTGGAGGAAGGGGAGTTCATCGAGGAATCCGCTGTTGCTGCTGATGTCGCATCTCCAGAGATTGAAGTAATGGGTAATGCAGATGTTGAGATTCCGGGAGTTGCAGCTCAGCTCAAATCACCTTCTGCTCATGAAAGGAGAGATGAGGCACAGCAGTTGGGATCTCCGAGCGTCTTCATCCCCAGTCCTAGAGCCGTTGACCCTAGTCCTACTACTGGAGTGATTGGAGGCAAGGCTCCGATTGTGGATTCTCCTCGCACTGATCTGTCGTCTTCTTCGTTCTCAGGGGCAAGCATGTTTGAGGACGAGGTCGACTATGGTGATGAACCCGCTCCTCCTGATCAAAGCAAGTTCTTCCATATCTCAGAGGAGGAAATGTATGTGGGCGAGTCATCATCTGCACCACCAGTGGCGGCTATTCCTGTTGAAGGTACCCTTTCCACCTCCTGTCCAATTTTTCTTTACATGTTGAAGAAGATGTCTTGACATTCTTCATTTTATATTGCAGGGTCAGCTGGAGATGCCGAGGCTACAACCTCCTCGCATATTGAGGAGATGGTGGGAGAGTTGACTCGACCACAGGGAATTGAGACCTCCGCTGCTGAGATGCCCTCAGAGGGGGCAGTTGCTGAGACTGGGGAGCCTTCCACTCTGCCAGAGGAGGAAGCCACTACTGAGGTCGAGGAGGCTCGGGTGGAGGCAGGTCCACTCCCAGGAGATTGCACGGCTCAAGTTTCAAATGAAGTTTCTGAGGAAATCGTGCTTGCCACTCCATCATTGGTCGCGGAAGTTCCCGCAGGGATAGCACCTCCGGAAGCACCAGTGGCTGGTTCTGCTCTTGCCGTATCGGCGGTTAGCATGACTTCTGTGCAAAAAGAGCCGGCCTACACCCCTTCTTCCGAGATAGAAAGGGGGTCGGGGAGCGTTCCGGGTGATGACAGCATGGACTTCCTGACGCGCAGTACGGTGCGGCAGTTCTTTGAAGCGATGCGATCGTGCATCGACTTTATCCTTTCTGGGCGTCGTTCTTTTGACTTTGCCCGGAGATTTCTCGGGAATGTGGCCGAGAACATCGAGCTAGTCGGGGGCCTTCCTCTTGCTCAGGCATGTATGCGGGTGGTGGATCAGTTGGAGAGTGACCTGAAAGAGCTGAAGTCTTTAGACGAAGCTGACTCCCTCCACGAAACCCAAGTCATCCTGGATAGCCTCCTTTCTGCCCAAAGGCAAGAGCGACAGGAAGTGGAAGTACAAATTGCCGAAGAGGTCAGCAACCTTGAGCGTTCCCAGGCTGAATGCCAAAGGCTGATTGAAGACTCAGGGGATACTGAGCTTATCATGCAGAACACAGGCTTGCTATTACCAACGCTCGGGCTGCCATTGCTAAGGCCAAAGCCATGCTAGCTGTCAATGAAGAGAAGCTCGTCGCCCTCCAGAAGAAGCTAGAGGAGCAGAAGGCTGCAAGGGTACGGGCTGAAGAGAGCCAGTCTGTTCATCTCTCCAGATTGGAGACTTTGCGAGCCCAGCTGGCTGAAAAACCCTGCCTATCTGAAGAGGAGCTGCGGGTCCAGGCGATGATGGAGGCTGAGAAGGCACGTCAGCATGAGATGCATCGTCTCAGGGAGCGCATCCGTTCCCTACCAGATCGAGATTTTTAGCCTTCTCCTCCCTTCTTTTTTCTTTTTTTTGTAACGCTCAATCTTATTTGTATAAGAGAGCGTTTTTGTATCACTTTCATATTTTTGGATATAAATAAAAGTGACACCCTCCTTTTTACTTCTTTTGTCTCGAACTCTTTGCCTTTGGTTGGACATGTAGGAGCAAGGAAGTCTTTTGATCTTTATCAAAATTATAATCATAATCTTAATAAGTCAAAAGATATGAGGAAAGATCTTGTTTCAAGAACTTTCATGACACTGTCAGAGGTGTAAGCTTAACTTGACAGAGGTGATTTTTGGTGGACCTGCCACTTTGTGGAAGAAAGTGACAGGTGGAGTTCGTACCCCCAGGAAAGATGAACTTTTATCAAGGATTTGTGCTTAACTTGATTTCAGATCAGCTGGGGATGTTGATGGAAACATTGTTTATTGGTGTAATGTTAACCAACAATGCCTCCAAAATGAATTCGATATTCTGTTGGGGAGAATATCAAATGAAACTAGACTCGCGGGGGAATCTAGGGAAGTCCTTACCGTTAGAGGTGTGATATTAACTTAACGGGTTGGAAATAGTCTTGTCAGAAGTGTAATGTTAACTTGACAAGGACATGAGTTAGAGGTGTGATATTAACTTAACTCATCGACATCTCAGTTTTATAAGGGAAAACTGAGGGTGTCACTGTCATAGGTGTGATGTTTAACTTAACAGTGAGGGTAATGCTAGAGGTGTAATGTTGAACTTGGCATTAGTCGTCTCGGCTTGAAGAAGTCGAGGAAAGGTCATAGCCATAGGTGTATTGTTGAACTTAGCAATGACTCGGATGCTAGAAGTGTAGTGTTAACTTGGCATCGTTCGTCTCGGCTTAAGAAGTCGAGGAAAGGTCATAGCCATAGGTGTATTGTTGAACTTAGCAATGACTCGGATGCTAGAAGTGTAGTGTTAACTTGGCATCGTCCATTTCAGCTTCGATATGGAAGTCTGAAGAAAGGGTGACTGTCAGAGGTGTAATATTAACTTGACGGGCACCTGATATACTGCTTAGAGGTGTAATGTTAACTTAAACAGTAGTTTGTCAGAGGTGTGATATTAACTTGACAAGAATTGGCTCTTGATAGGAGCAATTTGAGGACCTGTCATTCTATTGATGAGAATTGACAAGTGGAATTTGAAATGCCAGAGGTATAGTGTTAACTTGGCAATTTTGAAGTTTGCTGCTCTATGTAGAGGTAACAAGCGGGGCTTGTACTCGACAAGGAGTATTCATTACCAGAGGTATAGTGTTTAACGTAGTAATGTTTGCATTTTGTGGTCCTACCATTCTATGGATGAGAATTGGTAAGAGATTTTGGAGGAGAGAGAGTGGAATCAGGTCCACTTAGGATTTTTAGCAAACCCTCAGCTGTCAACGGATTTGAGGTGCCTTTACCAACTACCGTTTGAGTTGGGCTAGTCATGCTATTCCCCTCAGCATGATGAGTTGTCGAGGACTTATGTTGGGCTTAGATGCCAACATTTTCCTCTATCCTTAGCCGTCGAAGGCGTTGGATGTTTGATCAGAGGTGTGGTATTAACTTGATCGGCAGAAGAACACCATCTAGGGATAGTATTTCTTCAGGAATTTGCCATTGATTGGCATCATGAGTGTATCGCCATTAGAGGTTATGAGACGATACGATCCATTCGAGTAGACCGACTCTACTACAAATGGTCCTTCCCATTTGGGTTGGAATTTTCCCTTTGTCTTGTGCGTCATGACCATGGGTCTCCGGACGGCTAAGACAAGGTCGCCTTTCTTGAAAGTTCGCGTTTTGACTTTCTTGTTGAAGGCTCTGGTGATGCGAGCTTGATAAAGCTCGATCTGCTGCTGGGCCTGCAGACGCTTGTCGTCTAAGGCCTCCAGTTCTTGGAGTCGCTGTCGATGCTTCTCCTCTGTTGTCATCTCGGCGGTCAGGGCGACGCGTAGAGATGGAATTTGGATTTCCAGTGGGAGGACAGCTTCACATCCGTACACCAAGGAAAATGGCGTGGCTTTAGTTGGGGTTCGCACGGTCGTGCGATATGCCCATAAGCATTCACCCAACTTATCGTCCCAGTCTCGTTGACTTTTCGAGACGAATTTCTTGAGAAGCTTGCCAATAGTCTTATTGAAAGCTTCCGCGAGGCCGTTGGCGGGAGGATAGTATGCCGTTGATGACACACTCTGGATTCTGAACTTAGCACAGAATCTCTGGAAAGCCTGGCTGATGAACTGGGGTCCATTGTCATGGACGATCCGCCGAGGCACACCGAAGCGATAGATAACGTGATGTTTCACGAACTTGATCACGTTAGACGATTTTACCTCTTTTAGAGGAACAGCTTCGGCCCACTTGGAGAAGTAATCGGTTATTGCTAGAATGAACCGATGTCCTTTCGACGATGGTGGGCTGATGGGGCCAACCACGTCCATCCCCCACATTTCGAACGGCCAAGTAGAGGTCGTAGAGTGGAGATACCCTGGTGCTTGATGGATGAAATCGCCATGTATTTGACAGGCGTGACATCTCTTAGCGAGGGAGATGGCGTCGACAATCATCTTGGGCCAATAGTAACCCAATCTTTGGAGTCGGTTTGCCAGCTTCGGGCCAGGTTGATGAGCTCCACAAATACCATCGTGGGCTTCTTTCAACACTTCACGGGCTTCTTTTGATGAGAGGCACCGGAGCAGGATCCCGTCATGCGATCGACGGTACAGTGTTCGCGTGATCGCATTATAGTAAAATTTGGGGGCTTTCCTCCGAATGGCGGCCGCCTCTTTGGTGTCTTCAGGCAGGATGCCGTATAAGACATAATCAATATAGGGAAATCGCCAGTCTTTAAGCTCTGGAGCGGTTGACACTTCAAGTGTTTCTTTACCGCGACGATCTCCTGTTGACCCTGGGTAGTCTCCGGGGGAAATTTTTGGACAGTATAGGTCGTGGCTATAGACGAATACCTTCTCCATTGCTCCTGCTGGGAGAGCTAGGGAAGCTGCGAGAGATGCGAGGGCATCTGCATGCGCATTTTGGCTTCGCGGCACATGGTCGATGTAGAAGTTTGAAAACTTCTCCGCCATGTGGATTGTCGCGTCGTAGTAGGGTACTAGATCTTCATGTCTGACCTCATACTCTCCGCGAACTTGGCTGACGATGAGTTTGGAGTCACCGTACGCTTCGAGATTTTTAACGCCAATCTCATCGGCGAATTGCATCCCAATCAGGAGAGCGTTGTATTCCGCCACATTGTTGGAACAGGGTTCGGTTAACGAGATAGCCCGGGGGATCACGTAGTTTTGTGGGGAGACGAGTACTACTCCTACCCCCGCTACTGTGTGTCCCTTTGGGCTTGCCCTTGATGCACCATCGAAGAAAAGTTGCCATACTTGTCCTTCGAATGTTGCCTGAGTCAGGCATACTTCAGTGACCTCATCTGGGAGATCCTCATAAAGTTTGGCTGCCCTCGGATCTGGGTGTTCGGCTAAGAAGTCCGCCACCGCTTGTCCTTTAATGGCCTTCTGTGGCAGGAAGTGCATCTCATATTGAGAGAGCAATATAGCCCATTTCGCCAGCCGGCCATTCAATGATGAAGGCTTTGTCATAAGCAACCTCAGGGGGTTGACTTTTGATATGACATTTATAGTTTGGCCTGCCAGATAATGTCGCATTTTCTGAATAGCGAACACCAAGGCCAAACACTCCTTCTCGATCGGGTTGTATCGATGTTCGGCCCCGATCATCGTTCTACTGAGGTAGTAGATTGCTTGTTCTCGTCCTTGGTCATCATTCTGAGCTAGTAGAGCTCCCAAAGAATGATCCATCGATCGGACGTACACCAGGAAGGGTTTTCCGGATACCGGGGCTGCAAGTACTGGTGGTTGGGTGAGGTATCGTTTGATCTCCTCGAATGCTTGCTGGCAAGCGTCGTCCCATATGAACGAGACTCCCTTCTTCATCAGCTTAGCGAAGGGTTGGCATCTTCCGGAGAGATTTGAAATAAATCTGCGGATGTATGCCAGTCGTCCCTGCAATCCTCTGAGCTCCCTGAGGCTTCTTGGAGGTTGCATTTCCTGAATGGCGCGAACCTTCTCCGGATCCAAATGAATTCCGGTAGAGGTTACAACAAACCCTAGGAATTTTCCGCTGGCTACCCCCAGGAATGATTTGGTGGGATTCATCTTCAATTGATGAGCCCGCATGATGTCAAAGACCGCTTTTAGGTCCGCTATGTGATCGCCTTTAGTGCGGCTTTTCACCGCGATGTCATCGACATAGCACTCCACCGTTTTGCGTATCTGCTGGTGGAAAATGGCATTCATAGCCCTTTGGTATGTTGCCCCTGCATTCTTTAGTCCGAAGGGCATGACGGTGTAGCAGTATACTCCTAGAGGTGTCCTGAAGGAGGTATGCTTTTCGTCGTCAGGGTACATCTTGATTTGATTGTAACCTGAGAATCCGTCCATAAAGGACATTCGCTCGAACCCGCATGTATTGTCAATCATGACATCTGTGATTGGCAACGGGAACTCGTCTTTGGGGCAGGCCCCGTTTAGATCGCGGAAGTCGATGCAGATCCGGATCTTCCCGTTCTTCTTAGCAACGGGGACAATGTTAGCTACCCAGTCGGGATGTTGTTCCTCCCTGATGAAGCCAGAGTCAATGAGCTTTTTGACTTCTGATTGAATGGCTTCCATTACTTCTGGACGAAACCGTCGCTGCTGTTGCTTGACGGGCTTTACATCCGGACTGATGTTGAGGCGGTGCATAGCCACTTGAGGATCGAGTCCAGGCATGTCCTCATAATTCCAGGCGAAGACGTCTATATACTCTTGTATAAGAGATATTAGATCCTTCTTCTCTGATGGTGACAGGCCGTCACTTATGAAGATGGGCTTAGGATTAGCATCATCTCCTAGGTTGATCTGAACAACCTTGTCTTCTGTGGGTGGCTCACGCTGTTCGAAGCGGATATCCCAGAGAGCATTCAGGTGTTTGATCCAGGGGTCTGTATCTGACTGGATCATTTCTTCGTCTTCGTCTTCCAGATGGTTTGTTGAAGCCATGTTTACTGAAAGCCCTTTGAAGATGTTGCCAATACTGACATCTGATTCCCACGATGACGTGTCTGAAGAGTGATCATGGCCTGATGGTTCCTCGGAATCAGGGGCTGACGGGATCGGAGTTGATATATAGCCCAACCCCCTGCGGGTCTGATGATAATAATCAGGTGCTTTCCCTTTTGGCACAAAAGATCGGAGCAACGATCTCCTTCCTTTGCCGAAGTTCAACCCGGGTCCGCTGGCTAGATCATACCCCATACGCTTCATCATCTTGAGCGCTTTTGGTTCATAGTGATTGAACTGCGGGGGCTCTTCTTCGCCTTCTGATTCATCATGGGGTGTTGGTTGAGACGAGCCTCGCCCAACAAGTATTGGTCTTTGGCCTTTTCGTCTGACTGGAACCATGAATACAGATTCTTGTGCATCACCATCATCCTGGTACGTCCCGAAGGATGATTTTATTGGTACATGCAATGATGTCAAAGCACCCATTGCCGACCATACATCCTCGTCTACGCCGGTACTAGTATCCGACGGTATTGAATCAGACTCACACACAGGAAAGTACGCGAAATCTAAATCTTCATTAATATACCAACCGCCTACATCGTCGGTGGTATCAACATCGAGCTTATTAGTGCTCTTTACAAGTGGTTCTAGCTCCCACATGCACTCTTCTTTTTCGGGCTCGATGTCAGCCTCGTTACCAGAGTCTGGCTCCTCTGGTTGCGGGGTTTCATTATTCTCCTCATATAAGAGGGAATCCGTGAAATAATTCTCGACCCCTTTGAACGGATGCCTTTCGGCAATCAACGTTCGGACCTGTCCGCTCTCGTCAATGTATTTCATGACTTGATGGAGAGTGGAGGGGACGATGGAATTTTGGTGAATCCATGGTCGTCCCAGCAACAGGTTGTAAGACGTGTCAGCGTCAATGACGTAACACGTTACTTCTGATTTGAGGCTCCCGATCCGGCATTTGAGCTTGATCTTCCCCATCGGGCGGGAGCTGTTGGCATTAAACCCATAAATAGTCGTCTGGGTAGGGCTCAGACGATGGGTAGGAATGCCCAGAAATTGCATGACCCGGCGAGGTATGATGCTTAGTGCGGACCCAGGGTCTACCTGAATGCGATTCACCTCGGATGACCCGATATACCCCGTGAAGTATAGGGGTCGGTCATGCTTCCCTTTAACCTGCATGTCATCTTTTGTGAAAGAGATGCAGGGAGCATTTGGGGAGGTGTGGAGGCAATCCTCTACATCTTCCTCCCTCGGTACGTGGGTCAGAAAGGCCTCAGCGTTTGTCAGGGCTTCTTGTAGAGCTTCTCTGGTTGACTTTGATAGCCTCAGGAGCTCATACAAGGTAATGCGTGCTGGGATGTTGGCTAACTGAGCCAGCACATCGAAGCGGTAAGGTGTCGAAGGTGTCGAAGATCCTTCCGCTGCACTTCTTGAAAGAACCCGAGAAAACCGAGTTTCTTTCTGTTTCTCCACGGGTGGTTTTGTGGAGGGCTGAGCTGGCTCTACAGCTGGTTGAGGAGGGACCACCGCCTTTTCGCCGTACTGCTTCAAGTACGCCTGCCCTGAACGGGTGCCTGCTGTCGGTTGGTTGGGCTCTGCCGCCAGGACTATTGTTTCCTCTTCTGAGTCGGTCAGCGAAGGAACATCAGCGTCTGCTTCCCGGGAAGAAGCGCAGATCACGTGGCAAGATGATGCCTTCCCCTTGCCTTTGGACTTCCTGTTGGTCACAGTCGTCCATTGTTGCTCGTCGACGAGGTCAGGGTGGACCCACATGATTTCCCCTTGAGGTGTAGGGACGGGTACCAAGCCTTTCTCCTGCTGCTGATGAGGGTCTGTATTGACCACTCTCAATTCTCCTTTCGGGACAGATATCACTCCCACGGGCATCGGGGGTCGTGTCCCAAAGTGGAGCATCGACGTCATGTTGGCCGTCATCTTCTTCTGCTCTGGTCGGAGTTTTAATACCTCCGCGTCAATCAGGGCTTGAAGGACGTCCTTGAAGATGTAGCAGCTCCTGGTAGGGTGCCCGAGCATCCTATGGTACAGGCAGTAGTTGGGATTGTCGGTCTTGCCGACTTCTTCCGGGCGCCTGATTTCAGGGAGCTTCAGTCGATTGCTCTTGTTGAGTAGTTTGAAGAGCGAATCGACGTGTTCCTCCTTGAAGGAATACTGCTTGTTGGGGCGTGGCTGGCTTGAAGAGCCACTTGCCCTGCCTGTTTGAGGTTTGGTGGGAGATTTGGTCTCCGTCGCCAAATTATCCTTCCGTTTGGTTTGGAGGGATGTGTCTGGTGCACGCCTTGTCGACCTCTCTGGCCTGGGCTTGCCTTCTTCCGCTCTGACGCGGGCAACAATCTCCTCAGCCTGTTCACCTTGCTGGACTAATTGTTTCCAGGTGCGGCTTTCAGCAACTCCTATCTGAGCAAGGAGTGAGGTTTGGAGATTGTGGCGACATGTTTCCACCAGGGTGGCCTGGGTCATGCCGCTTGGACATCGAAGTGCCGTGTTCCGAAATCTTTCTACGAAAGACTTAACGGACTCTCCCTTTCGCTGTTTGGTAGCTAAAAGGGTAGGCATTGTGACCTCCGAATCATCTTCAAAGAAGCGTGTTAGAAACAGCTTCTCCAAGTCGCCCCAGTTCTTGATGGAACCTTCCGGGAGCTTCATAAACCATTCAAAGGCCACCCTTTTAGGGTGCCAATGAACAGTCGCGCCAATATAGCGTCGTTATCTATCACATTCCCAGTTTGGGATTTGAAGTAGTAGATATGCTGGTTGGGTGATCCCTTCCCGTCAAATGCTTGGAGAGTTGGAGCCTTGAACTTAGGAGGGTACGGGACTAAGTCCCACTCGGCCGGATAGGGCCGGACCACTCCAGCTTCTTGGAGATCTTTACGACTGGCAAGGGCGTTGAGTCGTTGCTCCAGTAGGCTCATTCTTTGATCTTGAGCCTTCTCCGAGTCCGGGTTGCTTCCTGCATGCGCTGAAGGCTGGGACACATCTGGAGTAGATCGTCGTGTCCTTTCGGAAGGATCGGAGGGTGGACTTTCTCTCCTTCCCCTTCTTGCTCTTGGCCTTCTAGGAGGAGATCTCTCTCTCTCTTCGAGCAATTTCTCAAGCATGTGCTTGAGACCGTCAATGGTTCTCTGCTGAGAGGAGAGTATTTGCATTTGGTGCTTCTGCATCTGCACTAGATGCTTAGTTGTCTCCTCAGGAGCGTCTTCTTTATCCTCAGGAGCATCTGCCATGTAGGCAAAAACTCCCCTTTCACCGGAAGAGTTCGAATCTTGCGACTCTATCACTACGGAGTGAGAGTCGTCCATTCTAATGCCGCGGGATAAGGCATTATAGTCAATTGGGGGGATGGTCCCTGTCCTGGTACGGGTATGTCGATACACCCCTTCTGTCTCAGAGTTTGACCCCTCTGAATTGACCATTGGTTGTTTTCCCCTGCTTCTGCTTGTCATATATGCAGTAAGCTCCGGGTATTCGACATCAGGGAAGGTTCTCCTTCGGTGGGAGCGTCTTCTTTTGGCTGACGGAGGAATCAGGGTCAGCTGTCTAATCAAAGACGGCTGGTGCACGCCTGATTCGCAATGGCATCCAGAGAGCATCTGGATGAGTTGTTGACAGCAGCAAGAAGAAGTGGCCTGATTGGCACTTCTTTTCCTTGTCAAATAATCCCTCAAATCCGTGGGAGGGGGATTAAATAGACTGGCCTCACAACGTCGAAGACGGGGGGCAGTCGTGTGTTGCGCTGTCTGAACGCAGGTCTCAGAAACGCGGTGGTCACGCTGTTGCGTTCCGCGCGTCTGGCGTCTCTGTTGAGACGAGACGCGGTTCTCGCGTTGTTGTCTGCTGCGTTGGAGCAGAGAGACTTGAGGCGTTACGCGCGTCTGGCGTCTCTGTTGAGACGAGACGCGGTCCTCGCACTGTTGTCTGCTGCGTTGGAGCAGAGAAACTTGGGAGATAGTGGGCTGCTGGGCCCTACGCCTGGGGGCGCATGCGTCCTGCGTTTGATGAGACGCAGAAGCTTCGCTTTGGCGTTTGGCAAGTTGGTCTTCGGCAGACACAACTTGAGGAGTCTCGCGTTTGGGTCGCCAAACGCGGATCTCTCGCACTGGTCGGGGTGCGGGCAAGGCATCAGATTGAACGCCGCGTCCAACCCCAGTCAGAAAACCATCGGTTCCGACCGAGTGTTGACGCGCGCGTCTTCTCAGTCGACGCTCGGCATTCCGATTGCGTCGTGGAGGAGGAGAGAAGCCAACAATTTCCTGGTTTGAAGAACCAGGGATGTTCACCACGCGGGTCTCTTGAGAGACGTTGACGCGGGGTTTCTGCGCGACGCGGTTGGTCGCAGCAGTAGTTGTGCCGGGGACCACGCGGGCCTTCTGGGAGGCGTTGGCGCGTGGGTTCTGTGCGTCGCGGTTGATCGCAGCAGAGGTGTCTGAGGTTACGCGGGCCTTCTGGGAGGCGTTGGCGCGTGAACCAAGCTTGGCACAGTGGGCAGCAGGAGCACCCGACAGAGCCTCAGATTGGGCTTCAGGGGGCTGTCCACTTGAGACCCTGCGGCAGACGCGGGTCTTTGGGCTCTTGGAGCCAGAAGAGAGGAACTCTTCATACTTCGCCTGGTCGAACTCGACGACGAGTGATTCGACCATTTTCCCCTTACGGAGAACGTCATCTTGCACCACAGTGCGTTCGTCGGTCACGAATGTAGTCCCCAGCGGAGTCGCCATCTCTTGTTCGGTACGGAAAGAGATTTGCCGTAAAATTTCCTTGAATCAGTTGAAAGATTACAACAAAACAATATTCCGACTACAAGGGAGGGAGGATGCTTGAATCTTCCCTTTGTTTAAGGCTGGGTTCTTCGTGTGGCGATGGAGAGTGAATCTTGTTCTCCGTTGACCAGATGACCGTCGGGGGTCTTCTCTTCGGCCAGTAGGGGAGTAACTCAGCTCCGTCTACCAAACTCTCAAAGAGGAGGTAAGCGAAGAGCGGTTAGTACTCAGTAAGCCTGCTGAAGAGTCTTCTCTCTTGTTGGCGTCGTGCTTCTCTCAAAATCTCCGACCTTTGGATTTAATTTGCTCGCCCGACCCTTCTCTGATTCTGGATTCAAGAATGCCCGACCCCTCTCCCTTTTGATTCAATCAATCGACCCTTCCTTCATAGCCAACAGGGCTATTTATAGGGGTCTTAAGGGGTGATCGTGCCCCCTAAAAATGCGCCTGAATGAGGGGCCGTTACCCGCTATACGCGCGGTAACTGACCTCCACGATCTGGGGCGGTTGCAACTGAGACGCGGGCTTTGAACCGACGCGCCTTGATGCTGAGACGCGGGCTTCAGGCCGACGCGCCTTGATGCTGAGACGCGGGTTTTGAACCGAACGCGCCTTGAAGTTGAGACGCGGGCTTCGGGCCGACGCGCCTTGATGTAGAGACGCGGGCTTTGAACCAAACGCGCCTTGAAGTTGAGACGCGGGCTTCGGGCCGACGCGCCTTGATGCTGAGACGCGGGCTTCAGGCCGACGCGCCTTGATGCTGAGACGCGGGTTTTGAACCGAACGCGCCTTGAAGTTGAGACGCGGGCTTCGGGCCGACGCGCCTTGATGTAGAGACGCGGGCTTCGGGAACGGCCTTGATGCTGAGACGCGGGCTTCAGTCCCTTGCGTCTAATGTTTAAGACTGCTTCTTTGATGGCTTGCCTGGTTAGTCATTTTTAGACAGCCTACAGCCTACGTCCTCGGGGCAATCCACGGAGAGAGATTTCAATTAGGAAGATTATTACAATAGCTCTGGATTCTTTGAGTACTAGAGAGCCGCAGCTTTCTTTCTCTAGCACTAAACCCTAAAAATTACAATTAGAGCTTAAATACATAACTTCCCGAAACAGCAGTTTCGCCCAGATCCGACTATCGGTGACCGGTCCGGTCGACCGACTCCCTCTCACGGTCGACCGGAACCGGTCGACCGAAACAAACCGAGAGTTGGGCTTCCTGCAGACAGCTTCTCGGTCGACCGGTCGGTCGACCGCTCAAATCCTGTGCACATTGTGCACGTCGGTCGACCGGACCGGTCGACCGATCTCTGTCTTTTTCTACTGCTGCTTTTCCTGCCCGCTGTTCCTTCGCCTTTCGTCGTAGAATCCTGGCAGTCTTCAACAGCACCTGGCATGACCTCATCTCCTCTACTGTACTCTCTCCTCCAACAATGCAATGTGTAAGTGGAGATGTTAAGCCCCCCTACACACTTGCACCACCTAAAGAAGAGAGGTCAAGTTCCTCAATATGTAAAGTATACTCAATATGAATCTATATATAGAAGAGATGTTAAGCTCCCCTTACATATAAGCAATACATATTAATAAATTTTGAAAGAAAATTTGATGCCACTTTAAAATTAATTTTGAAATTTTTTGTAGTCAACAAAATAAATTTTGATACCAATTTAAATCAAATTATAGTTGACAAAACAAATGTTGGTACCACTTGTAGATAAACAAAATTATTAAGATACCAATAGTAGATTTTGATACCAATTGAAGGTAAAATTTATAACAATTGTAATTGAAACATGAAGTACATTTGATGCCAAAAAATACCAATTAAAATCAATACATAAGCTGGTAAAGATACCAATTAACATTTAGAATTAAGTCAAGCTTAGCATAAAATAATTTGTGCTAGAAAGAGTTAACATTTTTAATCTTATCACAACAAATCATATATATGTATGTATCAAAATATCACTTGAAATTTGAAACATACATATATAATAAAACAAATATGAGTATATAAAAAAAATGAATTTTATTAAAATCATGTATATCTCATAACTACCTCCCTTTCATGCACATGTTTGAAAGATATTCAATTAAGGGTACACAAGACGTGGTATCTCATCCAACCGCCCTTAGGTTGGTAGGGTTTTCAAAAATATGATTTATAAATATTTTAACATATTTGAAAACTCTACCAATTTAAGAATACGAACTAGTTTTATGATAATTTAGAAAACTAGTACGAAATTCTTCAAGTAAAGAATAAAAATAAAATATATCCATGAAATATGTATATCACACAAGAGTTGTCACTTAAATACTATAAAGCTCAAAAATGTACTCATGAAACAAAGTCATGAGTAAACATAAAAGTGAGTGTATAAGAATCATGTGAACAACAAATTCATGAAATAAACAATAAAGCTCAAATATCAAAACATATGAAAATTAAAAAAAAATAATTTTCATTAAAACTACATAAGCTTCAAGGTATATGTATGTTTTGTCGAAACTAAAAGTATACATATATTCTAAACATAAATGAGTGTTAAATAGAATTTTGCATGAAGGCAAGTGACTCAAGAATACACATGTATATCTATTAATTTTAGATAAATTTAACATATACATGAAGCTAAACATGTACAAAAATAGGAAAAATAAGTATAAATTGCAAAAATTATCAAAACTAGGTTATACACGTACATGTAATGAGTACAAATGAGTAATGATGTACAAACACATAATAATCAAGTGTAACTCACCACTTGTACAAGTATATACATAAGTTTTAACGAAAACTACATCTAAACACGTAATCACCACATGAAGCATAAAACAAACATGATCATGAGGCTAAATGCATATATTTTTGATCCAATATATACATAGTAGTTAAACAATAGTGAGAACACAAAAATATGAATTCATATAAACATGGGTATATCTCAAAGACTATCTATGTATATCACATATCTAATAATATTGCATTTAACATTATGAGTATTAAAATCACAACATGCTAAAAAAATCATCAATGTAAAAACACATAAACTAAAATAGGAGTTTAGAGATAGTTACCAAACCATATGAACTATTCTCTAAGTCTTCAAAATATGGTGGTCCTCCCACCAAATATCCTTGATAGTGATACATCAATTTGATATGTCATCTAACTCATGCATCCTCCATCAAGGCATTAACCCTCTCACGTTTTGTGAGAGCTCACACCTACATCAACCACAAGAGGTGAGAATTTTGGTACCCATTTCTTTTTGGGTCCACGGGGTTAGCATCATAAGGAACCCAAACATTTATTTATAGAATTTATATGATTTATTCTATCAAAATAAATTTTGCTAAATGGCCTTTGCGGTTGCAATGTGTACATTTGTACACTCTAGCATGCAAATGTGGGGTGTGATCATGGTGTGCATGTGTATGCCATGGGTAATATGTATGAACATGTGGAATTTATTTCTTACGGAACATGGATTCCAAGTTAGAATGGTTAAATGCACAATTGCTTAAAGTTAAGCTCAAACAATCAATTCTCTTTTTCAAAACATGAATCTCATTCTTATCAAAAGAATGTGCAACATTATTAACATAAGAGATATGACAAGAATGAGAATCAAAATTATTTTTCTTTTAAGAATATTTTTTTCCTTTTAAGACAATTTTCTTTTTCCAAGAGTTATTTTCCTTTAAAGCAATTTACTTTTCTTTTTCAATCAAAATAACTTGGTTTTCAAAACTTTATTTTCTTTTGAAAAAACTTCAAATTTATTTTAAAAGAATTCTTTTCTTTTGAAATCAAAACATTTTTATTTTTCAAACTTTTGTTTTTCACTTTAACAATTCATACTTTTTAAGAAGTTGTTGACAAAATAAAGCATGCTCATCATATGGCATGTCAATATCTTCAACAAGTTTGGAATCGGAATTTACCTCAAGGAGATCAACCCCTTGGACCATGTAGTACATGTTGGAAACATCACTTCCATCATTCGAGTCACTCTCTTTTTCATTTGGTGATTGTTCCCCAAGAGAGCAAACAGCGTTCCATACTACAAAAACTGACTCAATGTTAGAATCCTTAGATAAATAATCATCATTTAGGTTAGCTTAAGAGCATGAATGGCTTTTGCATTAGCTTCTAGATGTTTGTCATTTATAAAATATGAATCTTGAATAGTGGCAAAATAAATATGAATACCTAGGGCTTTTAAGTACATGGACATCTTAACTTTCCAAGTTTGAATGTTAAGAATGTCAAATATGGGAGGTGTCATGAAATCCGTAAGTATGTGTATAAATATTATGATTAGCTAAAATGACGATCTTAACTCAAGTTTATTAGACCCAAATCAAGAGCACCACCTTTGATACCAATTGTAAGTCACCTAGAGGGGGTGATAGGTGACAAGCTAATCAAATGTAAAACAATGCAGAATAAAAACTAATTATGCAAACTAAAACTATTATGCAAACACACTAAGTATAACACAAGAGTGTAGCCGAATTTCTCGGTGAAAGACTCAGGACTATCTTCTCAAGATTTCTCTAAATTAAGAATTGGGGTGCCACTATGGCTTTCTTGGTTGAATATAAGTGTGAGCAAACAATCCCAAACACATATCAATTAAGCACACGATATATCAAGAATATAAAGAGATAAACAATATAAACATGCAAGATATATAAATATAAGTGAGAGAGGGATGAGCAATCACAAACACGGGAGATTTGTTTCGAGGTTCGAGCACACTTGCTCTACGTCCCCGTCTTCAACACTATGAAAAATTTTCACTAGAATCGATCCTGCAAGATCACTTAGTGTCGCAACACCTACAACGAGTTCATACTAGAACTCTTAGACTTACTAGTTCCTCACTTGTTCCCGTAAGCACAACACAATACGAACTCACAAGTTCACCGAGGCCGCACCTCTACAACACTCTCCAATATAAGGGGTGGAACACTTATGATTACTTCTCTTGATCACAAAAATAACTCTCACTAACAAGCTCTTACAAGATAGATATGACAATGAAAAGCTCAAGCTTGCGTGAGAAAAATTTGGATAGATTTGGAGGTGAAAAACTCAAGAAAGCTTTTGATAAAATCTAGAGATTCACTCTTGAAAAACTCCTTCTGATTTGGAAATGAAAGCTCTAAAAACTTAATGAAAAACTTCTGTGAAAGATAAGAAAATAACTCTAGAAAACTCTCCCAAAAATCTTAACCAAACTGGCCCAAAAGCCCAATTTATAAAGGTTGTAAAAAACTAGTCGTTGGGTCATATTGGCCTGTCAGTCGACCGGCCAACGGTTTATGACCGTTGGGGTTGCCGGTGGACCGCTTAGTCGATCACACCAGGTCAAAGATCTATCGATCGATCAGTCGGTCGATCAAGGTAAGAACCAGAGAGCACTGCTCTCTGGCTGGTCAACTGCTCAGTCGACCGGAGCCAGATCTAGAGAGTAAACTCTCTGGATCGGTTGACCGGCCCTGAAGCTAGGCTTGTGCACGTTGCCTGTGCAGATCGGTTGACCGCTCGGTCGACTAACTTCTGGTTCGGCTGATCAGTCGGTCAACCGCCAGAAGCCCAGGTCTGGGATATAAAGGGATTAAAACTTGGTCTTTTAATATCCTATAAAATCTCATAAAATCACATAAAATTTACAAAAATAGGTTCATGTTTATATTTGAAGAACAAAAAAGTGTGACTAAAATTCAACAAATATTACAAACTTTTTAAACCATTTTTGTGATATAGAAATAAGCTTTAAACCAAAATCCGTATTTTCAAAAACCAAACTTTTAAAATAAAAACTGGATTTTTTCAAACCTTGTTCAAATACAAAAACAAGATCTTAAAACTTATTTGAAGCATAGTGTGTATGGATATGATCCATTACACATATAAGATGAAATATCAATGTTTTTGACAATTAAGCTCAAAATAAGTTTTGACTTAAACAAAACTTAAACACATGATATAGAAGCATCAAATAAGTTTTTCTAAACATTTAAACCAACAATGTGTATGAATGAAATTTAAAACACATATAAACCATATAAACTCATTTTGATGAAATCTATCATGAAACATAAAGATGTATACTTTGAAGCTCAAAACCAAAAATGGTATTTTCTAAAATTAAAACTATTCTTATGAAAACACATATAAATTTTGTGTATGTGTGTGTATGTGAGCTTGAGAAATCCACAGCTAATCTATCATTTATATTTTATCTAAAAATAAAAATCTTAAACACTTACAAAACTAGACTCAAGTCTTGAAAATCTTCTTCTCCATCTTGGCTTGATCCAAAACTTTGATCCATGAGCTAGACTACTCTTGAGTACTTGATACGATATTGAAGCGCGAGCTCTTGAATCAACACGTGCTAGCTCCAAAACTTGAGTACGAATTTTTATTAAAGCTAAACACCGACTAAGATCTTGATCAAATATTTGAAATAAATTAGCACAAGATCATTAGTACTATAACTACATGAGTTAATCAACATCAAAACTAGAATGAAGGGCCTTTGTGCCAACAAGCTTTTCAATGGAGAAGGTAGAGATTAGTTCAACGCGAAAGATTCAGCCTATTTATATATGGAGGAGGAGCCGAGCGGACTCCAATTCAAATTCTCAATCCCAGAAAGACGGATCACATCCCGAAATTCTGGTCAACCGAAGAGGCAAGATATCAACTGCTGCACCCTCCTGATCCTTGGCATCATGGCACCGAATCCAAAAGGATGCCAGTTACTATATTTGAGAAGTCAGGTCAACCAGTGTAACACCCCGATTTTTAAAATCTTGATCTAAATATTCGAATCCGTGATTTGAATGATTATACGGGATTATCTGAGATGATCATTGAATTAATCCAGTATAAAAGTGAATTTTAGAAACTTTAAGGGTATTCTGATAGTGGGATAAATTTGCATATTCCTATATGTACATGTCATGGATATTGTGCAAGTACAAATATATGTGTGTGTATATATAAAATTTTACTTTCAATTCTAATTCTTTTTAAGAAGTGTTTGCATATATATTATAAATTAGTATGTGGGTATATTGTGTAAATACTAGGAAATTTGTAACCCCCTGATTCCCGGTGTACGTATCACCGTATCAGTACTCGATACGACGTACAAGATTGATTTGACCTCCGTAATAGTCCGATTGAACCGATTTCAGTTTCAAAAATTATTTCCTAATATTTGAGATTTTTCAGGATTTTCTGGAATTTTTCTGGATTATTTTGGAAATCTCCGTAGTCGGTGTCGACCGAACCGATAATCAGCTTTACGATTTTTTTTACAAACAGAGTTGTATTTTGAGAATCCGCTTTCATCATGTGTCTTAAAATCATATTTTCTACCTTTGGGTATTTTTGGAGATTTTTCTAAATTTATCAAAAATTGGGCCAAACCGGTGTCGCCTAGTACCGGCGACATCTTTCAAGATTTTTAATTTGCAAACCGGATATAATTTCTTCAAACCGTCTTCATCTTACGTCTCAGGATAATATTCTCTATTTTTTTAATTTTGGGCACCGATCGGAGCTAGTCAATTTTTGACCCATTAAAATAATATTTATTAATCAAATCCTATTTAATTTCTTTCTTCCTTCCTTCTCTTTCTTTTTCTACAACCTTCTTCCTCCACCGCCTTAAACCACCGACTTATTTCCACCGCCATCTCTCTCTCCCTTCTTTTTTTAAAATCTTTCCCCCTAACTCTCTCTATAAGTCCCACACACTCTCTCTCCTCTCTCTCTCTTCTCTCTTCTCTCTTCCCTCTCACACTCTCTCTCTCTCTCTCTCACTGTACTCACTGTTCCAGGCCTGGGGTGGGCCTAACCCACGCCCGTGGCCCGGCCGGGGCGCTGCCGGCGACCGGCACCCCCGGCCAGGCGCGGTGGCGCCTCCCCTCCGGCCGCCACCGCCGCCCCTCTTCTTCCTCTTCTCCTTTCTTTTTCTTTTTCTTTTTCTTCTTCTACTGTTATCTCTTTCTCTTTCTTTTTCTCTCTCTCTCTCCCCTCTTTTACTCTCTCTCTCGCACCCTCTCTCTGTCTGGAGCACGGCCGCGCCGCCGGCGGCCGGGACCGCCGCCGGCGGGCCCCACCTTGCCGCCGGCCAGCAGGGCTGGCCGGCTTGCGCGCGTAGCAGCAGCAACAGCTGCTGCTGCCGTTGCCGTTGCTGTTGGGTTCGGGTTCACCCGAACCCAATAACTATTTGGGTTGGGTTTTACACCCGACCCGATAGCCCATACCCATTACCCATTTAGTTTAAGTTACGGGTTTGGGTTGGATCTAAACCCGACCGTTAACCCGTCAACCCGCATCCAAACCCATTAAAGGTAATTTTACAGAAAACCCCCTGCTCCTATTTATTATTTACATTTAAATATTGTTTTACATATTTAACCCCATTTTATTATTTTTAGCGTTCGGGCGATAACAGGAGCATCCGGACTCCGATTTGGACGATTCTGGATCCGTTGCGATCGTGGGAAAGAGAGCTACCTTTCCATGACTAGTTTGTGAGTGTTTTTCTTTTATAAATTATATTTTATCATGTTTAGTTATCTTAATTGGTTGCCTTATCATACTCACTGTAACAACTGTAACTACCGGTTAATAAATGGTACTTAGTACAAGACTAGTATAATGATTCGTTAAACATAATCAATATCATAAGATGGTGACCGTCATACTAGATGAGGTATGATCACCGATACCTGCCTCACCTTAGACACCATGACTATATGTATCCATATTTATTACCCGAACATCCTAAGCACACTGAATACTATATACCCAGTACAACCAGCTATCGGTACCACACATTACACGATATATTGTCATTCACGGATACACTGACACTGTTATTGCCTGTGTTAGCAGTACTGATAGACGGAGACACCGACACTGTTATAGCATGTTATGGCTACTGTGACACGGATACTGTCAGGTCACGGGATATGGTCTTATAGTAGACACTGTTTTACATGTACTATCACGAGGGTATTACACGGCTTATGGCTACACATATATGCTCCACTGGTATACGGCTATACCAATGCACGGCCTACCGCATGTCATATGATTGTGATCATCGTTACATGGATTCCGGTACGCATGTCTGTCATGTTTACATAGCCCTGTTACACATGCATGCCATGTTTACATATCACTATTACACATGCATGCATGGTTTCTCTATTCTTGTCATATGGATCCCTGTTCATATTGCATATATTATTGCGCCATGTTATCCCCGTAGTCATGTTATATGATTGTTTCCCCGTTACTGATATTGTGATTCTCGTTACTGGACATGAGAGCTGTTGATATGCGATATGTGGAATCCCACATCTATTGTTCCCGTTATATTGTTCCCGTTTCCCATTATATTGTTCTATGCTATCAACAGAGCTCAGGTCCTGATATCATGTTACCTGTATCATGTACTGTAGTTGTTCTTGTTACATTGTATACTTGACATATCAGATCATAAAGAGAACTTGGGTATGGGGGAGACTTGATGGTTGATTAGATCATATCAGGTGGATGTCTGGATCCATTGTTTGTCCCACTACAGGGGACGGGGTAGTGCTGGCTACCGTCTGATACTCATGAGCTCCCGTTTCCCGTTATTGTTTTAGCTTATTGAGATTCCCGTTACATGTTACAGCCTTAGCGGGCTGGCCCTGGTCTCAGCAGCCAGGGGTCTGTTTAAGGCCGTTGTCCCGGATATGCACGGGATACACCCACCCGATAAGAGCTCCTCGACCATGGGTTTCCAATTAACATAAGAAAATAGTATACACAATAGTGACGTCGGGAACACTTGTTATTTGATCACTCTCTCGTTTGGATAATGGTACCCGTATGCCATGTCCGGATGGGTTCGACTGGAGTGCGGGCTCCGGTATGAACTGCCAGTGGTATGGGACACTGGAAGAGAATGATTAAAATACCAGGTGGTACTGATTGTTATTATTGCTACTATTGTATAAAACCATGACTTGCCTGAGACATGTATACGTATTTTAGTTATACTTGTTCCTGTTCCTGATCAGTTATTCTGCTATGATGTTACCTGTATTGTTTGTTACTCTACCTGGTACATATTACATTTTCTGTTGTGGCATACGATTCATGCATATGTATACTCTGCATTGCATATATTCTGTTTTTTGTATACCTTGCAGACATCATTCCGTCTATGCACCACACCGTCTTATGGTTAGATAGCATATGCCCATCTGCATGTTCACGGCTATCACATCACACTAGCATGTTCATTTCTATCACGTCACCACTAGACAACAGTAGTTATTATATAACTGGATACAATTATGACATGACCCAATGATACCCAGCTAGAGAATGATGGTAATAAAGATGACCTGTCGGACATGTGTTATCTTTCGGCTGATTAGGATATATTTATTATATGGTATCACTAGTACAACATCATGTATTATATATTATTATCGTGCTTGTATTACTATTGTATCTATTACTGTCTCCTTCATTTAACCACTCACTAGGTCGCTTTCTGACGACCCTGAGTTTGCGTGCTCAGGTTGGAGAACCGAGTTACGTATTATCAGATAGTGCCTTAGAGTCCCATAGGAGATTCCTCATCGAGACGATTCATAGGTATCTTGATGATTTATTTCTGCTATCTTATTGATCCCTTTTTGATATCTATTATGATCCCTAACCCATTTCTGCAGGTATTCTTGTACTTATTTCTTGCTGAACTCTTGTGTCTATGGAGGCTATGTCCTGTACTGAGGCTTACGTAACGCGTGAGGGTGTTTTTAACCTCGCGTATGTACGTCGCCATAACGTCTCGTATCTTTGGGATCGGGGCGTTACATAGTGGTATCAGAGCCTAGGTTTCACACCTGGTGTGGGTAACCACCTGGCCAATCCTCGGCTCTTACCAACAGTACAATCAGGATAGTTGGGGATTCCAGCAACGAGTCAAGAATACCATGACCTTACAATTTATTCCTTGACTCGTGTTGTATTCCTTCCTTCCTTCCAGTTGTCAACCAGAATATCCGATTTCTTCCTCGTTCTCTTTGTATCTTCTTGCTTCAAGCCGTTAGTATTCGTTCACTACCATACTTTTTCATCCCAGTTCCTTATAGATATCAGAGTGCGCAGCGGAAGTGTCATGGACCCTAACACGTCAGCTTAGGGTTGGAAATATTGTTCTCACACTGAATGAAAATTGCGAGGACGCAATTTTTGTAAGGTGGGAAGAAATGTAACACCCCGATCCCTGGTGTACGTATCACAGTATCCATACGCGATACGACGTAAAACTTGGTTTGGCCTTCTGGTAGTCCGATTGAGCTGATTTCAGGTTCAAAAATCATTTTCTCATATTTGAGATTTTTCAGGGTTTCTGGAATTTTTCTGGATTATTTTGGAAAATCTCCGCAGTCGGTGTCGAACGATACCGATAACCGGCTTTACGATTTTTATTTCACAAATGGAGTTGTATTCTTGACCATCTGCTTTCACCATGTGTCTAGAATCGTATTCTCTACGTTCGGGTATTTTGGAGATTTTTATGATTTATCGAAAATCCGGCCAAACCCGTGTCGCCTGTATCAACGAGACACTCCGGATTTTTAATTTGTAAACCGGATAGAATTTCTTCAAACCGTCTTCATATTCCGTCTCAGGATAATATTCGCTATTTTCTATAAATTTTGGGTACTGTTCGAAACTGGTCAAATATTGGGCTCATTATAATATAAAATATTATTTTTTTTTAAAATCTTTCTTTTTCTTTTTCTTTTCCCTTCTTCCTTCTTCTACACAATTCTCCCCCCACCTCCATACTGTAGCCAACCGCCTTCCTCTCTCTCCCTTTAATTCTTGTCCTCTCTCTCTCTCTCAAAAACCCCTCTCTCTAAGAGACTCTCTCTCACCCTCCAATCGCTCTCTCTTTCTAACACTCTCTCTCCTCCTCCCCCACACTCCTCTCTCTCTCTCTGCTGCAGACCCCCAAAGAGGGGGAAGGGCCACCCGCAGTCAGGCCAGCCCAGGGCGCCGCGGCGCGGGTGTTGGGGAGTGGCGCCAGCCCCACCCTCTCCTCCTCTCCTCCGCGGGTGAAGACGCCGGCGCTGGAGCGGCGCCGAGTGGCGCCGGCGCCGGCAGGCAGCCCATCGCGGGGCGGCGGCCCGCGCCGGGCGGCGGGAGCGTGACGGGGCGCCGCAGCAGCGCCATGCGCTGCTGCTGCTGTTTGCTTCTGTTGGGTGAAAACCCAACGGGTTTTCGGGTTTTGGTTTACCCAAACCCGACCCGTTAAAGGTACAATTTCATTTAGCCCCTGTAAAATTATAAATTACTTTGGGCCCTGCAAAATTACAATACCCCCCTGAATATTTTCAGTTATTGCGTAACTACCATTTGTATCGGTTTTGGTTTTCGAGCGATATCGAGCATCCGGACTCCGATTTGGACGATTCTGATCCGTTGCGCTTCGGTGGAAAGAGAGATACCTTCTCATGAATAGTTTGTGAGTGTTTTTTCTTTTATAAATTATATTTTATCATGTTTAGTAATCTTGATTGGTTGCCTTATCATACTCACTGTAACAACTGTAACTACCGTTTATAAATTACTTAGTACAAGACTAGTATAATGATTCGTTAAACATAATCAATATCATAAGATGGTGACCGACATACTAGATGAGGTATGATCCCGGTACCTGCCCTGCCTCACTTAGACACCATGACTATATGTATCCGTATTTATTACCCGAACATCCTAGCACATTGAATACTATATACCCGTACAACCCTATCGGTACCACACATTACACGATATATTGTCATTCACGGATACACTGACACTGTTATTGCCTGCGTTAGCAGTACTGATAGACGGAGACACCGACACTGTTATAGCATGTTATAGCTACTGTGACGGATACTGTCAGGTCACGGGATATGGTCTTATAGTAGACACTGTTCTTACATGTACTATCACGAGGTATTACACGGCTTATGGCTACACATATATGCGCCACTGGTACACGGCTATACCAATGCACGCTACCGCATGTCTATGATTGTGATCATCGTTACATGGATTCCGGTACACTGTCTGTCATGTTTACATAGCCCTATTACACATGCATGCCATGTTTACATATCACTGTTACACATGCATGCATGTTTCTCTATTCTTGTCATATGGATCCCTGTTCATATTGCATATATTATTGCGCCATGTTATCCCCGTAGTCATGTATATGATTGTTTCCCCGTTACTGATATTGTGATTCCCGTTACTGTACATGAGAGCTGTTGATATGCGATATGTGGAATCCCACATCTATTTTTCCCGTTATATTGTTCCCGTTTCCCGTTATTGTTCTATGCTATCAACAAAGCTCAGGTCCTGATATCCTGTTACCTGTATCATGTACTGTAGTTGTTCTTGTTACATTGTATACTGACATATCAGATCATAAAGAGAACTTGGGTATGGGGGAGACTTGATGGTTGATTAGATCATATCGGTTGGATGTCTGGATCCATTGTTTGTCCCACTGCAGGGGACGGGGTAGTGCTGGCTACCGTCTGATACTCATGAGCTCCCGTTCCCTTTATTGTTTTAGCTCATTGAGATTCCCGTTACATGTTACAAGCCTTGGCGGGCTGGCCCTGGTCTCAGCAGCCAGGGGTCTGTTTAAGCCGTTGTCCCGAGTATGCACGGATACCCCACCCGATAAGAGCTCTCGACCATGGATTTCCAATTAACATAAGGAAACAGTTACAACAATAGTTGACGTCGGAACACTTGTTATTTGATCACTCTCTTGTTTGGATAATGGTACCCGTATGCCATGTCCAGATGGGTTCACTGGGTGGGCGTGGGCTCCAGTATGAACTGCAGTGGTATTGTAACACCCCGCTCCTGGAATACGTACTTAGTTGCGTACTCAGATTTTTTGATCGTATTTTTCGATTTATTTTCTGCATTTGTTTTGCTTTATGAATTATGTATACGATTGTTTTGTCTTGGATCCGGATTCGTGGACTCAGAGTCTGCCCTTCTCTGAGCCGGGACCCGATCCTAGTGTATTACTTAATTTGGTCTTTTCAGTATTCAGATTTGACCGATTTCAGTTTTAAACATCATTTTCCAATATTTTAGATTTTCTATGATTTTCTAGAATTTTCCTGAATTAAATGGAAAATCTTCAAAACCGGTGTCGACCAGCACCGCTGACCGATTAATAGATTTTTAATTTACAAATGGAGTCAAATTTTGAGAAAATGCTTTTCCATATTTGCTTAGAATAATTTTACTATCGTAATTCATTTTTTTGAAAATTTTCAGAATTTATCAGATTTCTGCCAGATTTGTGTCGACCGATATTGGCGCCGATTGTAGGATTTTTAATTTAAAAACTATAAAGAATTTCTTGAAACAGATTTCACCTTGATTCTTAGAATAATATTCTTGATTTTTGAGAATTTTGCGGGTCGTTTCGAGATACTTGATTTTCGGACGATTTCGGTATTTTTCCGAAAGTTTTCCGCATCCGCAACCCGAATCCTGGGAATCCGCCACTCTAATCATTTTCACTTTTTATTCCAAGAAAATATCTTCCTTTTTCATTTCTTTTCCTTTTTCCTATTTTATTTCCTTCCTTTTCCTTCCACCAAATTCTACCAAATTCTCCATTCTTCCATTATCTTCTCCAACCTTCCACCAAAAATATCCTCCACCAAAAATATCTTCTCCAAAATATCCAACTCCTCTCCCATCACTATGGCCGGCCAAAGAGAGCCACCTCACCCCCCATTTTACAAATAACCCCCTCTCTTTACATTTTTACATCACCTTCACCAATTCCAAAACCTATATATACCTTTCCTTCTCCTTTCCACTTCATTTTTTTCTCTTCACCAAAGCCTTAACCACCACCAACTCCTCCTTCATCTCCACCACAACAACAACTACACAACTTCTCCAACTTCCTATCTTCATCTTCCTCCTCCTCCATCTCCATTTAAAGCACCACAAACTCTAACAAACTCACCAAAGCCTCCACCTTCTCCTTTACCTTCTCCAAAATACCACCACCATCAAAACCCTCCACAAAACCACCACCCATCACCACATCAAGAGCCGGCCACCTCCTTTAGATTGGGGCCGAGCTCTTCTTCATCGGTAATATCTCCGATGATTATTCGGTAATCGTTCGCGATTATTCCGGTAATCATTACGGTGACGATTACAACGACAACAATACATCACCATCACCTCTACTATTTTCCACCACCATCTTCACTTCCACCATCACTTTCACCATCACAACACCACCTCCATCTCCTTTACTTCAACCACCTAACATCACCTTTCTCTTCCTCTCTGTTGATTCCTAACGCGGATCTCACCCCCGCGTCTAGGCAATCCCTTAACGCGCCTTCGCGTTATTGTATCGACGCAACGCGGAATCCATGCCCGCGTCTGTGTCCCTCTCGTGTCAACACAACGCGGAGCTAATACCCGCGTCTGTGTTTCTTCTCATGATTAACGCGACGCAGAACCTACGTACACGTCCGCGTTCTCCGCGCGTCCTGACTTGAACGCGGATGTCGAACCCCCGCTTTGTGTGCATCCCCGCGACGCGACTCCCGCGTCTGTGATTCCTGCGTCCTGCTTCTGCTTTCCCGCAACGCAACTCCCGCGTCTGCGACCCCCGCATCTCACTCTCAAAACCCGCGTCTCCTGTGCACTTCTCTCTCTTTCATATACATTTCTCTCCAGGTTTCTCTCTCTTATTTATGGCACGTGCGCGAGTTCCTTGGATTTGGACTTTCAGCATTTCCGGTGATTTAGGCGAGTGATCTCGCCTCCATTTGGGTTCCCTCCCCGCTTTGTCGGGTCGACATGTATTTTATTCCGTTTTAAATATATTTTGCATTGGGCTGAGTCCCTGTATTTGTGTATGGCCGAGTGCCAATGACTGGACCTGTATTGCTCTGTGGCGAATGCTTGTATTAGGGTAGTTTTAATTCTTGTAACCTATGCCATGCCTGTGATGTACCTTGTGCTTATACCATGCTGGCCAACCCTTCGTGGTCGATTAGACTCTGGGTTTCTGCCCACTCCTGGGATGGCTAGTAGCCACCGAGAGTGCGCTTCAACCCCGAGCGTACTCGGACCCTTCAGCCTCCGTCTCTCACTATCTCGGAAGAGAAGTGATTGGTACCGACAGGTCTCTCCGTCCTTCAGCCTCCGGTCACTCACTATCTCGAAAGAGAATGATTGGGACCGTCAGGTCTCTCAGCTCCGCCTGGTTATCATGATCAGCGTTCAGCGCTTTATCACTAGATCGTCTAGGCGAGATGCTGCCGGAATTCCTACTCGCACCTTAAGCCGAGTTGTCCCGCTAACCTTGCCAACGCTCCAGTGTTAAATACTGTTTGCTGTTGTACACTCCAGCTTGCTCAGCTCCGCTTGATTGTGCTCAACTACTATTCTAATCACATGCCATGTATTTACCTGAATTTACACTTGACATGCCATGCCATTACTTCATAACTGTCATTTACATACTACTAATTAACACCTGTTTATATCACCTGACAAATGATGTGTTAACATCTGATATCCGTCATGCTGCTACTTGACACTGACTCATGTTATACCATCAGTTCCCGGCGGATCCTGAATGGAACTAAGTGCACACGGAGCAAAGTGCCACACACACAATTGGTAGGGGCCATCTCTTGAATCTGTGGGGGCCACCTCTAGAATCCATTTCCCTCAGAAACAAAGTGCCACATGGAACAAAGTGCCACACCACATACATGGTGGGGGCCAACCTCTTGAATCTGTGGGGGCCACCTCTTGAATCTGTAGGGCCATCTCCTGCTGTACCTGATCTCTTGTTATGAACTCCTGTCATGACCAGATAATTAAGCCATAAAAAGGATAACTTGCACGGGGAATGGGAGGAAGTGATGGATGCCGGATGATGCCTTGCTTATAGTAGTGGAATACCAGAACTGACGATTCGTGTTAGGGGGATTTCAGACCCCCAGAAGATGCGTGTTTAGGTGGATTTAAAGCCCCCAAATGGCTGGTGTCCCGGGGTCGGGACTACTATAAAGAGGAGCTATCAGTTCTTCATCAGCTTCCAGTAACAACCCTCGGCTTGCTTATATATGGATGTATGTGTGTTGGGATGTACACCAGGACACATACCTAGATATATGGTCAGACGAGTAATAATAATAAAAGATGCCTGTTATGTACTCCTGTTATGCCTGTTATGTACTCCTGTATGCCTGTTATGAACTCCCATTATGCTTGTTATGATTCCTGTTATGCCTGTTATATACTCCTGTTATGACCGTTGTATGATTTGCCACGAATGCTTTCATCGGATTTTACATCGGATTTCCAGTTTTATGATTATTATCATATTAGCTACTCATACCCTGTTTTATTACCCATGTTCCATCCCTTCAGTCTTCTGCTCCTATCTTATCATACCATGAGTACCTCCTGCTTGATATCACTTGTTATATATCTACATGCTTATGCTCACGACACGGTTTTCAATGCATGATTATGATTCGGTTTTATCGATACACATGTGCTTATCGTTGCACGCCATCTGGCTTTTGCCTCACCACTCGCCTGGGGAGTTCTATCTGACTCCCCTAGATCCTCATGTCCGGTCATGGAGCTTGGAGCGTGTGGATTTCCCCAGTTGCTGATCAGAGTGGTGCAGCGTTAGCGTGGATCTCCAGCAACCGCCCAGAGCTCTATTCTTCCGGCCCCCTGTGCGCCTCTCGGGTTTTCCTTTTGTAAACTCGTGAGTGCCTTATACTGTTCATACATGTACATCTCTTTGTATTCTCGCTTTTGCGCCATGTTGGTGATGTAATATTATTGTAATATTTGTCACCTCTGGTGATAACTTTGTAATTGTACTCATGTGTTGGAATGTATAATGCACCATTTGCTTTCGTACTCTGATTCTTGCCTGTACTGATGCTTAGCGTATATACGTGAGGGTATTTCTGACCTGCGTATATACATTGCAGTAACGTCTCCGTACCCGCCGGGATCGGGGCGTTACAGGATGGTTCAGAGCTAGGTTCTCGCATCCTCAGTACGTCCAGACGGCAAATTAATGGTAAGAAATTTGCAACTGGAATGCATGAGTCCTTGTTATACAGTCCAACTACAAGTAACAGAGTTATCTATTCTATCTTGATCATTCTTCCTTTGATTCTTAATCTCTTCCATCTTTCCCTGTTTTGGTTTTTCGAAGCCTTTATACCAACTTAAGATATGGATATACTAGAGAGGTAGCGCTGGTTCTGAATAAAGCTATTATATGATCTCTTCGGCTGACTCTATGGTGCTCAGGTATTCTCAGGATTGATCCTAATCGGGTTATCTTTCAGAAGTCAGTAGTCGGAATTCTTTACGGATATTCTACATTCTCGGCTATATCTTTCAGAGTGATTGATGCCTGGTATTCGGAATCTCAATATCGGTCTTCTTTATTATGCTCAGGCTGTCAGGGTTTTCTTTATCTTCAGTATTCTGGCTCATCCTCAGAGCGACATTAAGTATGCAGTACAACTGGAATTCTATTGCAAAGTTATGTTATCAGTCAGTATTATTCGGCATTGTTCGAAGATTTATAAGTGCGAGGATGATTATTGTTCAGTCACTTGAGAGCCCTACCTATAGTGCTTCATATCTTAACTGGTATAATTTCCCCCATGTCCCCTTTGTGTTCATTTTCCCCTTATCGAAATTGCGAGGACGCATTTTTTTGTAAGGTGGATGGAATGTAACACCCCGCTCCCGAATACGTCTTAGTTGCGTACTCAGATTTTTCGATCGTATTTTTCGATTTATTGTTCTTTCTGCATTTGTTTGCTTTATGAATTATGTATACGATTGTTTTGTCTTGATCCGGATTCGTGGACTCAGAGTCTGCCCTTCTCTGAACCGGGGACCCGATCCTAGTGTATTACTTAATTTGGTCTTTTCAGTATTCAGATTTGACCGATTTCAGTTTTAAATATCATTTTCCAATATTTTAGATTTTTCTATGATTTTCTGGAATTTTCCTGAATTAAATGGAAATCTTCAAAACCGGTGTCGACCACCCGCTGACCGATTCATGGATTTTAATTTACAAATGGAGTCAAATTTTGAGAAAATGCTTTTCCATATTTGCTTAGAATAATATTTAACTATCGTAATTCATTTTTTGGAAATTTTCAGAATTTATCAGATTTCTGCCACATTTTGGTGTCGACCGATATTGGCGGCCGATTCCAGGATTTTTAATTTAAAAACTATAAAGAATTTCTTGAAACAGATTTCACCTTGATTCTTAGAATAATATTCTTGATTTTTGAGAATTTTTGCGGGTCGTTCCGAGATACTTGATTTTCGGACGATTTCGGTATTTTTTCCGAAAGTTTTCCGCATCCGCAACCGAATCCCGGGAATCCGCCACTCCTAATCATTTTCACTTTTTATTCCAAGAAAATATCTTCCTTTTTCCATTTTCTTTCCTTTTTCCTATTTTTATTTCCTTCCTTTTCCTTCCACCAAATTCTACCAAATTCTCCATTCTCCATTATCTTCTCCAACCTTCCACCAAAAATATCTCCTCCACCAAAATATCTTCTCCAAAATATCCAACTCCTCTCCCATCACCATGGCCGGCCAAAGAGAGCCACCTCACCCCCCATTTTACAAATACCCCCTCTCTTTTACATTTTTTCATCACCTCATCAATTCCAAAACCTATATATACCTTTCCTTCTCCTTTCCACTTCATTTTTTCTCTTCACTAAATCCTTAACCACCACCAACTCCTCCTCATCTCCACCACAACAACAACTACTACAACTTCTCAACTTCCTACCTTCATTCTCTCTTCCTCTCCATCTCCATTAAAGCACCACAAACTCCAACAAACTCCACCAAAAGCCTCCACCTTCTCTTTACCTTCTCCAAAATACCACCACCATCAAAACCCTCCACAAAACCACCACCCCATCACCACATCAAGAGCCGGCCACCTCCTTTGGATTGGGCCGAGCTCTTCTTCGTCGTAATATCTCCGATGATTATTCCGGTAATCGTTCGCGATTATTCCGTAATCATTACGGTGACGATTACACGACAACAACTAACATCACCATCACCTCTACTATTTTTCCACCACCATCTTCACTTCCACCATCACTTTCACCATCACAACACCACCTCCATTCTCCTTTACTTCAACCACCAAACATCACCTTTCTCTTCCTCTCTGTTGATTCCTAACGCGGATCTCACCCCCACGTCTAGGCAATCCCTTAACGCGGCCTTCGCGTTATTGTATCGACGCAACGCGGATCCATGCCCGCGTCTGTGTCCCTCTCGTGTCAACACAACGCGGAGCTAATACCCGCGTATGTGTTCTTCTCGTGATTAACGCGACGCAGAACCTACGTCTGCGTCCGCATTCTCCTCGCGTCCTGACTTGAACGCGGATGTCGAACCCCGCTTTTGTGGCATCCCCGCGACGCGACTCCCGCGTCTGTGATTCCTGCGTCTGCTATTCCCGCAACGCAACTTCCGCGTCTGCGACCCCCGCATCTCACTCTCAAAACCCGCGTCTCCCTGTGCACTCTCTCTCTTTCCATATACTTTTCTCTCCAGGTTTCTCTCTCTTATTTATGGCGCGTGCGCGAGTTCCTTGGATTTCGGACTTTTCAGCATTTCCGGTGATTTAGGCGAGTGATTCTCGCCTCCATTTGGGTTCCCTGCTTTGTCGGGTCGACATGTATTTTATTCCGTGTTTAAATGTATTTTGCATTGGGCTGAGTCCTGTATTTGTGTATGGCCGAGTGCCAATGACTGGACCTGTATGCTCTGTGGCGAATGCTTGTATTAGGGTAGTTTAATTCTTGTACCTATGCCATGTCTGTGATGTACCTTGTTGCTTTATACCATGCATGGCCAACCCTTCGTGGTCGATTAGACTCTGGGTTTCTACCCACTCCTGGGATGGCTAGTAGCCACCGAGAGTGCGCTTCAAGCCCGAGCGTACTCGGACCCTTCAGCCTCCGGTCTCTCACTATCTCGGAAGAGAAGTGATTGGACCCGACAGGTCTCTCCGTCCTTCAGCCTCCGGCCACTCCTTTCTCGAAAAAGAGAAGTGATTGGGACCATCAGGTCTCTCAGCTCCGCCTGGTTATCATGATCAGCGTTCAGCGCTTTACCACTAGATTCGTCTAGGCGAGATGCTGCCGGCGGAATCCTACTCGCACCTTAACCTTAAGCCGAGTTGTCCCGGTAACCTTGCCAGACGCTCCAGTGTTAAATACTGTTTGCTGTTTGTACACTCCAGCTTGGTTAAGCTCCGCTTGATTGTGCTCAACTACTATTCTATCACATGCCATGTATTTACCTGATTTAACACTTGACATGCCATGCATTACTTCATAACTGTCATTTACATACTACTAATTAACACCTGTTTATATCACCTGACAAATGATGTGTTAACATCTGATATCCGTCATGCTGCTACTTGACACTGACTCTGTTATACCATCAGTTCCCGGCGGATCCTGAATGGAACTAAGTGCCACACGGAGCAAAGTGCCACACCACACAATTGGTGGGGGCCACTTCTTGAATCTGTGGGGCCACCTCTAGAATCCATTTCCCTCAGAACAAAGTGCCACATGGAACAAAGTGCCACACACATAGATGTGGGGCCACCTCTTGAATCTGTGGGGGCCACCTCTTGAATTTGTAGGGCATCTCCTGCCTGTACCTGATCTCTTGTTATTAACTCCTGTCATGACCAGATAATTAAGCCATAAAAAGGATAACTTGCACGGGGGATGGGGGAAAGTGATGATGCCGGTATGATGCCTTGCTTATAGTAGTGAATTCCAGAACTGACGATTCGTGTTAGGGGATTTCAGGCCCCAGAAGATGCGTTTAGGGGGATTTAAGGCCCCCAAGGCTGTGTCCCGGGCGGTCAGAAACTTACTATAAGAGGAGCTATCAGTTCTTCATCAGCTTCCAGTAACAACCCTCGGCTTGCTTATATATGGATGTATGTTGTGTGGATTTGGCACACAGGGACACATACCTAGATATATGGGTCAGACGAGTAATAATAAATAAGATGCCTGTTATGTAGTACTCCTGTTATGCCTGTTATGTACTCCTGTTATGCCTGTTATGAACTCCGTTATGCTTGTTATGATTCTTGTTATGCCTGTTATATACTCCTGTTATGACCATTGTATGATTTGCCACGAATGCTTTCATCGGATTTTTACATCGGATTTCCAGTTTTATGATTATTATCATATTAGCTACTCATACCCTGTTTTATTACCCATGTTCCATCCCTTCAGTCTTCTGCACCTATCTTATCATACCATGAGTACCTCCTGCTTGATATCACTTGTATATATCTACATGCTTATGCTCACGACACGGTTTTCAATGCATGATTATGATTCGTTTTATCGATACACATGTGCTTATCATTGCACGCCATCTGGCTTTTGCCTCACCACTCGCCTGGGAGTTCTATCTGACTCCCCTGGATCCTCATGTCCATGTCATGGAGCTTGGAGCGTGTGGATTCCCCCAGTTGCTGATCAGAGTGGTGCAGCGGTAGCGTGGATCTCCAGCAGACCGCCCAGAGCTCTATTCTTCCAGGCCCCCTGTGCGCCTCTCGAGTTTTCCTTTTGTAAACTCGTGAGTGCCTTATACTGTTCATACATGTACATCTCTTTGTATCTCGCATTTGCGCCATGTTGGTGATGTAATATTATTGTAATATTTGTCACCTCTGGTGATAACTTTGTAATTGTACTCATGTTTGAATGTATAATGCACCATTTGCTTTCGTACTCTGATTCTTGCCTGTACTGATGCTTAGCGTATATACGTGAGGGTATTTCTGACCTGCGTATATACGTTACAGTAACGTCTTCGTACCCGTCGGGATCGGGGCGTTACAGTATGGGACACTGAAAGAGAATGATTAAAATACCAGGTGGTACTGATTGTTATATTGCTACTATTGTATAAAACATGACTTGCCTGAGACATGTATACGTATTGTAGTTATACTTGTTCCTGTTCCTGATCAGGTTATTCCGCGATCATGTTACCTTTATTGTTTGTTACTCTACCTGGTACATATACATTTTCTGTGGTGGCATACGATTCATGCATATGTATACTCTGCATTGCATATATTCTGTTTTCTGTATACCTTGCAGACATCATTCCTGTCTATGCACCACACCGTCTTATGGTTAGATAGCATATGCCCATCTGCATATTCACGGCTATCACATCACCACTAGCATGTTCATTTCTATCACGTCACCACTAGACAACAGTAGTTATTATATAAACTGGATACAACTATAGATATGACCCGATGATACCCAGCTAGAGAATGATGGTAATAAAAGATGACTGTCGGACCATGTATATCTTTCGGCTGATTAGGATATATTATTATATGGTATCACTAGTACAACATCATGTATTATATATTATTACCGTGCTTGTATTACTATTGTATCTATTACTGTCTCCTTCATTTTACCACTCACTAGGTCGCTTTCTGACGACCCTGGGTTTGCGTGCCCAGGTTGAGACCCGATTACCATATTATCAGATAGTGCCTTGGAGTCACATAGGAGATTCCTCATCGAGACGATTCATAGGTAATCTAATATTTATTTCTGCTATCTTATTGATCCCTGTTTTGATATCTATTATGATCCCTAACCATTTCTGCAGGTATTCTTGTACTTATTTCTTGGCTGGAACTCTTGTGTATATGGAGGCTATGTCCTGTACTGAGGCTTAACGTACGCGTGAGGGTGTTTTCACCTCGCGTATGTACGTCGCCATAACGTCTCCGTATCTTTGGATCGGGGTGTTACACGTCTTGGAGCCTTGGTGTATGCCTACATCAAATAATGAGGACTTGATTTTGGTACCATATTTCTTGGGGTCCTAAAGTGTTAGTGTCATGAACCCACACAGATTATTTTCCTATTTATTTAATCATAGCAAAATTTAGCTAATGGCCATTCCGACCACAATAAGTACATCTATAAACTCTTCCATATTTAAATGCATAATGAGTGTGTGGCTTACGAACATGTGAATTGTGAGCATGAGTAGTTTAACATGTGTTATGTGAAGAGTTCAGATGAGCTGAGCATGGATGTTTTATCATTCTTAGCATTTAGAGTTGCTTCTTTGAAAACATTTCCTCTAATTTATTAGTATTAAGAGCACATCTTTAAAACATTTTCAAATCATTGATTTTAGCTTTTAACAAGGATAATTCATTTTCATCAATTTTAAAAATTTAGCTTTACAAGCAACTTTATAAGCATCAAATTCTCTTTTAGTTGAAATAAGATTAGAAGAAATTTCTTCCTTTTTCTTTTGAAACAATAGCAAGTTGATTTTTAAGCAACTCAATTTCCTTTTTCATTAGAACTTAGAACTCTCTACCTTTTTATCATCATAACTTTCTGAAAGTTCAATAAAAGCATGATCTAGCATTTCTCTACTTATTTCATTTTCAACATCAAGTGGTTGAGAAGTTACCTTGGTGTGTTTGCCATGAAACATATTTGCCGTGTCGACCTCATCTTTGGATTCACTTTCCGAATCCCAAGTAGCTTTATATACCTTCTTTGCAACCGGCCTCTTTTGCTTCAGGAGGAGATCATCTTTTTTCTGAATCGGGGCAATCGGCCATGATGTGACCGGGTTTCCGACAGTTGTAGCATATGATCATTTTCCTTCTTTCCCTTCCATTTGTCTTCTATAATTGAGCTTATTCCTGCGGATATTCTCTTTGCATTTCTTACAAAGAGAGATAGCTCTTCATCATCTTCTTCGTCATCGTAGTTGGAAGAGGAAGACTTGAAAAGTTATGGACTTCTTCTTTTGAGGTATCGCTTCTTCTCTTGCCTTCTTCTCCATCTCATGAGTCTTAAGGTTTCTAATAGACTTGCGATATCCATCTCATCTTTATCATTCAACTCCTTTAAAGTGGTAGCCTTGATCTCCCATGACGAAGAAGAGCTCGAATCATTTTGCGCACCTTTGTCGTTGCTTATATCATCACCTAGAGAAGAAAGAGCATTAGTAATCTTAGTAAACTTGATAATCATAGTATCAATAGACTCATCTTCAAGCATTTTAAACTTTCATATTGGGAACGCAAGAGATCTATTTTAGCTCTCTTGACTTGTGATGTCCCCTCATGAGTGACCAATAAGTGTTGCCAATCTCTCGGCGGGCGATTGCAATGTATAACCCTGTTAGATCATCCTCATTCAAGCGATGAGAAGGGAATTTTGAGCCTTAGAATTAGCCTCATATTCCTTGGAGGTAAACTCGGACCAAGTGCTCTCCTCACTTCGGGTCTACTATAAGGCTTGGTCAAGGATTTAGCAACTAAACTACCTAGAGATTGTAGAGAAATAGTCATCCTAACTTTCCAAATAGGGAAGTTGAGTCCATCAAATTTAGGAGGGGTCTTAATGTTGTCGGCCATTTTTACTAGTGCATGAATGAAAGTATGCAAATAGTGATTGCAAATTTTAGGATCTCTCTAAGGATGTGAAGCCAAAACTAGAGTCCTAGCTCTGATACCAATGAAATCACCTAGAGGGGGGGTGAATAGGTGTTAATACTAATCAATGCACAAATTAAAAAGTTGTGATGCAACGATCACCCAAAACAAGACTAGAAGCCGAATACCCCGTGAAGGGCTCTGAACTCCTTCCTCGTGATTCCTCTAGATAAGAGTTTGAAGTGCGTATTGCAATCTTGTTGTATGCAAGATCGGTTGTTGAGAGTATATTCGACAATATGAATGAGAAACAAGTTAATATTACAATGAGTATAGCAAGTAATGAAGCAATGATATAAAGTAAGGAATTAAAGCAAGTAAATCAATTGCAAACACAGAGAATTTTTCCGAGGTTCGAGCACCCAGCTCTACGTCCCCGCCTTCACCCAGAAGGATTACCAACCACTATAACTTCACAAAGAGTTACAACCACACGGAGTACCCAACTCCTCAATCACAAATACAAGTATCTCTTGGTGATCAAAGACCACAAACCCTCTTTTGGAAAAATCTTTTTCCCTTACAAAACCCTATAGAACAATGTAGGATTGAAGCTCAAGTATTGTAAGTGAAAAAGAAAATGAATTTGTAGAGAGTTTTAATCAAAAACTTCAAAAAGAGAGATATTTTTTCAGCACAAAACAGAGAATGAAACTTCTTTTGAGAGCTTTAAACTTGAATATTTTTGCAAATGCTGTTATAAAAACCTTAACCCTAATCAACCCTATTTATAGGATAGAGCTAGGATTAAAGGGTAAACTAATACAATAAGTAATTAGGAAGTATTTGACCCAAAAACAAGCCCCTAAACTCGTTTAGAGAGAAAACCCACGTTTAAAAACGTGTTTAAGAAAATAGCCGTTAAGGCTGAAATACAGCCCGGTCCGTCGACCGGCCGGTCGACCGGGTTTTCAAAAAAATAAAGCCGTTGCAAGCCCACGGTCGACCGCCCGTCGACCGAAACAAACAGCGAGTTGATGACTTTCAGTCGGCCGAAGGTCGGTCGACCGCGAATGGGGTCCGGTCGACCGCCCCGGTCGACCGGGAAACGTGCACAAATGCACGCACCCAAGGTCAGAATCCCGGTCGACCGGGTCGGTCGACCGATCTGACCTGAAACAAGCCGGTCGACCGTCCGTGTTTGACCGCGACAGGTCAAAAGCTGAATTTAGGAAAAGTTTTTGAAGAGATTTGATAGTTTTTCAAAATATTTTGATTAAGACTAGGTATAATAAATAAAATGAAGTTTGTGAGAAATAAAATACATATAAAAATATTTTATATAATATATATAGGAGAAATTTCTTTTAGATAAGACATGTGCACAAAAACTAGTGTGTAGGGAATTTGAGCTTTAAACCTATTCATTATTCTTTAACAAACTATAAAAACTAAAAACAAAACTAATGAAGTCTCTGAGCCATAATGAAGTCCTGAGCTATGCAATGCCATGCTAGAGCCTTCTCTTCTATGAACACTTCCTCTTGCGCCATTTGCCCTTTTTAGCACCATATACCTTGCAAACCTTGCAATAGCTAAGTAATGGCCATCATAATGGTACCACCTGAAATTCATCTTAAATAACATATTAGTATCATATAACTTCTATGTGTTTTGTTATCATCAAAACTTAAACAAATGGAGAGTGTAACCTTTTGGGCCAACAAAAGGAAAAAGAGTTTTCTCATTTTCCTTTTCTAGTGTTTAGATAGATAGGAAAGTGAGCAATTATACTTCCTCATTTCCTTACTTCCGCCCACTTCCTTGCAACTAAACACACCGTCAGTGAATTCTCTCTCTTTTTTTTTTCCTTTTGGCTTTTTCACGTAATTCTCCGGTGTTTGCGATTGATTTATTCTCCTAATTTAGAATTTGAGTGTAGATAAATTCTTTCAAAAATTTACCTCTACAGATAATATAGGAATTTTGATCCGAACCCAACCCGTGCACACACCTAATTGTGATGGATATATAAGTTTTTAAATGGGATTTAACCCATTGAAGTTTTCATGGTTTTCCAATGTTTTGTGAAACCCTGTATTTGAATTAGAGAAGCCTATAAACATCATGGCAGGCCAAGCTGCATGCACCATTTTAGGGTCTCCGTTGATGAAAATAAGTGGTCCGTTTGCTACCAAGGGGTTGTTTGTTTCGCTGTAAAAGGCGTAAAAGTCCGTAATTCGTAAATGACTTACAACCCAGTTACAGCTACGGTGTTTGTTTGGACTGTAATTCGTAAAAAACTTACACAACTCAACTACCACTCACTTGTAACCCATTTACCACTCACTTACAGTCCAGTTACAGTTAATTTTGTGATCATGCAAATTTGTATTATTTTTTATGTTAATATTAAATTTTTTTAATATTTAGAATTTTAATATTTATTTGCAATATTAAAACTTTTTAAATTACCAAATAGTTAATTTTGTGGTCAACTTTTTCACTTACGACTCACACATTACGACAACCAAACACCGTAAAATACAATACACTTTCTCACTTATAACTTTATATTATCAACAAACACCATAAAACTTACATGCATGTAACTCATTTATAACTGTAAAGACTTTACCAATTACGACTTACGAATTACGGCCAATTACGACAACCAAACAGACCCCAAATCAAGACAATAAGCTGCAATTTACTTTGAGAACAAGGGCAATACACGTGCAATAAACGTGCGTATCTGATCGTTAGTTCCATTTGAAATAACTACAACTAGCTGAATAATTAAGAATATGTAATTCATCGTGGGCTAACTATGTTACCATAATTTCTCAATAAGGTTCATGACAAGATCAGAAGAAAGATCTTCACTTCCAAACGCATGCCTCTGTAGTTCTCCTTGTATGTGTACCCTTTACAAATATGAAAAACACCTAGAGGGGGGGTGAATAGGTGTGATTGCTAATCTTAAAATTTTAACTCTCTAAATGCGAACCTAAAACAAGTGAGGCTCAACTTAGTACAATTCAACAAGTGTAGCCGAATTCCTCTTGCGAGGCTCTGGACTAAACTCCTCTTGATTCCCCTTGATATGGGTTGAGGCGCTATGTGAAGCTCTGGTTGGATGAGTACGGGTTTGGCACACACAAGTATGAAATGGATGATATGAAGAATGATGCAAACACAATGATATATGGCAAGAATTACAAGCAAGCAAATAGTAGCACAAGAAAATTAAACAATATCACAAGTATGCAATAGAAAGCAATAAGGAGCTATTGAAAAGTAAAGCAAGAATTAGACGCAAAGGCAATCGCAAACAAAGTGATTTGTTTCGAGGTTCGAGCCACCGCTCTACTCCCGCCTTCACCTCCGTGAAGGGTTTTCACTATCCACCGAGGACGCCTTTACAATTTGGTCTACCGAAGACCGAGCACCGAGCTCCACCGAGTACAAAGGACCTCTACCGAAGAGGTTGCTCTACAAAGAAAGGATTACAAGAACAAAGTGATCACAACAAGATCACTACACTATTTCTCAAACTCTTTTACAAACACTCTCACTTCAATTACAACTTCACTATAGAATGAGTATTGGATTTTTGGCTCTATGAAGTGTGGTGAGAAAAACTTCAGTTGTAGAGTGATATTAGTATCAAACACAACTGAAAAACAAGCTCAAAAAGAATTGGAATGAAAGCTTTAAACTCTTTTCTTTTCTCTTTTGAAAACAACACAAACTTGAGGATTTTTTCTTAGTTATATGAAAGAGAGACTTCTCCTCTATTTATAGGGTTAAAAATAGGTTAAAAACAATTTCTTTTGGTCTTATTTTCTCTGAAAAAGCTCCCCAACAACTCTCCAAAAATCTGTTAAAGCTGAAAACAAAAAACAGTTTTTCAGAATAGCCCAAAGAGGAAAGAGCCGTTAGGCTATAGCAGGCTTGGCGGTCGACCGGTCCGGTCGACCGCAAGGCCAGCTGCAAAGAGCCGTTGGCTCTCGGTCGACCGGTCCGGTCGACCGTCCTAAAAGAGGAAACACAGTTTCCTTCTTCTGGTCGACCGGTCCGGTCGACCGAAACAACTGTGAGCAATTTGCTCTCCGTCGGTCGACCGGTCCGGTCGACCGACAGACATGCACAAACAGTGCATGTCCAGACACGTCGCCGGTCGACCGGGCCGGTCGGCCGGAGTTGCCTGAAACAGAAAACTGGGCTGGTTTTTGAGTTAGAAAAATTTTGAGAAATATTTTAAAAATACATATAGCTAAGTATTAAAAAAAATAGTTTATACACATGTTTTATACAAGATTTTCAAGATATAAAGCTTTTGGTACATGTATATATAAACTAAGGCATAAAACTTAGAAATAACCATTTTCAAAGCATAAGAAATATATGAAACAAGTGTGTGTGCAAATCCTAGAGCCAAATTTCATATACTCAAACTTTAACATTCTATTTCTTACAATGTTTCTAAGGACTTCAAGATCTTCAATAGGCTTCTTCATATAATCTTCAACACTTGTTCCTTGAGCCCAATTGGAGTTGACTTGAGTCCAAATCCTTGTATTTATGAGAGAAGACTTCTAGAATGAATAGAAATCTGAAACACACTTAAACAACAAATGTTATTAGTACAAATAACTAATATGTTTTGTAATCATCAAAATACACTAATCATGGGTGATTGTAACCTTGGGCCAACAATCTCCCCCTTTTTGATGATGACAAAACATATAGGTTTTTAAATAAACATGGAAGAAGAGTTTGAAAAACTCCCCCTCAAATAATGCTATGTATAAAAAATTGGACTATTGAAAGCACAATACATAAAGCATTCAATGTACAAAAGTTTTGTCAAAAACTTAAATAAACAAACTTTCTTTTTCTACATAAAATAAAACTCAAATAATATCAAAACTAAATATCAACTAAACTTATTCTCCCCCTTTTTGTCATACATCAAAAAGGGTTAAAATACCAATTGAAAATGTTATTTTAAGAATCCATAATGCAAACATTCAACTCACCACAAATAAATGAAAATCTAGCATAGTCTAATGGTTTAGTAAAATATCGGCAAGTTGAAAATCGGTAGAAACATATTCAATAACAATATCACCTTTCTCATAGTGATCTCTAAGAAAGTGATACCTAATGTCAATGTGTTTGGTTTTACTATGTTGATTTGTATTCTTTGTCATGTGAATAGTACTAGTATTATCACAAAATATTTTAACATGATCAAAGTGTAAATCATAGTCAAGGAGAGTATGTTTCATCCAAAGAACTTGTGCACAACAAGCTCCGGCTGCAACATACTCCGCCTCGGCGGTTGATAGGGCTACCGAATTTTGCTTTTTGGAAGACCAAGATACAAGACAATTACCTAAGAATTGACATGTTCCACTTGTGCTCTTCCTATCTACCCTACAACCCGCATAGTCGGCATCCGAAAAACTCTTCATTTCAAATAATCCGATTTTAGGATACCACAAACCCATTTCAATAGTGCCCTTAAGGTATCTAATTATGCGTTTAACCGCAATTATGTGAGATTCTTTAGGACAAGATTGAAAACGTGCACAAAGACAAACGGAAAACATAATATCCGGCTACTAGCCGTCAAATAAAGTAAACTACCAATCATGCTACGATATAATTTAATGTCTACACTTTTACCTTGTTCATCCTTATCAAGCTTTGTAGTTGTTGCCATGGGAGTTTTGCTTACTTTCGATCCTTCTTACTTTCGATCCTTCAAGCCCAAACCTTTTGATTAGTTCCTTTGTGTACTTGGCTTGATTGATGAAGATCCCATTCTTCTTTTGCTTGATTTGGAGTCCAAGGAATAGTTGAGCTCCCCATCATAGACATTTCAAATTCATCCTTCATGCATGACTCAAAAACTTTGAAAAGAGATTCATTAGTAGAACCAAAAATAATATCATCGACATAAATTTGCACAATAAGAATATCCTTTTCTACATGTTTTGTAAACAAAGTTGTGTCAATTTTACCTTTCTTAAAACTATTTGAAATCAAAAATGAAGAAAGTCTTTCATACCAAGCCCTAGGGGCTTGTTTAAAACCATAAAGAGCTTTATCTAATTTAAAAACAAAATCCGGATGTGTAGGATCAACAAACCGGGGGGTTGTTCAACATACACATCCTCTTCAATAAAACCGTTTAGAAAAGCACTTTTAACATCCATTTGAAATAATTTGAAATCTTTATATGAGGCAAATACTAGTATCATCCGTATGGCTTCAAGCCGTGCTACGGGTGCAAAGGTTTCTTCAAAATCGATCCCTTCGATTTGAGTGTAACCTTGGGCAACTAACCTAGCCTTGTTTCTAACTACATTACCCGATTCATCCAACTTGTTCTTAAAGATCCACTTAGTACCAATTGTTGGTCTATCGTGGGGCCTAGGAACAAGGTGCCAAACTTGGTTGCGCTCAAATTGATTGAGCTCCTCTTGCATGGCTAGCAACCAATATGAATCGACCTCGGCTTCGAGGACATTTTTGGGTTCAATATGAGAAATGAATGCATAGTTACCACAATAGTCATGAAGTCTAGAGCGAGTAGTTACCCCTTTTGATACTTCACCTATGACGAGGTCCTTGGGATGATGTGGATTGTATCTCAATCCTTTGGTAGTGGTTGAGTAGGCTCCACCTCATGTGTTTGATTTTCATTTTCTTGTGCCTCTTCCACTTTAGCTTCGCTTCCTTCATCATCCTTTGGTTTGTCTCCCATAGTAGAAGCATCCTCCAAGGTCACTTTCTCCAAACCTTCATCCAATGCATCTATTTCTACAACATTCTTAACAAACTTGTTAGATTCCTCAAACTTAACATGAATAGACTCTTCAATAGTCAATGATGATCTAATGAAAACTCTATAAGCTTTACTAGTGTTTGAGTAACCTACAAAAATAGCCTCATAAGATCTAGCATCAAACTTTCCTAAATTATCTTTTGTATTTAAAACAAAGCATTTGCAACCAAAAACTTTGAAATAGGAAACATTAGGTTTTCTAGAAAAATACATTCAAAAGAAGTTTTAGTAGTATTTTTACACAAGAAAACACGATTTGATATATAGCATGATGTATTAACGGCCTCGGCCCACAAATAATGTGGTAGACCATATTCACTTAGCATTGTCCTAGCCATCTCTTGTAATGTTCTATTTTTCCGTTCAACTACTCCATTTTGTTGTGGAGTTCTAGGACAAGAAAGTTCATGCTTTATTCCATGTTCATCACAAAAAGTGGTAAAGGGTTGGTTAATGAATTCACCTCCTCTATCACTTCTTATTCTCAAAATCGAAACATCTTTTTCCTTTTCAACTCTTTTCTTAAAATTTGAAAATAAGAGAATGCTTGGCTTTTATGTTCAAGAAAGAAAACCAAGTAAATCTTGAAAATTCATCAACCAAAACATAAGCAAATCTATTCCCACTTAGACTTTTGGTTTGTGTAGGGCCAAAAAGATCCATATGGATTAACTCCAAAGACGTGATGTCATGATATCCTTAATTGACTTGAAAGAGGACTTAGTTTGTTTCCCAAATTGACATGAGTCACAAACTCGATCTTTTTCAAAATTCAAGTAAGGAATACCTTTCACCATTTCCTTTGTGTTTAACCTAGAAATGTGATCAAAAGAAATATGCCCTAATCTCCTATGCCACAACCAAGAGTCATCATCGAGGGCTTTCAAACAAGTAATATTACAAGACATATTTAACATATCAATCATATAAACATTACTTTCACGAAAACTGAAAATACACAAACATTAGAAGTTCTATCAATTACTTTACAAGCAACATTATCAAAAACAATATCAAAACCTTTATCACAAAGTTGACTAACACTCAAGAGATTATGCTTGAGGCCATCAACTAAAACTACATTTTCAATTAAAGGAGAGGTGCCAAGTTTTACATTACCAATACCGATGATTTTACCCTTGGCGTCATCTCCGAAGGTGACGGTGCCACCTTCATGATATCTTGATAGGGTTGCAAAGTTGTTGATGTCCCAAGTCATATGCCTTGAGCAACCGCTATCAAGATACCACAATCCTCTACGTCGTTGGGATTTGGAAAGTACCTACATCATTTAACATAATTGTTGATTTTGGTACCAAACTTTCTTGGGTCCTTTAAAGTTAGTGCCTCGAACCCAAACATTATGACGTGATACGTTTAATCTATCATAGCAAAAATTGGCTAAGTGCCCTTTCCGTCCACAATGTGAACATGAGAACACTCTACCATACATGAATGCATGATGTGTATGTGTAGTGTGAGCATGTTTTGGGGTTTTACCATGTTGTTTAGGTTGTGTAGCATGAACATGAACATGAGCATGAGCATTTTTCTTTGGGGCTTGTTTCTTAGGAAACATAGCCTCAATTTTCTTCTTGTTAAACTCACAATCTTTCAAAACAACACTTAATGAGTCTAATCTTTCCTTAAGCATAGAAACTTCATTTGAATCAATTAGTGGGGCCTTACCTTTGCAAGAAATCTTATATTTTTCAAAATCATTTTTGGTAGTGGCCAAAGTGGAAACCAAATCATCTTTTTCCTTTGTAAGAGTAAAAACTTGAAGACTTAAAGATTCATTATCCTTTTTCATCTTAAGATACTTTTTCTTTAAGAAATCATAGTTTTGTGACAACTCAACAAAAACCTCTTCTAACACATCCATAGAAGTTCATTATCATGAGAAGGGGAAGAGGTTACCTTGCTTGTGCCTTCATTAGCCATGAAGCACATGTTGGCGGTGTCTATTTCTTCCTCGGATTCGGTCTCCGAATCCCAAGTTGCCTTCATAGCCTTCTTCTTGTAAGGCTTCTTTGAAGTGGAGGGCTTAGCTTTGTCCGGACACTCCGCAACAATGTGTCCGGCTTTTGGCAATTGAAACAAGTGATCCTTCTTTCTTCTTTGCCTCCTTGCCATCTTCTTCTACCTTGGTACTTCGCTTGTTGTACATCCTCCGGACATTCTTAACAAGGAGTGAGAGCTCCTCATCATCTTCTTCTTCATCGTCTTCATCGGAGTGTGTAGCTTGACTCTTGAAGGCGATAGTCTTCTTTTTGGAAGGAGCCATATCCTCCCTAGCTTTCCTTTCCATCTCATGGGTTTTGAGGTTCCCATGAGACCTATAAGCTCCATCTCTTCAATGTCGTTGAGTTCCTTCAAGGTTGTTGCTTTAACTTCCCATGAAGGAGAAAGTGCACGGATGATCTTCCTTACTCTTTGATCATTGTTGATATCTTCACCTAAAGAAGAGAGTCAATTAGTAATCTTGGTAAATCTTGTAACCATATCATCTATGGTTTCATTTTCTTGCATGCTAAATGTTTCATATTGGGACCGAAGAAGGTCAATCTTAACCTGAGGTCCCCTCATGTGTGACTATCAAATGTGACCAAATCTCATATGCAGATTTGCAATGAATAACCCTAGAAATGTCATCATCATTAAGGGCTTGTAGAAGTGCATAGTGAGCTTTGGCATTGGCATCGAATTCCTTAGTCTCTATTTCGGACCAAGTGGATTCGTCACCGGGGGGTACACTAAAGGACTTAGTCACGGCTTTTGCAACTCGGCTACCTAGAGATTGCAAAAACACGGTCATCTTAACTTTCCATATGGGAAAGTTAAGTCCATCAAACTTAGGAGGGGTCTTAATTCCATCGACCATTTTTACTATATGAATATGAATGAAATGATTAGCAAATTAGGATCTTCTCTAAGGTTGTCAAACCAAATCCTAGAGTCCAAGCTCTGATACCAATTGAAAAACACCTAGAGGGGGGGTGAATAGGTGTGATTGCTAATCTTAAAAATTTTAACTCTCTAAATGCGGAACCTAAAACAAGTGAGGCTCAACTTAGTACAATTCAACAAGTGTAGCCGAATTCCTCTTGCGAGGCTCTGGACTAAACTCCTCTTGATTCCCCTTGATATGGGTTGAGGCGCTATGTGAAGCTCTTGTTGGATGAGTACGGGATTGGCACACACAAGTATGAAATGGATGATATGAAGAATGATGCAAACACAATGATATATGCAAGAATTACAAGCAAGCAAATAGTAGCACTAGAAAATTAAACAATATCACAAGTATGCAATAGAAGGAAATAAGGAGCTATTGAAAAGTAAAGCAAGAATTAGACGCAAAGGCAATCGCAAACAAAGTGATTTGTTTCGAGGTTCGAGCCACCGCTCTACTCCCCGCCTTCACCTCCGTGAAGGGTTTCCACTATCCACCGAGGACGCCTTTACAATTTGGTCTACCGAAGACCGAGCACCGAGCTCCACCGAGTACAAAGGACCTCTACCGAAGAGGTTGCTCCACAAAGAAAGGATTACAAGAACAAAGTGATCACAACAAGATCACCACACTATTTCTCAAACTCTTTTACAAACACTCTCACTTCAATTACAACTTCACTATAGAATGAGTATTGAATTTTTGGCTCTATGAAGTGTGGTGAGAAAAACTTCAGTTGTAGAGTGATATTAGTAATCAACACAACTGAAAAACAAGCTCAAAAAAAATTGGAATGAAAGCTTTAAACTCTTTCTTTTCTCTTTTGAAAACAACACAAACTTGAGGATTTTTCTTAGTATATGAAAGAGAGACTTCTCCTCTATTTATAGGGTTAAAATAGGTTAAAAACAATTTCTTTTGGTCTTATTTTCTCTGAAAAAGCTCCCCAACAACTCTCCAAAAATCTGTTAAAGCTGAAAACAAAAAACAGTTTTTCAGAATAGCCCAAAGAGGAAAGAGCCGTTAGGCTATAGCAGGCTTGGCGGTCGACCGGTCCGGTCGACCGCAAAGGCCAGCTGCAAAGAGCCGTTGGTTCTCGGTCGACCGGTCCGATCGACCGTCCCAAAAGAGGAAACACAGTTTCCTTCTTCCGGTCGACCGGTCCGGTCGACCGAAACAAACTGTGAGCAATTTGCTCTCCGTCGGTCGACCGGTCCGGTCGACCGACAGACATGCACAAACAGTGCATGTCCAGACACGTCGCCGGTCGACCGGGCCGGTCGGCCGAGTTGCCTGAAACAGAAAACTGGGCTGGTTTTTGAGTTAGAAAAATTTTGAGAAATATTTTAAAAATACATATAGCTAAGTATTAAAAAAATAGTTTATACACATATTTTATACAAGATTTTCAAGATATAAAGCTTTTGGTACATGTATATATAAACTAAGGCATAAAACTTAGAAATAACCATTTTCAAAGCATAAGAAATATATGAAACAAGTGTGTGTGCAAATCCTAGAGCCAAATTTCATATACTCAAACTTTAACATTCTATTTCTTACAATGTTTCTAAGGACTTCAAGATCTTCAATAGGCTTCTTCATATAATCTTCAACACTTGTTCCTTGAGCCAATTGGAGTTGACTTGAGTCCAAATCCTTATATTTGTGAGAGAAGACTTCTAAAATGAATAGAAATCTGAAACACACTTAAACAACAAATGTTATTAGTACAAATAACTAATATGTTTTGTAATCATCAAAATACACTAATCATGGGTGATTGTACCTTGGGCCAACAAAATATAGAGATCATATGGCATGTTTGGCTTCTGAAAAGGTGGAAGAGAGATGAGAGAGAATGGAAGAGGGAATGGAGGAAAAAAATTCTGATCTCGTACGTATGTTTTTCCAAATTTGAAGGATGAGAAAAAGGGATGGAATATGAAGGGATGGGATGCTTTGATTAAAAATATTAAATTACTTGTGCAGAAGAGAGAAGTGTTAGAGGGAGGTGGCTTTAAAAAATATAGATCTTTGATCTCTTTTATCTTTTTTACTTCAATTTTGAGCTGGATGTCAAAAATTAGAAGAAACAATGGCACACGGTGGCAACAAAAAAAAAAAAATTTTACCTTGACTTTGAGCTCTTTTATCTTTTTATTTCAATTTTGAGCTTGATGCCTAAAATTAAAAGAAATAATGGCACATTGTGGTTATTGTGTCCCAAGATTTTTGTGGTTGCCGGTGTGCCATTGTTTCTTCTAATTTTAAGCATCAAGCTCAAAATTAGAATTAAAAGAAAAAGGAGCTCAAAGATCTAGGTAATATAATATTTTTTTTTACGGCCACTTTCCTCAAACACTTCTCTCCTCTTACACTTCCCTTTATCGGTTCCTATTTGAATCACAATAAAGGGGCTCAAAGATATAAGTAATACAAACACAACCCAAAAGATAACACACAGAGAGCACCAGAAATTACGTGAAAAACTCAAAACAGGACTATTCCAATTCCGTGTGTTTTCTTTTGATAGATATGCGATCTTACCCTTTCTTTAGATCTGATCTTTTCTTATTCATCGCCATCATGAAAGTTCGTATCCCAACAACTAGAATCAGAGTTTTGGTTCGAGATGGTTGATAAAGGAAAGATCAGAGTTGAAAGATTCAACGACATGAACTTCGGGTTCTGAAAAATACAGATCGAAGAGTACCTGTACGAAAAAGATCTTTGTCTTCCTCTCATCGCAAAGACCTACAAGTCAAAGGAGATGTTCGATGGTGAGTAAGAGATTCTAGATCAGAAAGCCTTAGGGGCGATCTGATTGTCCCTGGCATCGATGGTTGGCTTTAATGTCTCCAGAAAAAAGACGACCAAAGACTTGATGGCGGCATTATCAAAGATGTACTAGAAACCTTCGGCATCAAATAAGGTATTCTTGATGAAGAAATTGTTCAACCTAAACATGACTGACGGTAGAAACGTTCTGGGCATCTCAATGAATTCAACACGCTAACAAGCCAGTTGGAATCGGTTGAGATCAATTTCGAAGAGAAATCAGAGCGTTAGTTATATTGTCCAGTTTGTCGGAGGCCTGGAATGGTCTCATGATGGTGGTGAGCAATTCTTATAAGACATGAACCTTAAAGTTTAATGATGTGGTGAGTCTACTTCTTAGCGAAAGGCATGCAGGAAGTCTTCAGGGTCGGCTGAGATATCAGAGAGTGCCCTGAGTGTCGATTGGAGAGAGAGATCTGGGAATAGAGATATAAAAAAAAGAATGGAAGGTCGAAATTCAAATCAGGAAAAGGTACATCCAAGTCGAGTGATACGGGATGTTAGCTGTGTCGTGAGATAGGACATATTCAGAAGGACTGCAAGCAGATGAAGGTTGGAGAAGGTAAAGACAAGGAGAAGGATTCCGCGTATTTCACAGAGAGTGATGGATCCGATCTCTTGATTCTCTTCTTGGCTAAGTCTAACAAGTCATGGGTTATTGACTTTGGCGCGTCTTTTCACGTCACTTCTCGACAAGATATCTTTCAAAGCTATTTTAAAGGTGGACTTGGGAAGGTATACTTGGGAGATGATGAATCATTGACATTGTCGGGAAAGGCGATGTGGTGGTTAGCCTCTCTAATGGCTCGACACTGAAGTTAAGGAACGTCAGACATGTACCAAAACTGAAGAGAAACCTAATCTCTGTCGGACAGTTTATGGATGGAGGGATAAAGACCACCTTCGATGGTGATATATGCAAGATTACCAAAGGTGCCATGGTGATGACTAACGAGAAGAAGGAAGGTATCCTCTACATGACGTCGGGTTCTGGAGCATCATTTTAGTTGCTTCATCGGAGGCAGATGCCAGGGTGTGACATCGAAGACTTGGGCATATAGCGAGAAGGGAATGAAGGTAATGCTCTCCAAGGATAAGCTGACGAGGTTGAAGTCTACTGAACTAGACTTCTATGAAGAGTATGTCTACGAAAAGCAGAAGAAGTCAGTTTTTCAACGGTGAGAAATGCTCCAAAGACACAAAAGTTAGAATTAGTGCATACCGATGTTTGGGGTAAGGATTTAGTTTCCTCTCTCAGAGGGTCATTCTATTTTGTGACTTTCATCGATAATTCTAATAAGAAGGTCAGGGTGTATTTCTTGAAACACAAATCAGATGTGTTTGAGGTGTTTAAGAAATGGGTGGTACAAGCCGAGAATGAATAAGATTGGAAGCTTAAGTGCTTGAAGTCTGACAATGGGGGTGAATGCTGAGATGGCAAATTCGAGAGTTCTACATATGTCAGGAAATCTGAAGAGTGAAGACGATTCTCGAAAACTCTCATCAAAGCAGAGTGACGAAGCTCATGAACAAGACTATTTTGGAGCATGCCCGGAGCATGCAGATACACGCTGCTTTGCCCAAGCAGTTTTGGGCAGATACAATCAACACAATGGTGTATCTGATCAATAAAGGACCCAAGATGCCTCTGAACTGTGGGATTCCCGAGGAGACATGAGCTTGAAAAGAGGTAAACCTAAATCACCTGTGTACATTTGATTATATCTCTTATGACCATACTGAGCTAAGTCACAGGAGCAAGTTAGACCCAAAGTCTAGGAGATGCATCTTCATTGGACACAAAACTCATTATGGTTATCGGTTCTGGGATCCCGAGAACCGCAATATCCTTAGGCACAAGGATGTGATTTTCAATGAACAGAAGATGCACAAAGACTTGCAAATAGAGAGGAACACTTCGGAGAATGATCTCAGAGTGGCACCTCGGAGCACTTCCGAGTAGTAGAGTGTTGCAGACTCGGAGTTCATCGAACTTGGAGATGCTCCTGTAGACAAGGCTCGGAACATTCCCGAGGGAAATGTGGAATCCCGAGTAGCGCCTCTGACCTCCCAAACTGAGCTGAGGTGCCCAACTAGGCAGATGAAGGCTCCAGAAAGATATTCCCTTGTCTTACACTATCTGTTATTGACTGACAGTGGTGAGCCCGAGTGTTATGAGAAGGCTTTACAGGTGGAAGTCAAGGCTGAGTGGGAGCTTGCTCTGGATGATGAGATAGCGTCTCTCATGGAGAGCCAAACATGAAATTTGGTTGAACTGTTAGAAAGCAAGCTTGCCCTGAATAACAAGTGGGTTTACCGGCTGAAGGAGAAAAATGATGGCACCAGAAGGTACATGGCAAGGCTAGTTGTGAAGGGATTACAACAACGAAAGGTATCGACTTCAACGAGATTTTCTCTGCTGTTGTAAAACTTATTACCATTAAATCTATGCTCAATATTATGGAAGGAGAGAATTTATATCTGGAACATCAAGATGTTAACACTGTGTTTCTCTATGGAGATTCAGAGGAAGACATTTATATGTTACAGCCATAGGGGTATATCACGCCCAGGAAGGAGCAGCTAGTTTGCAAGCTAAAGAAGAGTCTTTATGGCTTGAAACAGGATTCGAGGTAGTAGTTTATGAAGTTTGACAGATTCATGATGAGCAATGATTTCTCAAGACTGGAGGCTGATCATTATTTCTATTTCAAGTAGTTCGAGAATTTTTATATTCATGCTACTGTTGCATGTAGATGATATGCTTATTACTGGGTCCAGCATGAAGGAGATTGTGAATCTCAAGGCCAGTTTGGTGAAAGAATTCTCAATGAAGGACTTGGGTCCTGCGAGAAAAATCCTTAGAATGAGGATCAACAGAGAGAAAAGAGGGTGTTGAAAGTATTACAGGCCGAGTACGTGAAGAAAGTGCTGAAGAGATTTAATATGGCAGATGCTAAACCTGTGAACATTCCACTCGGAGGTCACTTCAAGCTCTCGGAGGCACAGACTCTGACAATAGAAGATGAGAAGACTCTCATATCGGAAGTGTCATGTGCATCAGCTGTGGACATGCTGATGTATGCTATGGCATGCACGCGATGAGACATTGCTCAAGCAGTGGGAGTTATCAGTAGATACATGAGCAACCTCGAGAAAGAGCACTGGCTATGAAGTAAATCCTGAGATATCTGAAGGACGGTTCAGATATGGTATTGTGTTGTGGAGGCACGAATGTTTAGCTGCTGAGATATGTTGACTTTGACTTTACAGGTGATGTAGATAGTCAGAGAAGTATCACTGATTATGTCTTCACTTTGGGAAGTGGAGCTGTGAGCTGGGTATCGAGGCTGCAAAAGATAGTTGACTTGTTGACGACAAAGGCCGAGTATATCCTAGCGACAAAAACTTGCAAGGAGCTGATATGGCTGAAGGAATTTTTGAAGGAGCATGGGAAGGAGCATCTATTTAAGACTCATAAATAATTACCCTCAACCCTCATTGCAACTTCAATGTTTTGATATGGTGATTTGTGAAATTGTTGGTGTAGCGATCTTTGAAACTGCAGGAAATAGTGGTGGCGTCGGGTTGCTTATGGTGTGTAATACTCTATCGCAAAGGGACTTTAATACTCTTGGATTCATGTACCTTTTGCTCAAAGGAATTCAAAGCGGTGTGAAACTCTGTCGCTGGGATGTTTACCCAAGTTCTATAAGAAGTGCATTATGGAGTGGTTCAGTAAATAATAACTCTTGCATTTTTCGTAGGATATCAAGATACAAATTTTTTGAAACAAGTATTTTTTTCCCTTTTCCATGGGAACTGAAACATTAGCATAAGATGACACATTATAATTTTATCTATAGATAACTCTTCTTTTATTATAATTGCTTTCCTTCTTTCTCTTGGTCATATCTCCCAGTTTATTCCTGAATCATCCTTTTTTCCCCCTCCCCTTTGAGAAAACTGGAACATTAAAATTGGGCCTTGGCCATGTGTTGCGTATAGGGTTATAATGTTCAATTCAAAGAATCAAAATACAAATAACAAATGTGTGTTGGTTAGTTTTCGACCTCCTCAAGATCACGCCACATGTTCATCCACCACAAAACATGCGAGCGACACGTGGCTACTTCCAGAACCTCTGATCAGGAGTATTCATTCGATTCAAATCCCGAGTGGCTCATATTGTTAGAAGGAAGAGATAAAATCAGCTATGAGAATCTCTATCTATAAGCCAAATTTCTATTTGAACTCGATACTTATATCTCGAGAACAGATCAATCATGTCAATAGTTGAACGCAGAGAATCAGATAAAGATAGACTCTCATCTACCTTATTCAAATCAGGATGTTCAACTTAACTGCCTCAGAGATAAAGGAGTTAAGTATTCGAACTAAGCAGGACTCCTTAGCCTTATCCAAGTGACATGACTTGTATATATATGAAAACCCTTCCAATATGAAAGGGGATGGGAATCCAGAAACCCTAGCTCACCAGAGAACCCCGACTGAAATCGCCATTGACATAGTGGAATCTCTCTCTATCCCCGTAGTTTTCTTCCATTTTGGTTTTCACGTAATTCTCTGTATTTACGTTGATTTTTTGTGATTTGATTATACTCACTCCATTATTTTGGTGCGTGAATTAATTCCTTAGGAAATTACCCACAATAGTTGGTGCTTCCGTTGAGAGTTTTTGAATCCTTACTCATGATGTCCTCCCATCCAATACCCTAACCCTTCCTCTAAATAGCTTCGCACGTCTGATATGGTTCCATTAAAGAGGAACATCACCTAGGCTATGACCACGACCCCCACCGCTCTAAAAGAAAAAGGGAAAACTATCGAAACGCTTGAACCTGTGGACCATCAGCCCAACCGATCCAATGTCCACATCTCGGATACCGAGGATTCTCACTCAAACACTGCACCGCCACGTAGGATGTAGGTAGCCAAACTTGAGCCCCGGTCTAACAACGAGATACTCCTCCAGATGCTTTCCACTTTGCAAAAGAAGATGAAGGATCAACAAACAGAGATGATGTGACTCAGTGAGGTGGCCGCTCGTGAAAAAAATACAGCGACCCATGTCCAAACACTACTCAAACAAATCAGGGCATTGCGGAAGTCACAATCTTCCCTTACGGTGGAAGGAAATGCGCGGATTCTCCCATCACCATCGCGTACCCGGGAATCCACACATTCCATTGGAAGGTCGAGGCGTAACCAATCGACGACTTATGATGATGAGGATTTCGGGGACTCAGAGCATTCTTGAACCTTGAAGTTCCCTCTTATCGAGGACATCGCGGATCTGGTCCAGAAGCGCTCAACCAAATGAGCCAACAGTTTCTGAAGGGGATGGAGTATAGTGGGCTAAGACCCTCCGACTCACCACTATCAAGGAAAATCATCACACTCTGCTTCCGAAGGAGTTCATGATGCTGACCTTCGACCACTATTCGGAACCTCTAACCCCCTCCTACATCTCTGCCAGTACCAGGACAAAATGGTGGTCTATGCTCACGAGACCTTCTCCTCTATCGAACATTCTCTTCAGCCTCAAGGGAGTTGCCTACCACAGATTTTGCTCGCTGCCAAAGAATTCACTCTGGAGCTTCCATGACGTAACCGACGCATTCTACAACCAGTTTGCTTCTCGGAGGAATTCAAAGAAACAACAACCATCTCCTCACGGTCAAAATAAAATTGGGGGATAGTCTGAAGAACTACAACTACTTTTAGACCAGATGGCCGTGATATACAACTCTAACAAGGACGTAGCCGCTGTCGCCTTCATCAGTGGGCTGCAAGTCACCCACCCCTTCTACAAACATCTGATGAAGAATGACATCACTAAGATGAGGGATATTCTTGTCCAGACACAAATACATTCAGATAAAATAGGATGACATGAGCTGCCTCCAGTCGCCCCCCTGAGACAAGGGCCTGAAGTTGAGAAGCCGAAGCTACATTTTCCCCCGAGGAAGAATCCGAGCCATAATGCTTTCGCTGTTTGCGAGCCAGCTAGGTGTGCTATCTGTTGGCCCAAAGGCCCATCGCTCCAGTTTTGATAATGATTAACTCATGTAGTTATAGTACTAATGATCTTGTGTTTAATTAGTCTCAGATATATGATCAAGATCTTAGTAGGTGTTTAGCTTCAACAAAGGATTTAAAGTCAAGTTTTGGAGGTAGTTTTGATTCAAGAGCTCGCGCATCAAGATCACATCAAGTAATTAAGAGGAGTCTAGCTCATTGGATCGAGGTTTGGACCAAGTCAAGAAGGAGAAGAAGATTTTCAAGAAGACTTGAGTCATGTTTGTAAGTGTTAAGATTTGTTTTTAGATAAAATATAAAGGATAGTTTAGTTGTGGATTGCTCAAGTTCTTATACACACACACAAATTTATATGTGTTTTCATAAGATAGTTTTGTGTTTAGAAAAATATCGTTTTGGATAAATCAAAAACTCATTTTAAGAGCTTATTGTCAAAAACATAAATATTTCATCTCATATGTGTAGTGGATCATATCCATACACATTAAGCATCAAAAGTGTTTAAGATATCTTGTTTTTGTATTCAGAGAAGTTTTAGAAAAATCATTTTTCAATTTGGAGATTGTTTTTGAAAAATACAGATTCTTGTTTAAGGCAAAATTTCTATATTACAAAAATGGTTCAAAATATTTATAATATGTATTGAATTTTAATCAAACATGTTTGTACATCAAAGTATTTCAATGAACCTATTTTTATAGATTTTATATGATTTTATGGGATTTTATTGGCGTTAAAATAACAAGGTTTTTAAATCCCAAATATTTCAGCCAGACTACACTGGCGGTCGACCAGACCAGGAGTCGATCGACTGGACCGATCGACCGATGTGCACAGACGTGCACAGGTCTTTTGGCTGGACCCGGTCGACCGACTCGGTCGACTTTCTAGAGAGCTCTGCTATTTAGATCTGGCCCCGGTCGACCGGGCGGTCGACCGGTAGGTCAAAGTCCAGGTCGGTCGACCGACAGGCTGAAACGATCAAAAATTTGACCGTTGGCCGGTTGACCGGCCGGTCGACCGACAGCAGCGTCAGCTGCTGATTTGGCCTGCAACGGCTAGTTTTTGGGAGCCTACAAAATGGGGTTCCCTTGGGCTGTTTTCCATATGATTTGAGGAGAGTTTTTGTGCTAGTTTTTTCTACCTCTCTAAGTATTTATCTCCACCTGCTTTCGAGCAAATATTTTCATATCAAAAGGAGAGTTTCTCAAGAGTGTCTTCAAAAGTGTTTTCTTGAGTTTTTTACCACATCTCTATCCTAGTTTTTCTCACACATACTTGAGATTTCTATTGCTAAATCAATCCTATAGGAGCTTTATTGTGAGAGTTGTTATTGTGATCAAGAGAAGTGATCACAAGTTTACATCTTTGTATTGTGAAGTGTTGTGAGGTGGTGGCCTCGGTGAAAAAGTGTTTGTGGTGATCAAGTAAAGTGATCACCAAGTGTTTTCGACGTGTGGTTGGAGGAGTTGTAAGAGGAGCGGCCTCGACAAGCTAGTGTGCTTGCTGAAAGTACACCTGAGGGGGGTGAATAGGTATATGGCTAATCTAATGATAAATAATGCGGAATTTAAAAACTAATTGCAACACACTCAGTGTAACCAAAGAGCGTAGCCGAATTCCCGGTGAAGGGCTCTGGACTAACTCCTCTTGATTCCTCTGAATAAGAGTTGAGGTGCTATATGAAGCTCTCTTGGTTTAACACAAGTATGACACACAAACAAATAACATCAAGCATATAAGTATGATATGAACAATATGAATCAAATGCAAGAGACAAAATAAGAGAGAGAGTTTAGAGATAGTGGGTCAAACGCAAACACCAAGATATGTTTTGAGGTTCGAGCACCCAGCTTTACGTCCCCGCCTTCACATAGAAGGATTTCCACTATATCGTCCACACAGGACTTCCCACACAGGGAACCTCCACTGAGAATTTGGACAAATACAACTTGGGAGTATACAACTCCTCTCTCAACAATACAATCTCTACACAAGAGGCAAGGCATAACACAAATCACCTCTACACTTAGAGTGATAGGCACTTAGCCAAACAATGATCAACCTCTCACAAGAGGGATACCAACAAAATCAATCACCTCTACTCTTATAGGGATAACCACAATCCAATGCACAATCTCCTCTACACTTAGAGGGCAAGGCACAAAGCCACAAGTAAATGGATGAATACAACTCTTGGTGGTTTCAACAAACCACAAACTAATTTTCTCACAAAACAAGATCCTAATAGATAGGATAGATATGATAGCTCAAGTGTGAGAAACTAAAGAGTTTGGAAATCAAAAACACAAGGAAAAACTCTTGAGAAAAACTCTAGGTTGAAATAAAATGAAGATCAAAACAACTCCCAAAGACTTCTCCTTTTTTTTGATTTTTTCAACCCTTTAAAACAAATAAAGATCAAATCTTTTGGCACAAAAACTCTTTTAAAAACTTGCTGAAAGATAGAAAATTTTGCTCTAAAAAATTCTTAGTGAAATCAGCTCAAGAAGTGGGTATTTATAGACCCACAAAAAATCTGTCCGTTGCAATCTGAAAAAGCTCAGATTGCCCTTCCGGTCGACCGGCCAACGATCATATTTCTGACCGTTGTGCCTCCGGTCGACCGGCCCCCACCCGAGAGTGGGGTGCTTCCAGTTGGTCGACCGCCCGATTGACCGGCCGAATAGGCAGGCCATGTGCACGTTTTCGTGCACATCGGTCGACTGTGCCGGTCGACCGGCAGAGCCTGGCAGAGGTCATTTTCGGGATTTAAAAACTTGTCCTTTGCCTTTAATTAAATTCCATAAAATACACATAATTTTCACAAAAATAAGTTCTTATTAGATCTTTGAAATATAAATATGTGTGACAAAAATTCAACACATATTTCAAACAATTTGAACCATTTTTGTGAGATTGAAATTTTGCCTTAAACCAAGATATGTATTTTTCAAAACTTGAATTTTTGAAATGGAAATTCGTTTTCTCCAAAACACATGTAAATACAAAAACATGATATTGAAACAACTTTGAAGCATGTTGTATATGGATAGAATCCAATATACATGAAAGATATTATATCTATGTTTTTGACATGAAAATGAAGATCCGTTAAACCGAAAAATTAAAACATGAAACTTTAAACTTCTGTGTGTATTGTGAACTTGAGCATATCAACACTATCTAATCTTTACAATGATCTAAACAATCTTAACTAAACAAACCGAGGTCTTCTTATCTCCAAGCCGACTCGATCCAAACGTGATTCACCGAGTTTGACTCCAACCGAGTGCAATGTGCGATCTTGACGCTCTAGCTCTTGAATCAGCATGTGAAAGCTTCAAAACACCTTTGTTGAAGCTAATCACCTACTAATATCTTGATCAAATATCTGAAACTAAATATCACAAGATTATTAGTAAACTATAACTACATGAGTTAATCATCATCAAAACTAGAGTGAAGGGCCTCTAGGCCAACAATCTCCCCCTTTTTGATGATGACAAAACTCATGGAGTTATATATGCATGGATTAAAGTTAAGTTTCATAGAAGCTCTCCCTTAACTCATACATAGCAATAAACATAAGGATATGCAATGAATGCTTAATATAGATATGCATAAATATGCATAATAAACATGATCTTTGATACCAATGAAATAAACATGCTCTTGATACCAATTTTAAAATAAAAATGTTCTTAAAAAATGCTGCTCTTGATACCAACAAAAGATGCTCTTGATACCCAATGGTAAGAGATAACAAATTTAAACAAAACATGCATATTAAACATGAAGTAAACATGCATATATAAAACTCTAAAATATCTCTCCCCCTTTTTGTCAATTCATCAACAAAGGGGTACAAACAATAAAAGGCATAAATAATATTTTTCTCCCTTTTAGCATAAATCAAACAATAAAGGTATATATGCTATATACATTCATGAAGAGGATAGACGTGAAGTTAACTCCCCCTGCATACATACATTTATATGAAAAGAGATGACTAAACCCTAATCACATAAAGCATAATATGCAATGTATAAAAGGAGATGTGAAGCTCCTACTACACACATGTACTACATACCAAAGAAAGGTTAATCACTTCAATATGACATACACTCAACATGAATCTATATATAGAGAAGATGTTAAGCTTCCCTTGCATATAAGCAATACAAATCAAAACATTATGATACCAATTGAAAAATATATCAATTTAGTATGAAGGTATACATCGAAACATCATGATACCAATTTATGATACCAAATGAAAATAAACAAAACATTTTGAAGATACCAACAAAAATTTTGATACCAATTGAAAGATATAAATATATAGAAAATCTTGATACCAATTTTAAAGATTAGTACTAATTGAAAATATTTTACACTTTTGATACCAATTGAAAAACATAAACCAATCTTTTTGGTTAACACTAAAATCATTTTGCAATAGAGATACCAAATAGAGAATAATATCAATTTAAGATTCTTGATACCAATATTGAAAAGAAAACATATACCAATTGAAAATAATTTTCATTAGGAGCGTATAAAACTAATTGAAAACTAAGATATTAATTAACAAATATCCTTTTTAAATATAAAGAGTGGGAGAAAGATACCAATTGTAAAAAAAAACCGATTGAAAGGTAAAACATGATTTTTTCTCCCTCTTTATGAAATACTAATGAAAATGATGCATAAGCTTGTATAAGATACCAATTGAAAAATAATTGTCATTAAGAATTAAATCAAGCTTAGCATAACAAAATTTGTGCTTAAAGATATAGAGATATAGTAAGTACAATCAAATCATATATATATGTATGAAAAATTAAATACCAATCAAAATTGATACTATTTGAAGTTGAAGCATACATATATAGAAACAAATATGAGTATACAAAATAGATATCAATTCTGATACCAATTGAAAAACACAATGAGAATCAAGTGTATAGCTCATAAAGAACCTCCCTATTTATGCACTGTTAAAATGATTTTCAATTTGAGCATACAAGGCATGGTCGCCCATTCAACCACCCTTCGATGGAAGAGGTTTTCAAAAATATATTTGAATAATTTTAGCATAATTGAAAACTCTTCCAAAATGAAGAATACGAACTAGTTTAAAATAGTTTGAAATAACTAGTGATAGATTCTTTAAAACATGAAACCAAGTCATATAATTCATGAAGCATGCATTCAACACAAAATTGACACTCAAGATATAGAAAGCTCAATAAAGTACTCATAAACCAATGTAATGAGTAAATATAATTAAAGGGAGTGTACAAGAGTCATGTGAAAAGCATAATCATGAATATAGCAAATGAAGCACATATGAAGTTCCTTAAAACAAATGAAAATTTAATTTTCATCAAAACAATATTAACTCCAAAGCATATGTATGTTTTGTCAAAACTAAAGGTATACATACATATCCAAACACAATTGAGTCTATAAAAAGATTTTGCATGAAAGGCAAATGACTCAAGGTTATACATGTATATTCAATAGTTTTGTCAAAATTAACATATACATGAAGCTAAAATATATCATCATGAAAAACATGTCCAAAAATAGGGAATACAAGTTGAAATGCATTAATCATCAAAACTAGGCTTATACTAGTACATCTAATGGGTACAAATTAGCAATTAAGCACAAACATATAATAATCTATTTGTTGCTCACTAGTTGTACAAGTATTGACACAAGTTTTAATGAAAACTATATCTAAACATGTCAAAGCATGAAGCATAAAAATAAAACATAAACTTATATGATCATTAAGTAAATGCACATGTCTTAGATCTATGATATACACAATAGTTAAACAAGTGTGAGAACACAAAAATATGGATCCATGTAGAACATGGGTGTATCTCAAATACTAATCATGTATATCACAAGTCTAATTATCATGGCATTTAACATAATAATCATAAAACATGACATGCTAAAAATCAATAAATGAAAGCATGTAAACTAAATGGGAGTTAGAGATCATTATCAAAACCATTAGGGCATATCTCTATGTCTCCAAACCATGGTGGTCCTCCCACCAAACTCCTCTTGAAAGTGATGCATCCAAAATAGTCACCATTAAGCTTGGAACCATCCACCTCAAGGCACCAACGCATCTCACGTCATGTGAAAGCCCACACCTACATCAAATAGAATAGGAGTGGCTTTTGGTACCCATACTCTTTTAGGTCCATGGGGGTTAGCTCCTTTCCTCACCCAAACAAATCTATTTGCAAAATTTGAATCATTAATTCTATCAAAGCAAAATTTTACAACGTGGCCCTTACGTCCACAATGTGTACAAGTGTACACATGAGCATACATAGTGTTATGTGTATGAACGTGAGGAGCACGTGTATGCCGTGGTTTGTGTGCATGCATAGGTGGAATATGTTTCTTTCGAAATATAGATTCCAAACGTGTGTGGTTCATGACACATTGGCTCAAGGTGGAGCCCAAACAATCAACACTCTTCCTAAAATTACAAATATCATTTTCAATCATGGAAGAAGAGGTGGAGCATGCTATAGGTAAGTTAGATGATGAAGCTACACTAGCATGGCAAACATGTAAATCTAAATCATTTTTTAACATTATATTTTTCTTAGAAACAAGTCCAATTCTTTAGAAATAGAAGCAATTTTATTTTTCAAAGATTGGTTTTCTTTTACAACAAAATCAAGTTTTGAAGATAAAGCCTCATTTTTCTTCAAAACAATTTCACAATCATTTTTATTTTTCAATATTTTATTTTCATTGAGGGCAAATTCAAGTTGGGATTTCAAGGAGTCATATTCATTTGAAATCTCAACCTTTTGTTGCAAAACCAAATCAAGTTTTAAAACCAAATCCTTATTTTCTTTATTAAGTCCAAAACTTTTCTTTTTCAAGGCTTTATATTTTTCTAATAATTTTTCACAAACAATGAAAAGTTCTTCATTTAAAGCATCGGTATCAACTAAATCATCGCCGGAAGAACTAGTACAATCATCTAGTTGAGTTTCCGAGTTTACCTCAAGGGAGTCATTCCCTTGGACCATGAAGTAACGTTGGTCGGACTCTTCTCCACTAGATTTCTCCTCCTCATTGATTTGCGTTTGTAACTCGAGAGATGTCAATATGTTCCACACTGCAAAGGCGGAATCACAATGAGAAACCATATTTAAATATTCTTTACTAAGTGATTTTCTAAGTTCCTCTAGGGCTTGTGCATTGGCCTCTAAATGCTTGCTATTACTAAGGTAAGATTCCTTGGTAATAGTAAGGTAAACTTTCCAACCTATGGCTTTTAAATGCCAATTCATCCTAACCTTCCATATATCAATTTTAGAGATATCAAACATGGGAGGGTTATCCATGAGTGCAAACTATATATGTACAAATGCAAATGCTAGATTAGCTAACCAAAATCTCACTCCTAGGTGGTTAAACCTAATATCAAGAGCATAGGCTCTGATACCAATTGAAAGTACACCTAGAGGGGGGTGAATAGGTGTATGGCTAATCTAATGACAAATAATGCGGAATTTAAAAACTAATTGCAACACACTTAGTGTAACCAAAAAGTGTAGCTGAATTCCCGGTGAAGGGCTCTGGACTAACTCCTCTTGATTCCTCTGAATAAGAGTTGAGATGCTATATGAAGCTCTCTTGGTTTAACACAAGTATGGCACACAAACAAACAACACCAAGCATATAAGTATGATATGAACAATATGAATCAAATGCAAGGCACAAAATAAGAGAGAGAGTTTAGAGATAGTGGGTCAAACGCAAACACCAAGATATGTTTCAAGGTTCGAGCACCCAGCTCTACGTTCCCGCCTTCACACAGAAGGATTTCCACTATATCGTCTACACCGGACTTCCCACACAGGGAACCTCCACTGAGGATTTGGGCAAATACAACTTGGGAGTACACAACTCCTCTCTCAACAATACAACCTCTACACAAGAGGCAAGGCACAACACAAATCACCTCTACACTTAGAGGGATAGGCACTTAGCCAAACAATGATCAATCTCTCACAAGAGGGATACCAACAAACTCAATCACCTCTACTCTTAGAGGGATAACCACAATCCAATGCACAACCTCCTCTACACTTAGAGAGCAAGTCACAAAGCCACAAGTAAATGGCTGAATACAACTCTTGGTGGTTTCAACAAACCACAAACCAATTTTCTCACAAAACAAGATCCTAATAGATATGATAGATATGATAGCTCAACTGTGAGAAATAAAGAGTTTGAAAATAAAAAACACAAGGAAAAACTCTTGGGAAAAACTCTCGGTTGAAATAAAAATGAAGATCAAACAACACCCAAAGACTTCTTCTTTTTCTTATTTTTCTAACCCTTTAAAACAAATAAAGATCAAATCTTTTGGCACAAAAACTCTTTTAAAAACTTGCTGAAAGATAGAAAATTTTGCTCTAAAAAATTCTTAGTGAAATCAGCTCAAGAAGTGGGTATTTATAGACCCACAAAAAATCTGCCCATTGCAATCTGGAAAAGCCCACATTGCCCTTCCGGTCGACCGGCCGATCGACCGGCCAACGGTCATATTTCTGACCGTTGTGCCTCCGGTCGACCGCCCGGTCGACCGAGCCATAGCCTACGGTCGACCGCCCTTGTCGACCGGCCCCCACCCGAGAGTGGGGTGCTTCCAGTCGGTCGACCGCCCGGTCGACCGGCCGAATAGGCAGGCCATGTGCACGTTTTCGTGCACATTGGTCGACCGTGCCGGTCGACCGACTTCTGGTCCGGTCGACCGGCCCAGAGCCTGGCAGAGGTCATTTTCAGGATTTAAAAATTTGTCTTTTTGCCTTTGATTAAATCCCATATAATACACATAATTTTCACAAAAATAAGTTCTTATTAGATCTTTGAAATACAAATATGTGTGATAAAAATTCAACACATATTTCAAACAATTTGAACCATTTTTGTGATATTGAAATTTTGCCTTAAACCAAAATCCGTATTTTTCAAAACTTAAATTTTTGTAATGGAAATTCGTTTTCTCCAAAACACATGTAAATACAAAAATATGATATTGAAACAACTTTGAAGCATGTTGTATATGGATAGAATCCAATATACATGAAAGATATTATATATATGTTTTTGACATGAAAACCAAGATCGGTTAAACCGAAAAATCAAAACATGAAACTTTAAACTTCTGTGTGTATTGTGAACTTGAGCATATCAACACTATCTAATCTTTACAATGATCTAAACAATCTTAACTAAACAAACCGAGGTCTTCTTGTCTTCAAGCCGACTCGATCCAACGTGATTCATCGAGCTTGACTCCAACTGAGTGCAATGTGCGATCTTGACGCTCTAGCTCTTGAATCAACATGTGAAAGCTTCAAAACACCTTTGTTGAAGCTAATCACCTACTAATATCTTGATCAAATATCTGAAACTAAATATCACAAGATTATTAGTAAACTATAACTACATGAGTTAATCATCATCAAAACTAGAGTGAAGGGCCTCTGGGCCAACACTTGCGTGTGTTGTTCTTGCGGGAACAAGAGAGGGACTAGTGAGTCCAAGAGTTCTAGTGTGAACTCCTTGTAGGTGTTGCGGCACCGAGTGATCTGGTGGGATCGTTTATAGTGAAAATCCTTCATAGTGTTAAAGGCGGGAACGTAGAGCAAGGGTGCTCGAACCTCGAAACAAATCTCCCGTATTTGCGATTGCTCTCTCTATCTCTCATTTGTATTTATTCTTGCATACTTACATTGTTTATATCTTTATATGCTTAATATATCTTGTGCCTTATTGTTATATGCTTGAGTTTGTTTGCTCACATTTGTATTCAACCAAGAGAGCCATAGTGGCACCTCAACTCTTAATTTAGAGGAATCTTGAGGAGATAGTTCAGAGCCCTTCACCGGGAATTCGATTACACTCTTGTGTTTTACATAGTGTGTTTAGCTTAATAGTTTTAGTTTGCTTAAATAGTTTTTAATTCCACATTATTCATCATTAGATTAGCTAGTCACCTATTCACCCCCCTCTAGGTGACCTACAAGTGGTATCAGAGCTTGGTGCTCTTGATTTGGGTCTAACAACCTTGAGTTAAAGATCCTCATTTTAGCTAATCACAATACTTGTTTACACACACATGGATTTCATGACACTTCCCATGTTTGATATTCTTAACATCCAAATTTGAAAAGTTAAGATGTCAATGTACCTCAAAGTCCTAAGTATTCATATTTATTTTGCCACTATTAAAGATTCATATTGTTTAAATGGCAAAAACCTTGAGGCTAACACAAAAACTCTTCATGTTTTAAGATCTACCCTAAATGATGATTATTTATGTAGGGTTGCTAATTTTGATTCGGCTTTTGTGGTATAGAATACTCTAGTCTCTCTTGGTGAATAAAAGCAATACTATGCCGGGAGCGACTCGGATGATGGAAGTGATACTTCCAACATATGTTACATGGTCCAAGGGATAACCCGCTTGAGGTAAATTCTGAATCCGAGCTTGATGAAGATGTTGACATCTCATATGATGAGCTTACTTTATTTTGTCAACAAATTCTTGAAAAATATGATGTGCTTAAAAAGGATAATAAAAGATCTAAAAATAAATTTGAATGCATTTCAAAAGAAAAATGAAATTTTGAAAGAGGAGAATATTTCCTTGTCTTCTAAATTAAATGATATTTGTGAAGGAAATAATTCTTTGAAAAATAAAATTATTTTGGTGAAAAAAGAAAAAGAGATTACTTTGGAAGAAAATAATTCTTTGAAAAGAAAAATTGTTTCAAAAGATAAGGAAAACATTTCTAAAAGAAAAAAAAATTGTTCATTCTCATAATAATTCTTACTATGTTTTTCATGCTACTATTGATAAAAAATGAGATTCAAATCTTGAAAAATAGAATTAATTGTTTGAGCTCAACTTTGAGCAATTGTGCATTCAACCATTCTAGATTGGAAGCCTTGTTTCAAAAGAAACAAGCTCCACATGTTTATGCACATAACCCACAGCATGCATATGCACACTATGCTCACATTCATACTCATTCTCATATGCATGCTAGAGTGTACAAATGTACACATTGTGGCCGCAAAGGCCATCTTGCAAGATTTTGCTATGATAGATTAAATCATGTAAATTTTGCAAATAATAATGTTTGGGTTCCTTATGATGCTAACCCCCGTGGACTCAAAAGAAAATGGGTACCAAAATCCCCACGACTTATATTTGATGTGGGTGTGGGCTCTCACATGACGTGAGAGATATGGTGCCTTGGTGGTGGATTCAAGAGCTAGATGAACATACCCTATTGATGCATCTATCAAGGAAGTTTGGTGGGAGGACCACCATGTTTTGGAGACTTAGAGAATAGTGCGTATGGTTTGGTAACTATCTCTAAACTCCCAATTTAGTTTATATGCTTCTATATAAATATTTTTAGCGTGTTTTATTTTTTGTACTTCATGTGGTGAATACTTGTTTAGATGTATCTTTTATTAAAACTTGTATATATACTTGTATAAGTAGTGAGCTACACTTGATTTTTATATGTTTATGCTTCATTGCTCATTTGTACTCATTACATGTACATGTATAACCTAGTTTTAATGATTCTTTCATTTAGACTTGTCTTCCGTATCTTTGTACATGTTTTGCTTCATGTATATGTTGTATTTGTCTAAAACTACTAAATATATATGTATACCCTTGAGTCACTTGCCTTCATGCAAATTCTATTATAGACTCTTTTGTATTTGGGATATGTATATATTTTAAGTTTTGATAAAACATACATATACCTTGAAATTTATTTTTAATGAAAAATAAATTTGTATGATTTTCATATGTTTAGATGTTTTGAGCTTTATTGATTATTTTCATGAATATGCTACTCACTTGATTATTGTACACTCACATTTCTTTTGTATTCTCATGATCTTATTTTCATGAGCATTTATGAACCTTATAGATTTCGAGTGTCAACTCTTGTGTTTTTAGCATGTTTCATGGGATATATGATTTATTTTTATATATGAAGGATCTTTAACTAGTTTTTTGAAAATTATTTTAAACTAATTATTAATTCTTCATTTGGTAGCGTTTTCAATCCACAACTATTTTCAAATCTTATTTTTGAAAACTTCTACCCTTAAAGGGCGGTTGGATGGGCGACCATGCCTTATGTGCCTTATTGAAAATCTATTTAAACATGTGCATGAATAGGGTGGTAGTTATGAGTTATACACTTGATATTCAAGAATTTTTATGTTTGTATACTCATATTTGTTTCTTATAAATATATGTTTTAAACTTCAATTAGTATCAATTTCTATTGGTATTTCTATTTTCATACATATATATATGTTTTAATTGAGCTTGATTTACAATATCCTTATATATTTAAAGCACAAATTATGTTTATACTAAGTTTGACTTAAATTTAAATATAAATTGATATCTTTATAAGCTTACGCATTGTTTTTGATTGTATTTCAATTGACATTTAATTGGTATCAAAATATATTTCATATTTTACTGTTCAATTGGTATCAATAATTTACAAGATATTTCTAGTGGTATCAATAACCTACAAGTGATATCTTAAAATTTTGTTTATTTACAAGTGGTATCTTAAAATTTTGCTTATTTACAAATGGTACCAACTTTTGTTTTGACAACTAAAATTTAATTTCATTGGTATCAAAATTTGTTTTGTTGACTTAAGAAAATTCAAAATTTGTTTTAAACTGATTGTACAATATTTTGATATGTATTGTCTATATGCAAGAGGAGCTTAACATCTTCTCTATATATAGATTCATGTTGAGTGTATCTCACTTTGAGGAGCTTGACATCTCTTCTTTATGTGATACACGTGTGTAGGGGGAGCTTAACATCTCCACTTATGCATTGTATATTATGCTTTATGTGGGTTAGGGTCTAGTTATCTCTTTTCATATAAATGCATGCATACAGGGGGAGCTAACTTTACATTTCTCTTCTTCATGAATATATATCACATATAAATTTTATTGTTTGATTTGTTTTCGCCCCTTTGTCGATGAATTGACAAAAGGGGGGAGAAGAATTTTGAGAGTTTATATATGCATGCTTGTTTTCTTATTTATGCAAAAAAGGGAGAAGAATTTGGTGAGTTTATACATATATGTTTTGTTTAGTTTATGCATGTTATTGAATATCTTTATTGTTTATTGCTATGCATGAGTTAAGGGAGAGTTTCTATGAAGCTTAACTTTAATCCATGCATATATAACTTCATGAATTTTGTCATCATAAAAATGGGGGAGATTGTTGGCCCAAAGACCCACCGCTCTAGTTTTGATGATGATTAACTCATGTAGTTACAATACTAATGATCTTGTATTTAATTAGTCTCAGATATTTGATCAAGATCTTAGTAGGTGTTTAGCTTCAACAAAGGATTCAAAGTCAAGTTTTGGAGCTAGCACGTGTTGATTCAAAAGCTTGCGCATCAAGATCGCATCAAGTACTCAAGAGGAATCTTGCTCATTGGATCAAGGTTTGATCCAAGTCAAGAAGGAGGAGAAGATTTTCAAGAAGACTTGAGTCATATTTGTAAGTGTTAAGATTTGTTTTTAGATAAAATGTAAAGGATAAATTAGTTGTGAATTGCTCAAGTTTTTATACACACACACAAAATTTATATGTGTTTTCATAAGATTGTTTTGTGTTTAGAAAATATCGTTTTGGATTTATCAAAACTCATTTTAAGAGCTTATTGTCAAAAACATAGATATTTCATCACATATGTGTAGTGGATTAATAGGTAGTAAAAAGTGCATATTTTCCAATACATTTACTATCACATTTTCATATTTATTCCTATAATTCTACACATTTACTAATATTTTATTATTTATTGTGTGCAGGCCTTGAGAAATAAAAATAAAAGAATAAAGCCTTAAAAGAAGCCCAAAAGCCCATATTCAAGCCCAATGCAAAAGTTGCAATTATCAAATGTCAAAGTTGCAATTACTAAGGGCAATAGTTGCAAATACTAAAAGAAGAGGGAAGGATAGACTTCTATTCAACCCTAAGTACTTGCAGGATGAGGATAAAAGCCAAAGAAAGAGAGTGCAAGGATGGAATTCGTTTTGGAAGAGATTTGGATCTAGGGTAACTTGCTTCCCAAGTTATCCCGAAAATTCAAAATAAAGAGTCGAGATACAACTTCCAGAAGGATAAACCCAGATGGACGGACCAGAGGAGGCCACGCGCGAAAGCGCGTGGCCAGGGAGCCAGCTAAGGCCGCGGAAACGCGGCCCAAGCCGCGTTTCCGCGGCATTTTGGATGAGTCCGGGTACCTGTTTTCTTGGTGGAGTCGTATTGGGACTCTACCTCCTTCTGCACCTAAAATACCCCTACAGAGCAACAGAGAAGGGCGTCCAGCGCAGTACAGGGCCAAATCTAGGGTTTTTAGGCTTTCTTCTAGTTTGTAGTTAGGTTTTTATTTTTCTTTTTACAATTTTTATTTTTTTATGTAAATAAGAGAGAGGCCTATGTTGAGAGTGACACCGATGTACCCTCCTCTTTTCTGCCATTATTTCAAGCAATAAAGTGAATTCCAAAGCACAATTATAACAAAGTCTTTGTGACTGCCAACGATACTTCATGGAGATGTTCTCCTCCTCAAGGTCTGTATCACTTCATTCTTGCCCAGCTTGATGATATAATGCAAATAGGGGACTGAGCTCGATCCTATGACTTATGCGTTGAACGCCTCCGAAGCAAGGTAGAACATGCAAGGTTTTCAGGTAACTCATCAACCAAACTAAGGTAAGTATTTCTTTTTCTTTCTTTTCTTTTATTTTTGTAGATTAAATCACCAACACTTCAACTCTTTCTTTCCCAACTCATTGTAAATACCGCTTTCTTCCTAACCTAACTTTAACTACTATTTTCTTATTTTCCTTTTAATAACTAAAAGAAGAATTTTTTTAGAGAACTTGCTAAACCAGCTTCCATCGCTAGTCCCTCCCTGAGGATCACGACCCGCATAGCCATTGCTACAGCAGATAGAATTGAGCACCTTGCACATCTCTATTTCTAAATCTAAAATTCTATATTTTGTGTGCAGGTAAATCTCAATCAAAATTTTGGCGCCGTTGCCGGGGAGGGACGGTAAGTATTCTCTAAAAAATTAAAAAAAAAACTAATTCTTTTATTCTTTCTGTTTGCAGGTTTGGAGAACAGGAAAACTAACAAGCAGCAAGGATATATAGCAACTCTGTGCCTCTGCCCTCGAAGGCAGAGCAACAGGGCCTACTACAAAGCCACGGTTCCGCGGCAAAAGCCGTGTTTTCGCGGCCTGAGTAGTTCACTACTTACCCTGTTTTCTGCAGGTTGCTGCTACTTTCAAATCTGATTTACTTCTCTGTTAAAATTTGCTCTGTGATAAACCTGTACACTGCTAATTAATTAACAGTAACCCATTTGTTGAAAAATAAAAAAAATTAGACTCTTGCATCTTAAGCACGTGTCTATTTAATTTTTTTTAATTTTTGTTGAAGAGTGCTGGAGACAAGGTACGTTCGCATTGCATATAGACTAGGAAGCACCCTTGGCTGATTTATCTGCTTTGAGTGAATACTTATCTATTGCTTTACACGTGCACTAAATTGATTTAAGGGCTTGTCCTATAAATAAGATAAGGTGGGGATTTCATCACCCTTCCTTGGCCCACAAACAATCTCCTCACTCACTAACCCAAGCCTAACTAAAAATTAGTATACGTTGGCCCTAGGGACATCTCGGACTCAATTAGGAGATTATCCTAAGGGGGAACGGTGTTGGAATTTGACTCCTGCCAAATCAGTGTCTAGGAAGGGGATTGAGGGCCGAAAGCCCAAAGATTGGTGGTTATTTAATTAAGGAACGTCTTTGACGGAAAACCTCCCACCAATTTTGCCCTGACCTGGCTGATTAACTTGTGGTCAAAGTCTACACCCTACCTCCCGTGGACATTCTAACCAGTTAAGAGTCGTCTAGGTCATAGGTCTACCCTAACTTAGGTTAGAATTTTTTCTTTTTTTGTTTGCTTATTTGTTTGTTTTCTTTTCTTTGTTTGTGTTTGTGTGATATGGCATATAACAAATTTTCCAATTTTAATCTATATTACACACCAACGTCTTTTTCGGATATTACCAACCCAGTATATCGTAACTTTGACCAACCTAGTGTGCCGGAATGGTCTTATCCGAATGCATATAACCCATGCCCCCATCTTATGACCATAATTTCCACAATAATTTCAACTCTTCACAGAGTTCATGGGGTTTCGCTTCCCCCGAGTCCAATTTTCAACCAACTTGTCCTCCGTATCCACCTTGTCTACAATATTCCCAAGATTCATACTCAGATCCACCCATTCAGAATAGAAAACCATCTATTTTGGAAATGATGAGTATGCATTAGTACAAGCAACAATTACCATCAATCTTAGACATGATGATGCGTGAGTCCAAGCAACAATCACAAAATCTGACCGACTCACAACTTTATCACGATTGTCCCAATAACACTTCCTCTTTTCAAGTCCAATCACACCAAAATGATGCACCAATCGACTTTGAAAAGATGCTTGAAGCCATGACTCAGGCTAGATTAGCTCGTGATCATGAAATTGATATGATGGTTCAATCTTTACGTTCTCACCGTTCGGCTATTTCTGATATCGCTGACCACTCTCTTAGAGCCGAAGAGTCACGTTGCTTTGGACAACAAGATTCTAATTCAGTACCATCATTTGAACTTGCCGAAACTCCAATTTTTGATAGTTTGGCAAGTTATTCCTTTCCTGAAATAGAACTTGAGCATGAATATGATCCTGATCCCCAACTTGGTGATTCAATTTTACATCCTGATTCAATAATGACTCTGGTATCTTCACCTGATTTTACTTTTCCCGAGTCAACATTGGATCCCGTACCAATTCATCATGAAATTGAATCACCCATTTTTGATGATCATATTGAACTTGACCAATTTTATAATTTTGAAAGTCCCATGGATAAATTGGCAAGTTCTCATTTTTATGACATTGAATTCAATGAGACATGTGACCTAGATTCTCAAATCTATGATCAAGTTCAAATTCCCGAATCATTATTGACTCCTGTTTTGTTACCCATCTTAGGTAATCTTTTAGAGTTAGTTTTGATTCCCACACATATCATTCCTGAACTTGAATCAGCAATATTGAGTCACATTCCATTGTGGGAAGATTATTGTGGACTTGAGCTTCAACTTATTGATTTGGACCCACTTCCTGAACCTAGCCCGACTCCTGAACCCTTACTTGATTTAAGTTTCTTTCCTGAGTCGGTATTCGTTCCCGTACTTATGACGTCCAAGTCAATTATTCCATCTTTTCATACTCCATTTTGGGACAAGGCGGTTGACACAATTGACTCTGAAAATAATTATGAAATTTGGAAATTTGATGGGGTGGAATTATTAAAAAATGATAATACATACCTTTTAGTGAGTTATACAAGAGAAATTTCTCGTGGATTCCTCCGAATACCACATTATCTTGATTGGGTAGCAACGCTTGGCCCAATTAGACCACCACCGGAACCACCACCTTGAGGTAACTTCTGCCTTCCCTTCGTCTTTTTCATGCATATATGCATACATTCATACATTGAGGACAATGCATGAGATAAGTGTGGGGAGAGACTTTACTAACATATTAACATAGGTAGAAGCTAACAAAAAATTTTGCTAATAAATAAAATTTTGCCCAAAAAAAAAGGACAATATTTTGACTTATCTTTTGAAAGAAATCTAAGTTAGTCTTAAGAATTAGGAAAATCATGATTAGGATTTCTAAAAACTTGGTCAAAATAAATAAATTGTTAAATTTTTAGGTATAGGAGGAGAAATTGAATAAGTAATTAGTCTTGATTTTTACCTTAATAAAATGTGCATACCTAATGCATATCTAGGATTCTAAGACAAAGACCCTTGTGCCTCATATTAAAAAAAATATAAAAAAAAAAAAATATAAAAATAAAAATCACTAATTAAGCTGGATACATGTGCCTCAAGAAGCATAAGTATTCACGCCTAAAGGTGAGTTTATAAATAAGCGTCCTTAGTTTTGTGGCCTAGTTCACTCGAATTTGAGTCCGTGGGGTGTTTTCTCACCCGGTGCCCTAAAACCGACCGGTTTGGGAGCCACCGACTTTAAGTTCGCTACATGGGTGGATTAGAAAGCCTAAGGAAAATAAGAAAAATTACTCATATATGTATTAACACATCTAATAGTCAATTAGTTAGGTATGAGAGCCTCAAGAAGCCTTCATGCTTACACGAAAGAAAATTAGATGAGTTATACATATTAAAAAAAGAAAAAATAATAATAAAGAGGCATGAGAGTCTAAGTTAAGGAATTCCTAGTAAAAATTCACAAGGATGCATATGACTTAGAGTAACGAAAAAGACTATACAAAAATTCAATTTTGACCCTTACCTAAAAAGGAAAACAATTTACTATATAAAGACTAAGTTTAAGAATGAATAAAAATGAGGATCCTAAAAACTTATAGACCACTTAGTCTCTTCAAACGTATTTCAAATATTTTCCTTTTATGGATTTTGTGGGTGTAATCCGCTGAAAACCCTCACGAGACAACACTCGTCCTCTAGGGTAACCTAGAGGCTTAACGGCTTCTTGCACGTGCTAAGTGCAATCGTGATTCCTACGAAAGTGAGTTAGCTAGTTTAGTTTTTCTTTTTCTTTTTGATTTTTACTCGAGGACGAGCAAAAAGATAAGTGTGGGGGTGTGATAGGTAGTAAAAAGTGCATATTTTCCAATACATTTACTATCACATTTTCATATTTATTCCTATAATTCTGCACATTTACTAATATTTTATTATTTATTGTGTGCAGGCCTTGAGAAATAAAAATAAAAGAATAAAGCCTTAAAATAAGCCCAAAAGCCCATATTCAAGCCCAATGCAAAAGTTGCAATTATCAAATGTCAAAGTTGCAATTACTAAGGGCAATAGTTGCAAATACTAAAAGAAGAGGGAAGGATAGACTTCTATTCAACCCTAAATACTTGCAAGATGAGGATAAAAGCCAAAGAAAGAGAGTGCAAGGATGGAATTCGTTTTGGAAGAGATTTGGATCTAGGGTAACTTGCTTCCCAAGTTATCCTGAAAATTCAAAATAAAGAGTCGAGATACAACTTCCAGAAGGATAAACCCAGATGGACGGACCAGAGGAGGCTACGCGCGAAAGCGCGTGGCCAGGGAGCCAGCTAAGGCCGCGGAAACGCGGCCCAAGCCGCGTTTCCGCGGCATTTTGGATGAGTCCGGGTACCTGTTTTCTTGGTGGAGTCGTATTGGGACTCCACCTCCTTCTGCACCTATAAATACCCCTGCAGAGCAACAGAGAAGGGCGTCCAGCGCAGTACAGGGCCAAATCTAGGGTTTTTAGGCTTTCTTCTAGTTTGTAGTTAGGTTTTTATTTTTCTTTTTGCAATTTTTATTTTTTTATATAAATAAGAGAGAGAGGCCTATGTTGAGAGTGGCACCGATGTACCCTCCTCTTTTCTGCCATTGTTTCAAGCAATAAAGTGAATTCCAAAGCACAATTATAACAAAGTCTTTGTGAGTGCCAACGATACTTCATGGAGATGTTCTCCTCCTCAAGGTCCGTATCACTTCATTCTTACCCAGCTTGATGATATAATGCGAATAGGGGACTGAGCTCGATCCTATGACTTATGCGTTGAACGCCTCCGAAGCAAGGTAGAACATGCAAGGTTTTCAGGTAACTCATCAACCAAACTAAGGTAAGTATTTCTTTTTCTTTCTTTTCTTTTATTTTTGTAGATTAAATCACTAACACTTCAACTCTTTCTTTCCCAACTCATTGTAAATACCGCTTTCTTCCTAACCTAACTTTAACTACTATTTTCTTATTTTCCTTTTAATAACTAAAAGAAGAATTTTTTAGAGAACTTGCTAAACCAGCTTCCATCGCTAGTCCCTCCCTGAGGATCACGACCCGCATAGCCATTGCTACAGCGGATAGAATTGAGCACCTTGAACATCTCTATTTCTAAATCTAAAATTCTATATTTTGTGTGCAGGTAAATCTCAATCATGGATCAATCCATACACACTAAGCTTCAAAAGTGTTTAAGATATCTTGTTTTTGTATTTGGATAAGTTTTGAAAAAATCGTTTTTCAATTTAAAGATTGTTTTTAAAAAATACAGATTCTTGTTTAAGGCAAAATTTCTATATCACAAAAGTGGTTCAAAATATTTATAATATGTATTAAATTTTGATCAATCATGTTTGTACATCAAAGTATTTCAATGAACCTATTTTTGTAGATTATATATGAATTTATGGGATTTTATTGGAGTTAAAATAACAAGGTTTTTAAATCCCAAATATTTCAGCCAAACTACACTGGCAGTCGACCGGACCGGTCGACCGATGTGCACAGACGTGCGTAGGTCTTTTGGCTGGTGGGCCGGTCGACCGACCCGGTCAACCGTCCACAGAGCACTGCTCTCTAGATCTGGCCCCGGTCGACAGGTAGGTCAAAGCCCAGGATCGGTCGACTGGGTGATCGACCGGCAGGCTGCAACGGTCAGAAATTTGACTGTTGGCCGGTCGACTGGTCGGTTGACCGACAGCAGCGTCAGCTGCTGATTTGGCCTGCAACGGCTAGTTTTTGGGAGCCCAAAAAATGGGGTTCCCTTGGGCTGTTTTCCATAAGATTTGAGGAGAGTTTTTGTGCTAGATTTTCCTGCCTCTCTAAGTGTTTATCTCCACTTGCTTTAGAGCAAATATTTCGATATCAAAAGGGGAGTTTCTCAAGAGTGTTTTCAATAGTGTTTTCTTGAGTTTTTCACCACATCGCTATCCTAGTTTTTCTCACACATACTTGAGCTTTCTATTGCTAAATTAATCCTATAGGAGTTTTGTTATGAGAGTTGTTTTTGTGATCAAGAGAAGTGATCACAAGTTTACATCTTTGTATTGTGAAGTGTTGTAGAGGTGGTGGTCTCGGTGAAGAAGTGTTTGTGGTGATCAAGTGAAGTGATCACCAAGTGTTTCCGACGTGTGGTTGGAGGAGTTGTAAGAGGTGCGGCCTCGGCAAGCTAGTGTGCTTGCATGTGTTGTTCTTGCGGGAACAAGAGAGGGACTAGTGAGTCCAAGAGTTCTACTGCGAACTCCTTGTAGGTGTTGCGGCACCGAGTGATCCGGTGGGATCGTTTATAGTGGAAATCCTTCATAGTGTTGAAGGCGGGGACGTAGAGCAAGGGTGCTCGAACCTTGAAACAAATCTCCCGTGTTTGCAATTGCTCTCTCTATCTCTCACTTGTGTTTATATCTTGCATGCTTATATTGCATATATGTTTATATGCTTAATATATCTTGTGCCTTATTGTTATATGTTTGGGTTTGTTTGCTCACACTTGTATTCAACTAAGAGAGGCATAGTGGCACCTCAACTCTTAATCTAGAGGAATCTTGAGGAGATAGTCCAGAGCCCTTCACCGGGAATTCGGCTACACTCTTGTGTTATACTTAGTGTATTTAGCTTAATAGTTTTAGTTTGCTTAAATAGTTTTTAATTCCGCATTATTCATCATTAGATTAGTTAGTCACCTATTCACCCCCCTCTAGGTGACCTACATTATTGAATCCAGCAAGAGAAATGAAGCAGAGCCCAACTTCATCCCATTCAGGGTACCCATCAATCATATCTTTAATGCCATCAAAGACCAGCCTTAGGTCAGGCGCCCGACCAGATCTCTCCCACCGAATATGAAAGGACCTGCATTCAGAGACTACTTTGCCTTCACGAAGGGATAAGTCACCTCATAGTGAACTGTTGAACCCTCCGATGACTCCTTCAGGACCTGGTCAATGAAAGATACCTCTGAGAGTTCATCCTCAACCCCAGACTACCCTTAGAGATTAAAGTACAGAGGCAGCCCAAAACTACAGACAAACACCCGGGTAGCACCTTCGTCTAATACAAGGAGGTGAATGCCATTTTCGGAAACTCCCCGATAGAAGATGCCACCACAGGAGAGGACCATCGTCAATGAAGCCTGAAGGGAAAACTATCTGGCAATAATGACTCCTCCTTTTACATCTTCTGGCAGGCCAGTCTTTTTCTTAGAAGAAAATGCCTATTTCGTGCATTTCCCGTATAATGATGCTTTAGTCTTGACAGTACATATCGGCTGCTGCAAAATATCGAAGATCTTGGTGATCGGGGAAGTAGTGTCAACATCCTATACGACCAAGCTCTAGATCGAATGGAGGATACTCCCAAGCTGGCCTAAGAGTTGATCAACCCATAGACCTAGTCACTCTTCTACAGTTTCAATGGGAGCGAAGCTCATTCCCCAGGCACGGTCGAATTCCCAGTCCACGCGGATCCTTTCAACATCGTCACAAAATTCTGTGTTCTTGATGTTCAATTCCTCTACAATGCCATCCTCGAGAGGATATGGATCCATATGATGAGAGTGGTCCCGTCCACCTATCATCAACTACTGAAATACCCTATGCCATCTCGAATGACCAATATAAGGGGTGATCAGGCGATGGCTAGGATAGTAGCGACAGTAGCCATAAAGAGGTCAGGTTGGGAACGAAAACCTCTCAGGTAGGCCCTAACGAAGACTCTCTTGTGGACAAGAAGTAGAGGAGGATTGTTGTGAAAATACACCTAAAGGGGGTGAATAGGTGTATGAGCTAATCTAATGCTAATGATGCAGAATTAAAAACTAATTGCAACACACTATATGTAACCAACGAGTGTAGCCGAATTCTCCGTGAAGGGCTCTGGACTATCTCCTCTTGATTCCTCTAAATAAGAGTTGAGGTGTTATATGAAGCTCTCTTGGTTTAACACAAATATGGGCACACAAACAATACCAAGCATATATATGATATGAACAATATGATGCAATGCAAGATATAAGAGAGAGTTTAGAGATAGTGGATCAAACGCAAACACCGAGATATGTTTCGAGGTTCGAGCACTGCTTTACGTCCCTGCCTTCACATAGAAGAATTTCTACTATGTCTATACAGGACCTCCCACACAGTGAACCTCCACAGAGAAATTTGCAATTACAAAGTTAGGAGTACACAACTCCTCTCTCCAATACAACCACCTCTACACAAGAGGTAAGGCACAAAGCCAAAATAACAATCACCTCTACACAAGAGGGATAAAGGCACAAAGCCAAACTCCACCATAATCACCTCTACACAAGAGGGATGAATACAAACCCAAAGCAACACCACCTCTACACTAGAGGGATAGGCACAAAGCCAAATCAAAGAGAAAGTTACAATCTTGGTGATCACAATAGACCACAAACAACTTTTCTTACAAAAACAAGATCCTATAGATAGAATAGAGATGATAGATAAAGTGTGAGAAAATAAAGTGTTTTGAATGAAAAATAACAAAAAAAAACACTAGGGAAAAACACCAAATAGATATTGAACTTAAGATCAAAACCAATCTCCCAAAGGCTCTCTTTTCTTTGATTTTTTCAACACTTTAAAACAAATAAAAATAAAACTTTGTAGGCCAAAAACTCTTTATAAATTTGTTGCTAAATCACTTAGAAAGATAGAAAATTTAGCTCTTAAAAACTATGTAGAAAACAACCCAAGAGATGGCTATTTATAGCCTCTCAAAGAAACTAGCCATTGCAGCTAGAAAAAGTCCAGAATGCCCTTACAGTCGACCGACCCAACGGTCATATTTCTGGCCCTTGTGCCTCCGGTCGACCGCCCGATCGACCGGGCACAGCCTGTCGGTCGACCGCCCAGTCGACCGGCAGCACCCGAGAGTTGAGTGCTTTTAGTCGGTCGATCGCGCGGTCGATCGACCTTATAGGCTGGCTTTTGTGCACATTTCATGCACATCGGTCGATCGCCTGGTCGACCGATCACTGGTCCGGTCGACCGCCAGCAGTTCTGGCTGGAATTTCAAAACTGGAAACTTGAACATTTAATCTCCAATAAAAACTCATAAATACTCATAAATTTCACAAAAATCAGTTCTTGTAAGATAATTGAATAACAAATATGAGTGACTAAAAATCAACACATATTATAAATCATTTGAACCATTTTTGATACATAAAAGATTTGACCTTAAATAAAAACGGTATTTTACAGAAACCAAACTTCTAAAGAAAATCCGATTTTTCTCAAACTTGTATAAATACAAAAACATGATATTTAAACTCTTTTGAAGCATATTGTGTATGGATAGAATCCAATACACATGTAATAGATATATCTATGTTTTTGACATGAAATTCAAAAATAAGTTTTGTTAATTACAAAACTCTAAACAATGAATTGGATCATCAAAATAAGTTTTTCTAAGTATATGAAGCATATATGTATATAGATGAAATCTAATATACATTTAAACCATATAAACTTGTTTTGATTCTATCTATTCATGAAAACCATATATATATATAACCTTGAAACCCAAAAATCAGTTAAACCGAAAACCAAAATTATTAAGCTTGTGTGTGTGTGAACTTGAGCATATCAATACTATCTATCTTTACACAAGATCTAAACACAGCTAAACTAAACACGAACCGAAGTCTTCTTGTTGATCCTCATATTCAAGATGACCCGATCCAAACACGATCCAAAGAGTTAGACTCCAACCGAGTGCTAGATCGATCTTGACGCGCGAGCTCTTGAGTCCACATGTGTTAGCTCCCAAAACTCCTTTGTTGAAGCTAAACACCTATTAATATCTTAATCAATAACTGAAACTATATAAAAACAATATTATTAGTACTATAACTACATGAGTTAATCATCATCAAAACTAGAGTGGTGGGCCTTTGGCCAACAATCTCCCCCTTTTTGATGATGACAAAACTCATGGAGTTATATATGCATGGATTAAAGATAAGCTTCGTAGAAGTTCCCTCTTAACTCATGCATAGCAATAAACAATAAAGATATTTAATAAAATGCATAAACTAAACAAAACATATATGCATAAATAGAGATATAAACATGCATATAAAACTCTCAAAATTCTTCTTCCGCTTTTTATCAATTCATCAACAAAGGGGTGAAGACAATCAAACAACAAAGATGTATATGCGAGATACATTCATGAAGAGGAGAGATGATAAGTTAACTCCCCATGCATACATGCATTACATGGAGAAGGGATGACTAGATCCTAACCCACATTAAGCACAAAGATGTTAAGCTCCCCCTACACACGTGTACCACATAAAGAAGAGAGGTCAATCTCCTCAATATGTGTAATACACTTCAACATGAATCTATATATAGAAGAGATGTTAAGCTCCCCTTGTATATAAGCAAAACATATCAACAAATTTTGAAACCACTTTTTAAAACAAATTTATTTGAAATTTTTGGAAGTCAAAAAAATGAATTATGATGCCTATGAAATCAAATAGTAGTTGGAAAAAACAAATATTGGTACCACTGAAAAATATATTTAAGATACCAATAGTAGATTTTGATACCAATTGAAGGTGAAACATGAAATATATTTTGATATCAAATAAATACCAATTGAAATCAATGTATAAGCTTGTAAAGATACCAATTAACATTTGGAATAAAATCAAGCTTAACATAAACATAATTTGTGCTTTAAGAATGTAAAGATATTGTAAAACAAGCACAATCAAATCATATATATGTATGTATGAAATTGAAAATACCAATTGAAATTGATACTAATTGAAATCTAAATTATACATATATAAGAAACAAATATGAATATACAAGCATAAAATTCCTTGAAGATCAAGTGTATAACTCATACCTACCACCCTATTCATTCACAAGTTTAAAAAATATTCAATAAGGGTATACAAGGTATGGTCGCCCATCCAACCGCCCTTGTGAGGTAGGAGTTTTTAAAAATCATAATTTAAAAATATTTTAGCATAGTTTTGAAAAACTCTACCATTTGAAGAATTAAGAAACTAGTTTAGAATAATATTTGAAAAATTAGTTAAAAAATCCTTCAAGAGATGAAACCAAATCATATATCCTATGAAAACATGAAAATCACACAATAACTGACACTCAAGATTTATAAAACGCATATATGCTCATGAAACAAAAATCATGAGTAAACACCAAACATGGAGTGTAAGAATCATGTAATCAACAACATCATGAAAATAGACAATGAAGCTCAATGAAATCCGTTTATAAACATGTAAAACATAAAAATTTAATTTTCATCAAAATAATACAAACTTCAAGGCATATGTATGTTTTGTCTAAACTAGAAGTGTACATACATAATCCAAATACAAGTGAGTTCATAATAGAATTTACATGAAGGCAAGTGACTCAAGGATAAACATATATATCTAATAGTTTTTGACAAATTTATACATGGAGCTAAACATATTTTTATGAAAATATTTACAAAAATAGAGAATACAAGTAAAATGCAAGAATCATCAAAATTAGACTATACAAGTACATCTAATGGGTACAAATGAGGAACATAGCACAAACATATAATAATCAAATATGGCTCACTAGTTGTATAAGTATAAACACAAGTTTTAATGAAAACTACATCTAAACATGTAATCAATATATGAAGTATAAACGAAAATATAAACCAATATGATCATTAGGGTAAATGCATGTGCTTCAGAATAAGGATATACACAATAGCTAAACTATAGTGAGAACACAAAAATATGTTGGCCCAGAGGCCCTTCGCTCTAGTTTTGATGATGATTAACTCATGTAGTTATACTTTACTAATAATCTTGTAATATTTAGTTTCAGATATTTAATCAAGATATTAGTAAGTGATTACCTTCAATAAAGGTATTTTGAAGCTTTCACATGGTGATTCAAGAGCTCGAGCATCAAGATCACATCTAGTACTCGGTTGGAGTCAAGCTCGTTGGATCGCGTTTGGATCGAGTCGACTTGGAGACGGAGTTCTACAAGAAGACATCGGTTTGTTTAGTTAAGATGATTTAGATCTTGTGTTAAAGATTAGATAGTGTTGATATGCTCAAGTTCACAATACACACACACACACACACACACTAGTTTATGTGTTTTTTTTTTTTTTTTGGTTTAACCGATCTTGGTTTTCATGTCAAAAACATAGATATAAATCTTTACATGTATATTAGATTCTATCCATATACAATATGCTTCAAAATTGTTTCAATATCATGTTTTTGTATTTGCATGAGTTTTCGAGAAAACGGTTTTTCATTTCAAAATCCAAGTTTGGGAAAATACGGATTTTGGTTTAAGGCAAATATTCTATCTCACAAAAATGGTTCAAATTGTTTGATATATGTGTTGAATTTTTATCACACATATTTGTATTTCAAAGATATGATAAGAACTGATTTTTGTGGAATTTATGTGATTTTATGGGATTTAATTGATAATAAAAACCCAAGTTTTTAAATCCTATATTGGCTGGACTGGCTGTCTGCTGGTCGATCGGGCCGGTCGATTGAGGAAGAAGTCGGTCACCGGTCCGGTCGACCGACGTGCACAGACGTGCACGCAGCCAGGCTGGTGGGCCGGTCGACCGGGTCAGTTGACCGCCATAGAGCTTCTACTCTCTGAAAAAGGCCCCGGTCGACCGGCAGAGAGTTCTGCTCTCTGTATCCAGCTCCGATCGACCGAGCGGTCGACCGGCTAGAGAGCCGTTGCTCTCTAGTTCCAATCCGGTCGACCGGGCGGTCGACCAGAGGCACAACGGTCAGAAATCTGACCGTTGGGCCGGTCGACCGGGCGGTCGACAGGAAAGGCAAAATTGCTCTTTCCTGGCTGCCAACGGGCATAATTTTATGGGGCTATAAATACCCCATATTTGAGCTGGTTTTAAACAACAATTTCAAGAGCAAAAATTCTTCATCTTCTTAAGTGTTTTAGCTACAACTTTTAAAAGAGTTTTTGGGTTTAAAAGATCATTCTTTATTTGTTTTAAAGTGTTGGAAAATTCAAAGAAAAAGAGAGTATTTGGGAATTGGTTTTGATCTTTATTTCAACATCTATCTTGTGATTTTCCCAAGTGTTTTTCTTTGTTGTTTTCATTTCCAAACACTTTATTTTCTCACACTTGAGCTATCATATCTATCCTATCTATATGATCTTGTTTTTGTGAGAAAGAATTGGTTTGTGGTTTGTTGAAACCACCTTGTGTTGTAAACCCTTATCTTTGCTTGGCTTTGTGCCTTTCCCTTTAAGTGTAGAGGAGGTTGTGCAATTGGGTTTGTTATCCCTCTAAGTGTAGAGGTGATTGAGTTTGTTAGTATCCCTCTTGTGTGAGGTTGATCTTGTGTTGGCTTTGTGCCTAGCCTCTAGTGAGAGGTTGTTGTGGTTGAGAGAGGAGTTGTGTACTCCCAAATTGTATTTGCCCAAATCCTCAGTGGAGGTTCCCTGTGTGGGAAGTCCTGTGTGGACGAGTTAGTAGAAATCCTTCTGTGTGAAGGCAGGGACGTAGAGCTGGGTGCTCGAACCTCGAAACATATCTTTGTGTTTGCGTTTGATCCACTTTCTCTAATTCTCTCTCTCTTACATTGTGCATTGTTCATATTGCTCATATCATTTACATGCTTGGTTTGATTGTGTGCCCATACTTGTGTTTAATCAAGAGAGCTTCATATAGCACCTCAACTCTTATTTAGAGGAATTTAGAGGAGATAGTCCAGATCCCTTCACCGGGAATTCGGCTACACTCTTTGGTTACACTAAGTGTGTTGCATTAAGTTTTTAATTTCGTACTATTTGTCATAGATTAGCCTTACACCTATTCACCCCCCTCTAGGTGTACTTTCAAAATATAGATCCATATAAATATGAGTGTATCTCAAATATTACATATGTATATCACATGTCTAATTAACATGACATTTAACACAATAATCATGAAAAATCAAAACAAGCTAAAAGTCTATCAATGAGAGAATGTAAACAAAATAAGGAGTTAGAGATAGTTACCAAAACCAATAGCATAAATCTCTTGGTCTCCAAACTATGGTGGTCCTCCCACCAAACTTTTCTTGAAAGTGATGCATCCAAAAGTGTCACCATTTAACTCAGAACGCATCCACCATCAAGGCACCATTCCTCTCACGTCATGTGAGAGCCCACACCTACATCAAATACAATAGGGGTGGATTTTGGTACCCATACCATTTTTGGTCCATGGGGGTTAGCACCTTTCCTAACCCAAACAAATTTATTTGTAAATTTGAATCATGTATTCTATAATAACAAAACTTTGCAAGATGGCCCTTACGTCCACAATGTGTACAAGTGTACACATGAGCATACATAGAATCATGTGAGTGAGCATGAAAAGCATGTGTATGCTGTGTATGGTGTGCATGCATATGAGGAGTATGTTTCTTGTGAAACATGGTACTAACCGTGTGTGGTTCATGGCACATTGGCACAAAGTGGAGCCCAAACAATCTACACTCTTCTTCAAAGCACATATATCACTTTCAATAATTGAAGAAGAAGTAAAGCATGCAACATGTTTATCACTTGTAGATGGAGCACTAGAAATATGACAAATATGAGAAGACAAATCATTTTTCAAAGATTCATTTTCATTTGAAATCAAATCCAATTCTTTTGAAATTAAAGCAATTTTTTTTTTCAAAGAATTGTTCTCTTTTAAAACAAATTCAAGTTTTGAAGACAAAACCTCATTTTTCTTCAAAACATCATCACAATCATTTTTATTTTTCAAAATTTTTTTCCTTTAAGGTAAGGTCAAGTTGAGTTTTCAAGGAGTCTCTTTCGCTTGAAATTTCAACCCTCTCTTATAAAATCATGTTTAATTTTGAAGACAAGTTCTTATTTTCTTCTTTTAATTTAAAGCTTTTCTTTTTCAAAATTTTATACTTTTCAAGTAAGTTTTCACAAACTATAGAAAGTTCTTCATTTAAGGCATCGACATCCAAATAGTCATCACCTGAAGAACTAGCACTATCATCTAGTTGAGTATCTGAATGTATCTCAAGGGAGTCATTCACTTGGACCATGTAGCAAGCTTCGTCGGACTCATCTCCACTAGACTCTTTCTCCATAATGTTTGTCGTTTGTAACTTGGGAGAGGTCAATGTGTTCCACACTGCAAAAGCGGAATCACAATGAGAAACAATAGAAAGATAATCTTTACTGAGTGAATGCTTTAGTGCATCTAGGGCTTGTGCATTAGCCTCAATGTACTTGGATTACCAAATAGGTTTTCTTGGTAGTGGCAAGATAGACATGTAAACCTAAGGCTTTTAAATAAGCACTCATTCTAAGCTTCCATATATCGATGTTAGAAACATCAAACATGGGAGGGGCAAGGTGATCCATGAGTGCGTAAATAATATGTGTGCAAATGCAAATCTAGATTAGCAATCTAAGATCTCACTCCTAGGTGGTTAAACCCAATATCAGAAGCGTAGGCTCTGATATCAATTGAAAATACACCTAGAGGGGGGGTGAATTGGTGTATGAGCTAATCTAATTCTAATGATACAGAATTAAAAACTAATTGCAACACACCATGTGTAACCAACGAGTGTAGCCGAATTTCCCGTGAATGGCTCTGGACTATCTCCTCTTGATTCCTCTAAATAAGAGTTGAGGTGCTATATGAAGCTCTCTTGGTTCAACACAAGTATGCGCACACAAACAATACCAAACATATATATGATATGAACAATATGATGCAATGCAAGATATAAGAAAGAGTTTAGAGATAGTGGATCAAACGCAAACACCGAAATATGTTTTGAGGTTCGAGTCACTGCTCTATGTCCCCGCCTTCACACAGAAGGATTTCCACTACGTCCACACAGGACCTCCCACACAGGGAATCTCCACTGAGAAATTTGCAATTACAAAGTTAGGAGTACATAACTCCTTTCTCCAACACAACCACCTCTACATAAGAGTTTTGGCACAAAGTCAAAACAACAATCACCTCTACACAAGAGGGATAAAGGCACAAATTCAAACTCCACCACAATCACCTCTACACAAGAGGGATGAACACAAACCCAAAACAACACCACCTCTACACTAGGGGGATAGGCACAAAGCCAAAGCAAAGAGAAAGTTACAATCTTGGTGATCACAATAGACCACAAACAACTTTTCTCACCAAAACAAGATCCTATAGATAAGATAGAGATGATAGCTCAAGTGTGAGAAAACAAAGTGTTTGGAATGAAAAATAACAAAGAAAAACACTTGAGAAAAATAACAAATAGATATTGAAATTAAGATCAAAACCAATCTCCCAAAAGCTCTCTTTTCTTTGATTATTCCAACACTTTAAAACAAATAAAAACAAAACTTTGTAGCTCAAAAACTCTTTATAAATTTGCTGCTAAACCATTTAGAAAGATAGAAAATTTAGCTCTTAAAAATCATATAGAAAACAGCCCAAGAGATGGCTATTTATAGCCTGTCAAAGAAACTAGCCGTCGCAGCCAGGAAAAGCCCAGAATGCCCTTCCGATCACTGGCCGGTCGACTAGCCCCACGGTCATATCTCTGATCGTTGTGCCTCCGGTCGACCGCCCGGTCGACCGGGCACAGCCTGTCGGTCGACCGCCCGGTCGACCGGCAGCACTCGGAGTTGGAAGCTTTCAGTCGGTCGACAGGCCTTATAGGCTGGCTCTTGTGCACGTTTCGTGCACATCGGTCTACCGGGCCGGTCGATCGACCACTGGTCCAGTCGACCGTCTGGTCGACCGCTAGCAGTTCTGGCTGGAATTTTAGAACTAAAACTTGAACATTTAATCTCCAATAAAATCCCATAAATACTCATAAATTTCATAAAAATCATTTCTTGTAAGATATTTGAATAACAAATATGTGTGACTAAAAACCAATAAATATTATAAACCATTTGAACTATTTTTGTGATATAAAATATTTGGCCATAAATAAAAATGGTATTTTCCAGAAACCAAACTTCTAAAGGAAATCCGATTTTTCTCAAACTTGTATAAATACAAAAACATGATATTTAAACTCTTTTGTAGCATATTGTGTATGGATAGAATTCAATACACATGTAATAGATATATCTATGTTTTTTACATGAAATCCAAAAATAAGTTTTATTAATTACAAAACTCTAAATAATGAATAGGATCATCAAAATAAGTTTCTCTAAGTATATGAAGCATATATGTATATAGATGAAATCTAATATACATTTAAATCATGTAAACTTGTTTTGATTCTATCTATTCATGAAAATCATATATATAAACTTGAAACCCAAACATCGGTTAATCCGAAAATCAAACTTATTAAACTTGTGTGTGTGCGAACTTGAGCATATCAATACTATCTATCTTTACACAAGATCTAAACGCAACTAAACTAAATACAAACCGAAGTCTTTTTTAATCCTCATCTTCAAGACGACCCAATCCAAATACGATCCAAAGAGTTAGACTCCAACCGAGTGCAAGATGCGATCTTGACTTGCGAGCTCTTGAATCCACATGTGTTAGCTCCCAAAACTCCTTTGTTGAAGCTAAACACCTACTAATATCTTGATCAATAACTGAAACTATATAAACATAAGATTATTTGTACCATAATTACATGAGTTAATCATCATCAAAACTAGAGTGATGGGCCTTTAGGCCAACATGTTGTCAATAGCAATCATAATACGGTGAAAGCCGAGATCCCAACCTAACCACCAAGTCGGGAAACCCCGACAACATGACCAAGGAGGAGCCAGAGTCATTTGGTGTGGACCCACGTCACCCACAACAGCAAATCAGCTCAAATCTACACCCTCATGAGAAGGCATTGTTCAAACAATTCTTGTTAGAAATTCAGACGTATTCCCGTGCTCCCTGATCGATATGCCTGGAATTAACCCTGAAGCCATCTGTCAGAAGCTTTCCATCAAGGTGGACGCTAAGCCAGTAAAGCGGAAGGTTAGGCGAATGAATGAAGAAAAGAGTTGTGCCATCAGCGACGAATTTGACGAATTCGATCGCCCCATCAGCGATGAATTCGATTGCCTTCTTCAAGTTGGTTTCATCCGAGAGACGTTCTACCCCATTAGATCTCTAGTTCCGTCCTCGTGAAGAAAAAGAATGGTAAATGGAAAGTCTGCATTGGCTTTATCAATCTCAATGAAGCTTGCCCAAAGGACAGTTATCCCCTTTCAAGGGTCGATCAGCTAGTGGAGGCGACGGTGGGCCACGAGCTCATTAACTTCATGGATACCTATTCTGGCTATAATTAGATCAAGATGTACCCACCAGATGAAGACAAATTACCTTCACTACTAGTCGGGGAATCTACTATTACAAAGTGATGCCCTTCGGACTCAATTTCGCAGGGGCTATGATTGAGGTTTTACCTGCACAAAAAAAATACAGAATTTTAGAACTTAAGAATAAATAGTGCAAGTACTCAATTCTACCGCTATATCAAGTGGCTATGCGGGTCGTGATGCAAAAGGAGGGACTAGTGATGGAAGATTTTTAGTAAGTTCTCTTTTATGCTACAATCAATGGTTAAAGATCTTCTTTTAGTTCTTGAAAAGAAAGAAAAATAGGTTACAGTTAAGTTAAGAAGAAAGTGGTAGATTGAGAAGGTGGAGAAAATAGAAAATGAGTTTGTACAAAGAAATTAAAAAGAGTGATGAAAGAGTTGGGAGATTGTGGTGTAGGTGATTAAACTTAAAGTTAATTGATTTGTGAAGATTTGTCTTAACCAGTTTTCAACTAATTTTTTCTTCTCGATTTGCCTTGATATTGCCTGATTTTCTGATTTCGAATTAATTCTGAATTAAATTAGAATTTTGATGAGCTTTTGGGCTCGTTTCTCTTCCCTCTCCTTTAACAATGGGCCTGCACATTGTTAAATAAAAATAAGAATTATTAATAGGATTTATTAGGTAATAAACATGGTAATGTGACAATATATATGCAATATATGTGACCGATCACACCCCCACACTTATCTTTTGCTCGTCCTCGAGCAAAACAACAAAACTAAACTAAAGATTATTTGATCACTTTCGCAGGTCACGCGATTGCACTGAGCATGTGCAACAAGCCGTTAAACCTCTAGGTTTTCTCTAGAGGACGAGTTTTGTCTCGTCAGGGTTTTCAGTAAATTACACCCACAAAATCCATAAAGAAAGAGAAACAAAGAGTTAGTATTTTTGAAAAACATTTTGAGAGAGAAAAATATTTGAAGTATTATTGTAAGAGTTCAAGTAATCTATAAGTTATAGGAAAATTGAACTTTTCATTCTTAAGCTTAGTCTTAATTCAAAAACTTGTTTATCAACCAAGGTATGAAGTCAAACTATATATTTCTCATCTAATCTATTATTTTATCTTAAGTCATATGCACCTTTGTGACATGAAATTTTGACTCGGGGTTCTTTAACTTTAACTCTTATGCCTTATTATTTTTTCTCTTTTATTTTTTTATTTCGTGGTGATATTATTCCTTAGTTCTTTTAGGTTTTCTAATCTGTCCATGTAACGAGCCTTCAATCGATGACTTCCAACCAAACGGTCTTAGGGCACCGGGTGAGAAAACACCCAAAGGACTTAAGAACTCGAGCAAATAAGGCACAAAAGTAAGGATTTTATTATATGACCCGCTTTTAGGCATGAATACTTATGCTTTATGAGGCACAAATACCAACTTAATCAGAGGATTTTTATTTTTATTTTTATTTTTTTATTTTCTTTTTTTTAATAAGGCATAAGAATCATTGTTTTTGAACCCTAAGTGTGTAAGTATAAAATATATGCATATCGTCAAGTAAAAATTAAGACTAAATTACTTTTCTAAATTATCTTCCTAACCCTGAAAATCAAACTAATAATCTTATTTTGACCAAATATAAGAAATCCTAATTATGATTCTCCTATTCCTTAAAATTGACTTAATTTCTTACAAAAGTATGTCAAAATATTGCTCTCTTTTTAAAAAGTTTTTTAATTTTTTAAAGAAAGAAAAATGTTAATTTTTTATTTTAAATAAAAGAACCTATGTTATGTTAGAACCCTATCTCATGCATTATCCTCAATGTATGAATGAATGCATAGATGCATGAAAAAGAAGAAAGGGAAGGAAAATATTACCTTAAGGTGGTGGTTCCGGTGGTGGTCGGATTGGGTCAAGCATTGTTACCCAATCAAGATAATGTGGTGGTTCACGAAACCCACCTTTATTGGCCTTTTTCTATTTACATATTTACAGTCCCCAATATGAATAGGATCATGAAAGATCCTATCATGAAATTTATTCTCTTTACATGATCAGTCTTGAAAAATCATCACAGAGTCATGATGGTCTATACCTATATCCAATAAAAGAATGTGACTTGGTGGAATGGTTGACATGGGCTCAAGAATGATAGGTTCGGGAACCAATACTAACTCGGGAAAATCAACTTTGGATTCGAGAGTCAGTTTTGGTTCAAGAGTTGAGTCCAAATCTAAGAATTGAAATTCACATTCTTTTGCCATCAATGGAATGTGACTATCCAAAATTAGTGATTCAATTTCTAAATCTATGGATATGAGAATAAATGTTGGCTCGAGAAATTGGTCCAAATTGGGTAAGAATACCGGAGTCAACATAAATTCGAAGATGGGAACTGAATCACAAAGTTGGAGATCGGGTTCACATTCATAATCAAGTTCAATCTCATTAAAATAAAAACTTTCCAATTCATCAATGGGTTGATATAGGTCAAGTTCAAGGTTTTGTGATGAAATTGAATCTTAGTCAAGTCTTCAAGATACCATGATTCTTGATTTTCATCAATATGGCTAGAAGTGTCGGGAATAGTCAAAGATTGGGTAGGGAGAGTTTCCTTAGTCCTACACTTGTTTTTCAATTTACTAAATCTTGCTTCTATCATATCGAGTGTATCACTTTGGAATGGAATCATGGATTCCATGCTCTTTTCTAAGTCGGTATATTCTTCTTGAAAAATAGAGTAAGGATCTGTGATTTAAAAATTTTGACGAAATTTTGAGTCTTCTAGAATTTGAATTCGTCGCTCAAGCTCTTCTAAGGCTTCCATCCTCTTTTCCTAGTCAATTGATTCTTCTAATAGTTGCTCAGGAGAAGGAGTATATGAAGTTGGGTGTTAGTAAGAAGGTTGACAATATGACTCGGGGGAGTTGTATCCCCACTGGCTCTGTGAAGAGTGGTAATGATTATTCTAGTCTTGCTCATAGTATTGGGAACTGGGGCATGTATTAATTCGGATAAGACAAATCTGTCATACTAGGTTGGTTAAAGTTATGATGTGCTGGATTGGTAATATCCGAAAAAGAGGTCGGGGTGTAACATGGATTACCATTAAAATTGGAAAAATTGTTGTAATAAGCCATATCACACAAGAAATATCAAAAACAAACAAAGAAAAATAAAAATAAACAAATAAAAAGAAAAAGTCTAACCTAAGTTAGGGTAGACCTTAGATCTAGACGACTTCTAACTGGTTAGACTGTCCACGGGGGATATATTGTCGAATCTGACCACAAGTTAATTGGCCAAGTAGGGACAAGATTGGTGGGAGGTATCCGTGCTTAAAAGCAACGGGAATAATTAAGCTAAACCACCAGCCTTCGGGGTTTTTTCCCTCAATCCCCAACCTTTGACACTGATTGGCAAGAGTCATATTCTAATCAACTTCCCCCTTAGATCAGTCTCTTATTGAGTCCGAGATGTTCCTAGGGCCAATGTCTACTCAGTTTTAGTTAGGCTTGGGTTAGCGAGAGAGGAGATTGTTTGTGGGATAAGGGAGGGTAATGACTTTCTCACCTTATCTTGTTTATAGGACAAGCCCTTAATTCAGTTTAGCGTAGTATACAAGTATATAGAAAAAGTAACACTCAAACAATATTTTCATACAAGAATGAACCTTATACTAAATGCTATGCATACATACCTTGGCTCCAGTACTCTTCAAGAGTAAATAGAAAATGTAACGAAATAAACACATACCTAAATTCAAAGTTTAAACCGTTTTTAGCATTTACAATCAACCTTTTACTGTTGAAATAGAAATATATGTACAGGGAGTCAAACAAGGAAATAAATAGCTACAGATATTTAAACTTTACAATTCAGCCAACCTACAAAAAATATAGATTAGCAGTTCACTCAGATTGCCACTAGAATGTAGCAAATTTGAGGGTTTCTGGGCTTTGCTTTCTTGAGCTGAGTCCAGGGCCACTTATATGTCCACTGCAGCAAAAATTTTCTTGATATCTATCACTGCACACCAAGAACAAAGAAGAAAGTTAACCAAAAATGTAAACTTAAAAAGAGAATTACTTACCGTCCCTCCCTGGCAACGACGCCAATATTTTCGAGATTTTACTTGCACACAAAAATACAGAATTTTAGAACTTAAGAATAAATAATGCAAGCACTCAATTCTACTGCTATAGTAAGTGGCTATGCAGGTCGTGATCTATAAGGAGGGACTAGTGATGGAAGCTTTTTAGTAAGTTCTCTTTTATACTACAATCAATGGTTAAATATCTTCTTTTAGTTCTTGAAAAGAAAAGGAAAATAGGTTACAATTAAGTTAAGAAGAAAGTGGTAGATTGAGAAGGTGGAGAAAATAGAAAATGAGTTTGTACAAAGAAATTAAAAAGAGTGATGAAAGAGTTGGGAGATTGTGGTGTAGGTGATTAAACTAAAAGTTAAACAAAAAGAAAGAAAAACCTAAAAGAAATACTTAGCTCCTCTGGCCAAATACTTACCTTAAGTCTGTGGTGACGATGTTACCTTGAAGTGGAGGCAATCAGTGCATAGCCCATAAGAGTTGATTCCCGTCTCTTTTGCATTACATCATCAAGACGATACAAGTATGAAATGATACAAATTGAGACTAAAGTCCATCGTCATGAGCTATCGGTGGCACTCGCAAAGGCAAGGCTCTTTCGATGCTATAAGACTCACTTAGATAACAATTGGTACCGAAAGAAGAGAAGTAGAAAAGAAGAGAAGAATACAAAAAATAAAGAAGAACATAAAAATATAACTATAGATTCAATGTTGTAACAATAAGAGAAAAGAAGAACAACTTACACCGGTGTCACTCTCAGCACAAGCTTCACTCTCATTCTCCTATGAAACTCTGATCTTCTCCGAATTACATAAATAAAACTGAAAATTACATTAAAAAATAAAAACTTACACTAAAAAGAGTGAAAAACTGGCCTAGAATCTATCTCTACATGGTCGCTCCCTGTAGTCTCTGAAAAACCCAGTATTTATAGGCAAAACCAAACAGGGGAGAGCGTATGAATATAGGGGGATCAAATGCTCCCCCAACTTCCCCAACGAAGCCGTGAAAATGCGGCTTTGGCCGCGTTTTTGCGGCCTGGGTTTGGCCAGGTGGCACACCCGGGGGCACACGTCTCTTGTTCCTCGGTTTTCGTTTATTTCAGCTGGATTTTCAGTTTAGGTCCGGGATTTTGAAGAAACTGCCTTTGATCTTTGTTGTCTTAACCGATTTTCAACTGATTTCATCTTCTCTGATTTGCCTTGATCTGCCCTGATTTTCTGATTTCGAATTAATTCTGAATTAAATTAGAATTTTGAGGGGATTTTGGGCTCGTTTCCCTTCCCTCTCCTTTAGCAATGGGCCTGCACATTATAAAATAAAAATAAGAATTATTAATAGGATTTATTAGATAATAAACATGGTAATGTAATAATATATATGCAATATATGTGACCGATCAGGCTACCTTCCAGTGAATAGTTAAGAAAGTTTTTAAGGACCTGATCGGCAGCACTATGGAGGTATACATAGATGAGAAAAGTGTACAACACATGGATCGGCTTCGATACTTAGACAAAACCTTCGATTTTCTTAGGCAATTAAGATGAAGCTCAACCCTAAGAAGTGCACATTTGGGGTGGCCTCCAAAAAGTTTTTAGGATATCTGGTCACTCAACGGAGCATCGAGCCAACCCTGACCAGATATCTGTAATTCTAAACATGAAATCGTGATCAATCACTGATATTGCATATTTATTATCACATTCTCATATTTTATAAACTCTGCTATTTAATCATATTTATTATTTAAATGTATGCAAGCCTTTCTAAAAGAAATGAAAAAGAAACAATTCCAAAAGCTCATTTAAATTCTTATTTAAATGAGTTTAAATTAAAATCAAAGATTGGGATAAATATTCAGGAGATTGGTTGAAGATCAGAGTAAATCAGAAGATCACACCAAATAGAAACCGTTAAAATTCAGATTTCTATGAATCCCTATGGTTAGCTAAAGATCCACGAAGATAAAACCAAACCAAACTGAAAAACCATGTGGATAAAAGGAGCCAACAGAAGATTGGGATGCTACTCCAGTCCGCGAAAACGCAGCCATAGCTGCATTTCGTGGCTCTGTTAGTTAAGGGGCGCGTGCTCCTCCTATCTTGTCACACCCTCTCTTCTTCCATTTGGCCTATAAAAACTAGGATTTCTGAAGGTAACAGGGCATGACTGAGCATAGATATATTTTAGGCTAGTTTTTGTTCTAATTTAGTTTAGAATTTTCGTTTTTATTTTAATGTAATTTTTCAAATCTATTTATGTAACTTAGAGGAGAGAAGAGTTTCATAAGAGAATGCGAGTGAAGACTGTACTGAGAATGACACCAGTTAAGTGTTCTTCTTTCCCTTCATTGTTGCTTGATTTAATCAAAAGTTATAATTTTTTGTGTTCTTCTTCTTTGTTTAATTTTTTTCTTTTAGTTTTGATGATAATCCAAGTGAGTCTCATAACATCGGAATTGCCTTGCTGTTGCGAGTGCCTCCGATAGCTCACGACGATGGATCCTCCCTTATGTTCATATCATTTCATACTTGCTTGATGCAGTCTTGATGATGATGTAATGTGGATGGAGACTGAATTAGATCTTATGGGTTATGTGCTGATCACCTCCGAATTAAGGTAAACGTGCCAACGATCCAAGTATGTCATCGGCCAGAAGAGGTAAGTAAGTATTTTTTAGTCTTCTTTCTTTCTTTTAATTAATTAGTTTAGAACACTTTGAAAAACAATCTCTTCTTTCTATAAGTTTTTTTTATCTCTTTGTTTAGCCTTTTTTCTTTTTACACAATCACCATCTTCTCCTATCTTTCACTCTTTTTCAACTTAACATAGATTTCATTTCTCTTTTCTTTTCAAAAACAAAGAAGAACTTTTAACTAGTTTTAGTAACTCAAAAGAAACTTACTAAAAGGCTTCTAATACAGTCCCTCCTCGTGGATCATGACCCGTATAGCCACTTGCTATAGCGGTAGTATTGAGAACCTAGCACATCTTAATCTATTTCTAAACTTGTATTTTTTTTGTGCACTGGTTTAAACTCAATCAAATTTTGGGCCATCGCTGGGGAGGGGCGGTAAGTTTTTTTAAGTTTATTTAAACAGTTTAACTTTTTTCTTCTCTGCTTTTGTATGCAGGGGCTGAATTCTAGAAACAAACAACTAGGACATATTGCTACTTTGTGCCTCTGTCCAAGAAGGCTGAGCATCAGAGCCCACAATTATGCAGCGCAAACATGACAAAAGCCGCGTTTACGTGACATTTATGATGACCTACTGAACTGTAGTTTCTTGCATATTCCTGTATTTGAAAGTATATAGCCTCTGTATTGTTTAGTTTTTCAGTATAACTTACTCTGCATTTACTGCCTAACTCAATAGCAAATGGTTGATTGTAAATATTAAAAATAATTTAGACTTGCATTTAGGCACGTGTCTAATTCATTTACCTTTTACATTAGTATTGAAGAGTGCTGGAGCCAAGGTATGTGTGCATTGCATGTAGCTTAGGAAACACATTTGGGTGATATATATATATATATATATATATATATATATATATATATATATATATATATATATATATATATATATATATATAGCTTGAGCGTATTCATTTTTGCTGTATACTTGTACTCTTGCACAAAAATGAATTAAGTGTTTGACCTATAAACAAGATAAGGTGGGAAGTTATTACCCTTCTTTAGCCCAAAAATCATCTCCTCACTCACTAACCCAATCTTAACTTAAAACTGAGTAGACGTTGGCCCTAGGGACATCTTGGACTCAATAGGAGACTGACCTAAGGAGAAGTTGCTAGAATTTAACTCTTACCAAATTGGTACCAAAGGTAGGGGATTGAGAGGCGAAACCTCGAAGGCTGATGGTTTGGCTTAATTAAGCTCATCACTTTTGCCGCGGATACCTCCCACCAATCTTGCCTCGATCTGGCCGATCAACTTGTGCTCAGATTCTGTAATATACCTCTCGTAGATATTCTAACCAGGTAGGAGTCGTCTACGTCTAAGGTCTACCCTAACATATGTTAGATTTTTTTCTTTGTTTGCTTTGTTTATTTGTTTTGTGGTTACAATTGTGAGATATAAAATATAATCACAAAATTTTCAACTTTAACGCGAATCCATATTTCACCCCAACCTCTTTCAATTGGATATTACCAACCTGACATTACATAACTTTAACCAACCAAGTATGTCGGATTGGTCTTACTTGAATCAATATATCTCCCAATCCCAGTATTATGAACAAGATTGGGATAATCATCATTACTCTTCACAGAGTTAGTGGGGATACGACTCTCCCGAGTCATATTATCAACCACTTTTCCAACAATCATCTTCATATACTCCTTTTTCTGATCAACTTATAGAAGAAGAATCTGATATAGAAAGGAGTAGGATAGCATACTTGAGTACTTGGAATTTTGAAACTCAACAGACTCAAGTATCCCACAAAATTTTCAAATTCAAGATCCCTACTCTAATTTTCAAGTCCTACTACAACAAGAAGAACCTATTGACTTCAAAAAGAGTATGGAATATATGATTCAAAGTGAAAATTCTTATACCCAGTCTATCGATAAGCTAGAAGCAAGAATTAGTTAATTAAAAAACATGCATAGGAATTAGAAAACTCTCCCTATCCAATCTTTAGCTATTCTCGATTTCTCTAACCATATTGATAGGAACTAAGAATCATGGTTTCTTAAAACTTCAACCAAGATTCAATTTTATCACACCATCATGAACTTGACCAATACCAAACCATTGACAAATTGGCAAGTTTTTATTTCAAGAGCTTGAACATGAATGTGAACTTGATCTTCAATGTTCTGATTCAGTTCCAATTTTAAATTATTGTTGACTCTGATATCTTTACCCGATTTGGACCCAATTTTCGAGCCAACTTTGATTCTTGAACCTATAGATTTAGAAGATGAACTACCTATTTTTAGTCACATTTTATTGTTGGGAACAGAATGTGAATATCAATTTTTTGATTTGGACTCAACTCTTAAACCGAAACTGACTCTTGAAACTAAACTTGATTTGAGTCATACACCCGAGTCAGTGTTGGTTTCCGTTCCTTTCATCCCAGAGCCCAAATCATCAATTTCAATAAATCACATTCTATTATTGGACCAAGGTATAAACCATAATGACTTCAAGATGATATTCTTAGATTGATCATATAAAGGGGATAATTTTCACGATAGGATCTTACATGATTCTATTCATATTGGGGATTGTAAATATGTAAATAGAAAAGTGGTCATAAAAGGTGAGTTTAATGAATAACCACATTATCTTGATTGGACAGCAACGCTTGGCCCAATCTGACCACCACCTTGAGGGAACATTTTTCTTTCCCTTTCTTCCTTTTCATTCACATATGCATTCATTCATACATTGAGGACAATGCATGAGAGAGGTGTGGGGGAGGGTTTCTAACATAACATGTTTTTTTTAATTTATAAAAAAATAACTTTTTCTTTGCTTTTAAAAACTTTTTGAAAAGAGAAACAATATTTTGACCTATTTTTTGTTAGAAATTAAGTTAATTTTAAGGAATAGGAGAATCATAATTAGGATTTCCTATACTTGGTCAAAATAAGATTATTTGTTTGATTTCTAGGGTTAGGAAGAAAAATTGAAAAAGTAATTTGGCCTTGATTTTTACCTTGATGAAACATGCAGTTTTTGTATACTTACACACTTAGGGTTCATAAACAAAGATTCTTATGCCTTATTAAAAAAAAGATAAAAAAGAAAAAAGGAAAAAAAGAAAAAGAAAAAGAATATACGTATACATATACATATACATATACATATACATATACATATACATATACATTTACATATACATATATATATATACATACATATACATACATACATACATACATATATATATATATATATATATATATATATATATATATATATATATATATATATAATTATATATATATATATATGTATGTATGTATGTATATATATATATGTATATGTATATAAAAAATCCTTGCTGGGTATTTGTGTCTCATAAAGCATAAACATTCATGCCTAAAAGCGGTCCATATAAAAAATAAAAGTCATAAGTTTTGTGGCCGTGATTGCTCGAGTCCTTAAGTCCTTGGGATGTTTTCTCACCCGGTGCCCTAAGACCGTCCGGTCTGGGAGTCATCGATCTAAGGCTTGTTAGATGAGAAAATTAGAAAGCCTAATAAAATTAAGGATAATACCATCAAAAATTTATAAAAATAAGACATAAGAGTTAAAGTTAAAGAGCCCTGAGTCAAAACTTTATGATCACGAAGGTGCATATGACTTAGGGTAAAATAATAGATTAGATATGAAATACAGTTTGACTCTTTACCTTGATTGATAACAAGTTTTAAAATAGAGACTAAGTTTAGGAATGAGAAGTTCGGTTATCCTATAACTTATAGATTACTTGAATTTTTGTAAAAATACTTCAAATATTTTCTCGTCTTTTCAAAATGTGTTTTCAAAATTCTAACACTTTATTTCTCTTTCTTTTTGGATTTTGTGGGTGTAATCCACTGAAAACTCTCACGAGATAAAACTTATCCTCTAGGGGTAACTTAGGGGTTTAACGGTTTGTTGCACATGCTAAGTGCAACCGTGATTCCTATGAAAGTGTATTAGATTAGGTTAGCTCTATTTTTCTTTGTTTTGCTCGAGGACGAGCAAAAGATAGGTGTGGGGTTGTGATCGGTCACTGAAATTGCATATTTATTGTCACATTTTCATATTTTTTATCTTAATAAACTTTCCTATTTAATCATATTTATTGTTTAAATATGTGCATGCCTTTACTAAAAGAAATGGAAAAGAAATAAGCCCAAAAGCCCATTTAAATTTTGATTTAAATGAGTTTAAATTTAAATCAAGGATTGGGACAAATATTCAGCAGATTGACTGAAGATTAGAGAAAATCAGAAGATCACACCAAATGAAAATCGGTTAAAATTCAGATTTGTATGAATCCATTTGATTAGCTAAAGATCCACGAAGATAAAGCCAAATCCAAAGACTAAACTGCAAAACCATGTGGATAAACAGAGCCAACAGAAGATCGAGAAGCTATTCTCCCTGGATGTGGCCACATAGCCACATCCAGGCCACGGAAACGCGGCTATAGCTGTATTTTTGCGGATTTGGTTAGGAGTTATAGGGAGCATTTGCTCCCCCTATCTTCTTACACACCCTCCCCTCTTCCATTTGACCTATAAAAGCTGGGATTTCTGAAGGTAACAGGGCACTACTGAGCATAATTTTAGGCTAGTTTATATTCTAGTTTAGTTTAGGGCTTTTGTTTTTCTTTTAATATAATTTTTCAACTTTTTTTTATGTAACTTAGAGGAAAGAAGAGTTTCATGAGAAAATGAGAGTGAAGACAGTACTGAGAGCGACACCAGTGTGAGTGTTCTTCTTTTCTTTCATTGTTACTTGATTTAATCTTAAGTATATATTTTTTTGTTCTTCTTATTTGTTTACTTTTCTTCTTTTGGTTTTGATGATAATCTAAGTGAGTCTCATGGTATCGAAATTGTTTTGCCTTTGCAAGTGCCTCCGATAGCTCATGACGATGGATTCCTCTCTTATGTTCATATCATTTCATACTTGCTCGATGTAGTCTTGATGATGTAATACGGATGGGGACTGAATTAGATCTTATGGGTTATGCGTTGATTGCCTCCAAATCAAGGTAAACGTGCCAACTATTCAAGGTAAGTCATCGGCAAAAGAGGTAAGTAAATATTTTTAGTCTTCTTTCTTTCTTTTAATTACTTAGTTTAGAAAACTTTGAAAAAGAATCTCTTCTTTCTATAAGTTCTTTTTATCTCTTTATTTAACTTTCTTTTCTTTTATACACAATCACCATCTTCCCCTATCTTTCACTCCTTTCTAACTTAACAAAGATTTCATTTCTTTCTTCTTTTCAAAAACAAAGAAGAACTTTTAACTAGTTTTAGTAACTCAAAAGAAACTTACTAAAAAGCTTCTAACGTAGTCCTCCTTGTGGATCATGACCCGTATAGCCGCTTGCTATAATGGTAGCATTAAGAACCTAGCATATCTTAATCTATTTCTAAACTTCTATCTTTTCTGTGCCCACGTAAACCTCAATCAAATCGCTCACTTGTGTGAAGAGTTCCAGATGCTGAACGAATGTTTTGCAGCCTTCAATCGGTTCATCAGCGGATCCACAGACAAATGCATGCCGTTCTTCCAAGCTTTGAAGAAGAATGGAGCTGACTTCTGCTAGAACGTGGAATGCGAGACGGCTTTCCAAGGGCTGAATAAGTATCTGACTTTACCAACCCTACTGTCAAAGCCTTCCTCGGGATAGACGCTATATCTCTACTTCGCCGAACAGCTGTGGGTGAGGCTTTAGTTTGGAAAGACGAGGGCGTCCAGAAGCCGGTGTATTACACCAGATACTCCATGAACGATCCACAAACCAGATATCAAAAGCTAGAAAAGCTGGTGCTTACTCTCTTCATCATTTCGAGGAAGCTTAGGCATTACTTTCTAACTTTTTCGATCACAATCCTCACTGATCACCCCCTGAGTAGCGTGGTAAAAAACCCGAAAGCAACCAAAAGGATATCAAAATGGGCCTCAGAGCTGAGATGCTACGGACTCAAATATGAACCAAGGGCAGCAATCAAAAGCCAGACTTAGCTAACTTTATTGCTAATTTCACCCCGGGGGCCACAGACCACATTGACCAACTAGAAGGGTGGATCTTGAATATGGACTGAGCTTCAAACAAAGGGGACATGCATTAGAATTGTCCTCACCACTCCAGAAGGATCCATCATCGAACGGTCCTTTACTCTCGGGCTTCCCTGTTTCCAATAATGAAGCAGACTATAAGGCAGTCCTAACTGGACTCCAAGCGGCTATCACACTCAGGGTCACAGGGCTCAAAGTCTAGTGTGACTCCTCACTGATAGTCAACCAAGTCAGCAGTGATATGTTACAAGGGATTCTCAGATGGCGGAGTACCTACAACTCGTTCTCAAATTGAAGTTCAAAATCCCCCGATGCGACTTCAAGTGGGTCCCTATATCTGAAAATAATTACGTCGACTCACTTGCTAACCTGGAGGAGCCATAGTGTTTCAGTCCAGACGTTAAATCCCTGTTGAGCACATCACCAATCCGAGCATCCAACAACCAACCAGAGAGTCCCTACGCCTGATACTTCACTAGGGTGGAAGCCCCCTATCATCATCTACCAAAAAGACGGAATACTTTTCTATGGCAGGGTAGAGGCACGATAGCTATAGCACTTGATCACCAGGTACACACTCCTCGGGGATACCCTATACAAAAAATCCTACTCCAATCTTCATTCTGATCCGTATCTGAGATGTCACGGTCTAGACGAAGCTTAGAAAGTGATGCAGGAAATTCACAATAGTCACTGAGAACCATACGGGAGGATGCTCCCTAGCTCACAAAGTCATCAACCAAGAGTACTACTGGCTCAAGATGTTTGAGGACGCCAAGGGTTACATGAAGAAGTGCCCACAATTTCAGAGGTTCGTTCTAGTGTCAAACAGACTGAACACACCTCCACACCTTGTGCAGCCCCTAACCCTTCATGCAATGAGGGCTAGATGTTATTAGACTGCTCCCCTGAGCACAACCCCAGCTACGGTTCTTACTAGTAGCCACCGACTACTTCACCAAATAGGTCGAGGCGATGCCACTCTCTGAAGTCACCGAGCAATAAATTGTCAAGTTTCTCTTACAGAATATAGTGTGCCGCTTCAGACTCCCCCACACCATCATCTTCGATAATAGAACAAACTTTGCCAGCAAGTAAGTGGCCAGTTTCTGCACCAAGTACAAAATCACACATCAATTCTCCTTGCCATATTATCCTCAAGGCAATGGCTAGGCTGAAATCATCAACAACACTATCCTCGACTTATGTAAAAGTTTGGAAAAAGATAAAGGCAAATGGTCAGAAAAACAGCACCCTGGCCTACAAGATCACCAAACGTGTCCCGAGTGGTGAAACCCCATTCTCGTTGGCATATTGAACAGAGGTGATCATCCCAGTCCATGTCAACATGCCGAAACTCCGAGTGGAAGGAGTGGTCCAAGACCAGAACGACACACTACTCCGCTTGATGCTGGATCACTCAGAGGAAAGACGACAATAGGTCAAATCTGTATCACGGCCTATCAACAGCAAATTTAGGACACAACACAAGAAGGTGAAGTCTTAGGAATTTCAAGTCAGAGACCTGGTCTTAAAGCGTGTAATTCAGAGCACGCGACAGAAGGATAAAAGAAAGTTGGGGCCTAACTGCGAGGGTCCCTACCTCATCATCGCTCATACACCTTGGCCGATCAGGATGGGAACCAACTCAATAAGCAATGAATCTCTTTTCACTTTAAGCGATATTATGTGCAAGTCATGTAACATTCAGTAAAAAGATCATTTTTTTGTTACCTTAGTCGTGTTTCACCCAACTCTGATATTTGCCTCGAGCATCGTGCATAATCTCTATAGCTTACACGGGTCTTCACTCTGACTACCACCCTTCGGGGGCTTCCTGAAAGATGGAGGCTCGCCACGTTGGATGCTCGGTGATAACCTATAATAAGATATATCTTGATGGTCGCCCGAACAGGTCAATAACCTACATGGGTTTTCACCCTGACGGTGACCTTTCGGGCGCGTGCTAAAAGATGGAGGCTCACCTACGTTAGATGCTCAGAGCTAGCCTATAATGGAATATATCATGATGACCACCTGAGTAGGTCAATAGCCTACACGGGTCTTCACCCCGACGGCAACCCTCCGAGGGGCCTCCTGAAAGATAGAGGCTCACCCACGTTGGATGCTCAGAGTCAGTCTATAATGGGATATAGCTTGATGGCTGCCCGAGCAGGTCAACAGCCAACACAGGTCTTCACCCTGATGTTTACCCTACGGGAGGCCTCCTGAAAGATGAATGTGTAGGTTGTCTAAAATCATTAAGGACAGGTCATCATACGCAGACCTCACTTCAACGCGAAGGTCGCATTTCAACTAAAATACGGACCTTCTGTCCAAAAGGAAACACAAACTTCAGATGCGGGTATGAGGAACTCACATCTCACGCGGGTCTGAGCAACTCCGCGTCTTATGCGAATCTAAGCAACTCCGCGTCCCACTTCAGACACGGGTCTGAGCAACTCCGCGTCTCACACGAGTCTGAGCAACTTCGTGTCCCGCTTTAAACGCGGGTCTGAGTAACTCCGGGTCTCACGCGAGTTTGAGTAACTCCGCGTCCCACTTCAAGCACGGGTCTGAGTAACTCTGCGTTCTGACTGAGACATCCGCGTCAACAACAAACAACATGAGGTATGCGTCCATCACGAGACCCAGATTTCTATTATAACTGACCTTCATTACTGGGTTATTAACTCCCCATGTAATGGGGGCGTTAATCCTCATTATGGAGGGATTCTAGTGGACAATTATACCCCATAACTCCCTATAAATATCCTCAAAAGCTATGACTGGGGGACGACATTTTGGAGGTCAGAAAAAGAGAAGGAGGCTTTTGGAGATTAGGAGTTGAGAATTCTCAAGTTAAAAGCTTCTTATTTTTTCAAAGGTCCAGAGAGAGGAAGGAGAAATTAGTGGACTCTAAACACTTAAGTGTGTTAAAAATAGAGCACTTTTCTGATTACTTTTCGAGAGCATGCCAAAGAGAAGCTTGTCATTCGGCCGTTCAATGGAGAATAAGAATCACTCTCCATCGCTACGCAAAGAACCCAACCTTAAATAAAGGGGAGAACTAGTTATTTTTTCCTCTTTTGTAATCGGAATCATTCCGTTGTAATCTTTCTTCCACTCAAAGAAATTTTACTTTGCTCTATTTTTTCGACCAAACAAAAGATGGCGACTCCGCTTGGGAGTCCATTCTCTACTGATAAGAATGCCACAGCATAAGCTGACATCCAGCTTCTTGGGAAGACGGTGGAATCCCTCTCGTTGAATTCGACCAAGGAAAGTTCGAGGAATTCCTTTTCTCAGGCTCCGCCAGCCCCCAAGGTAATGCGACAATACTGCAAAGTCTCTTCTGGGACTCGCTCTTGAATCTCTTCGGAGATTTCTCCCAAAGTGGCCCACATTTTTGCTCACAGTATAAGCGGTGCCACTTCCAACGAGGTTCTGAAAACCTCTCGTGCAGCCCATGTAGTCTGGGTTAATGTCTCTTAGGAGGCCCACAAGTCTAATATGTCAGTGCATGATCATAATGATGGTGAAGATCAATCCCACCACCTCTCTCCTCTTCAATTCCAGGTGGCTGAGGGTTCCCAGCAACCCTTATGACTCAACTGGAATGCTGAACGTCGATGATGGCGTTGCGCTTGTCGATAACAGCTTCAAAATTTTGCAGATGTAATCTATTCTGCAGATTCAGAATGCGAGGTTCATTCCACGTGTCTCTTAAGTAAAGAGAGGTTCGCGTCCAATGCGAGACTCGTGTTCAGCCTGTCTCAAAACACGAGACCAGCGTTCTGCTTATTTCAGAACGCGACTCTTGCGCTTCTAATTCCTAACGCGAGACCTGCGTTCTTCTTATTTTAGAATGCGACTCTTGCGTTTCTAATTCAAAATGCGAGACCCGCATTCTGCTTGTTTTAGAACGCGACTCTTGCATTTCTAATTTAAAACACGAGATCCCCGTTCTGAGGCTCACTCAACCAATGTTTGGCTACGGGCCTACCCCTCTTGTGTGAGGTGGTGTTTGTGTTGCCTCGGTGGAGGTTGTATTGGTTGGATTGGTGGAGTTCGGTACTCCGGTCTTCGGTAGACCTTTGTATTGCCTCGGTGGAGGTTGTATTGGTTGAGAGAGGAGTTCGGTACTCCTAGTGGATTGAAAATCCTTCTCAGTGAAGGCGGGGACATAGAGCTCGGTGCTCGAACCTCGAAACACATCTTGTTGTTTGCGTTTGATCCATTGACTCTAAACTCTCTCTCTCTCTCTCTTTATTTGTTCATTGCTTTACTTTGTCATATCATATACATGCTTGTGTGTTTGTGTGCCTCACTTGTGCTTAACCACGAGAGCTTCATATAGCGCCTCAACTCTTATTCAGAGGAATCAAGAGGAGTTAGTCCAGAGCCCTTCATGGGGAATTCGGCTACACTCGTTGGTTGCAGTAAGTGTTGTAGCAATTAGTTTTTAATTTCCGCATTTAGTTTATTAGATTAGCGGTACACCTATTCACCCCCCTCTAAGTGTACTTTCAATTGGTATCAGAGCCTATGCTCCTGATATTTGGTTTAACCACCTAGGAGTGTGATCTTGGTTAGCTAATCTATCATTTACATTTTGCACATATATTGTTTGCACACACCTATGGATTGCTTGTCACCTCCCATGTTTGATGTTTCCAACATTGTCACGTGAAAATTTAGGATGTCCATGTATTTGAAAACCCTAGGCTTGCATGTTTTCCTAGCCGCTACCAAGAAATGCTATCTTGGTAATCGCAATCATATAGGGGCCAATGCACTTGCCCTTGAGGCTATTAGAAGCACGCTTAACAAAGATTATCTTATGCTTGTTTCTAACTATGATTCCGCCTTTTCAGTGTGGAACAAGTTGACTTCCTCTGAGCTACAAACGCCCAACATCATGGAGGATGAATCTAGAGGAGAATCCGAGCCACAATGCTTTATGGTCCAAGGGAATGACTCCCTTGAGGTATACTCAGAAACTCAATTAGATAGTGATGATGCTAGTTCTTCATGTGATAAGAATATTGATGCCAATGCCTTGAATGAAGAACTCTCAATTGTATGTGAAAAGTTATTGGAAAAATATAATCTTTTGAAAAAGAAGAGTTTTGAACTTAATAAAGAAAATAAGGATTTATGTTCAAGACTTGATTTGGTTTTGCATGATAAAGTGGAGATTTCTAATGAAAGGGATTCATTGAAATCTAGACTTGATCTTGTCCTAAAAGAAAATGAATTTTTGAAAAATAAAAATGATTGTGAAATAATTTTGAAGAAAAATGAAAACTTGTCTTCAAAAGTTAATTTTGTTTTAAAAGAAAATGATTCTTTAAGAATGATAATTGCTTCCATTTCAAAGGACTTGGAAGTTTGTTTAAAGAAGAATATTGTTTTGAAAAATGATATAGATACACATGTTTGCCATGCTAGTGTAGGTTCACCTAGTTCACCTATTGCATGCACCACTTCTTCTCTAATTGAAAAAGATATAAATTTGTTAAAGAAGAATATGGATTGTTTGGGCTCCACTTTGAGCCATTGTGCTAAGAACCATACACGTTTGGAATCATTGTTTCGAAAGAAACAAGTTCCATCTTTGCATGCACACCATACACGGCATACACATGCTCCTCACGTACACACCCATCACATGTATGCTCATGTGTACACTTGTACACATTATGGACGTAAGAGCCACCTTACTAAATTTTGTTATGATAGAATACATGTTTCTAATTTAGCAACTAAATTTGTTTGGGTTAGTAAAAGAACTAACCCCCATGGACCCAAAAGAGTATGGGTACCAAAGACCACCCCTATTGTATTTGATGTAGGTGTGGGCTCTCGCATGATGTGAGAGTTATGGTGCCTTGAGGTGGATGCGTTCCGAGCTTAAAGAGTACTATTTGGATGCATCACTTTCAAGGGGAGTTTGGTGGAGAGGACCACCATTGTTTTGGAGATATGGAGATGTGCCCTATTGGTTTGGTGACAATCTCTTACTCCCTTCATGTTTGCATGCTTATTAAATCATTCATTTGCAGCATGTTTTGTTGTTTCATGATTAGTATGATAAATGCCGTGATTGTTAGACTTATGATATGCATGATTAGTATTTGAGACACCCAGTTTTAATATGGACCCATATTTTGTGTTCTCACATTTGTTTAGCTATTATGTATATCATAGGTCTAATAGCATGTGGATTTACATAATGATCGTGTTTATGTTTATCATGTTGATTTATGTATCGTTTTATGCTTCATGTTTTGATTACTCGTTTGGATGTTAGTTTTCATTAAAATTAGGATTTATACTTGTACATATAGTGGGCCACAAATAAATTTTTATATGTTTGTGCTTGAATGCTTATTTGTACCCATTAGATGTGCTAGTATAGTCTAGTTTTGATGATTCATGCATTTGACTTGTATTCCTATTTTATCTATGTTTTCATGTTTATATGTTTAACTTCATGTATATGTCCATCTTGTCCAAACTATTGATTATGCATATACATCCTTTGAGCCACGTGCCTTCATGCATATACATTTGTGGACTCGTTTATATTTGGATATGTATGTATACTTTAGTTTGTATAAGATATACATATGCCTTGAAGTATAATTTGTTTTCTTTTTAATGAAAATTTAGTTTTGACGATTTTCATATTTTCATGTTTTAAAGGAATTCAATTGAGCTTGATTGCATATTTTCGTGATAATGTGTTTCACATATATCTTGTTCACTCACCTCACTTATTGTTTACTCATGTTTTGTTTTCATGAGTCATATTCATGCTTTATTGACTTTGAGCGTTGGATATCATGTGAGTTTCATGTTTCATGAAAAATATTTTTGTTTTATTCCTTGCTTGAAGGATTTCGTACTAGTTTACAAATTTTTCTTTTAACTAGTTCGTATTCTTCACATGGTAGAGTTTTTAAACATATCCTATTTTCAAACCTATTTTTGAAAACCCCTACCTTCTACGGGCGGTTGGTTGGGCGACCATGCCTTATATGTTAATATTGAAAATCTTTTAAACATGAGCATGAAATGGGTGGAAAGGATTATGAGTTATACACTTGATATTATTGTTGTTTCAATTGGTATCATTGGATCTTTTCAATTGGTATCAATATTGATATTTTTCTTGTATACTCATATTTTTTTTATGTATGTATGCTTATATTTCAAATAGTATCAATTTCGATTGGTATCTAATTTTTCATACATATATATGTTTTATTTGTGCTTACTATATATATCTTTAAGTACAAATTTTGATTATGATAAGCTTGATTTTTAATGACTATCATGTTTCAATTGATTAGTTTTCAATTGGTATATTAATAAAGCTTATGCATCGTTTTATTTGGTATTTCATAAAGGGGGAGAAAATTCGTATTTTACCTTTCAATTGGTATTCGGTTTACCTTTGATTTCCACTCTCATACTTTATGATGAAAAATAATTAAAAGAAAATTTTAATATGGATTTTAATTTGGTATCATATGTTCAAAATGAAAAATACTTACAAATTGGTATCAAGATTTTGTTTACTTTCAATTGGTACTAATGATTTATTTCTTTCAATTGGTATCATTGATAACAAGAATTTTTATATTGATTATCTTTCAATTGGTATCATGGTTCACTTATATTGATATATTTTTTAATTGGTATCATGTTGGAAGAATATGTTTTATTGTTTACTTGGACCCCTTTGTTGATGATTGACAAAAAGAGGGAGAAGAATTTGAGTTTATATGCATGTTTTTATGACTATGCATGTTTTTATATTGGTATCAAGTATTGATATCAAGAGTGTTTGTTTTAAGAACATAGTTTGGTTAGTTTGGTTTTTTTATTGGTATCAAGAGCATTATTTAAAGAACATGTTTATGTAAAGAAGAAATAATTTATTTTAATATTAAGAGCTTGTTTTATGCATGATGCATTTCATGTTTGGTATCAAGAGCATGTTTTTGTATTTGGTATCAAAATCATGTTCATTTCATTGTTTTATGCATGTCTATGCATTGTCATGTTTAATATTCATTGCATATATTTATTGTTTATTATTATGCATGAGTTAAGGGGGAGCTTCTTTGAAGCTTAACTTTAATCCATGCATATATAACTCCATGAGTTTTGTCATCATCAAAAAGGGGTAGATTGTTGGCCCAGAGGCCTTCCACTCTAGTTTTGATGATGATTAACTCATGTAGTTATGTTTACTAATAATCTTGTGATGTTTAGTTTCATATCTCTAATCAAGATATTAGTAAGTGATTAGCTTCAACAAAGATGTTTTGGAAGCTTTCACATGGTGATTCAAGAGCCCGAGCGTCAAAGATCATATATAGCACTCGTTGGAGTCAAGCTCGGTGGATCACAGTTTGGATCGAGTCGGCTTGAAGACGGAGTTCGTCAAGAGGACTTGGTACATAGTTTAGTTTGTGTTTTAGATCCATTTGTAAAGACTAGATAGTGTGATATGCTCAAGTTCACAACACACACACGTTTCATGTTTTGATATTGGTTTTCGGTTTTTGATTTAACCGATCTTGGTTTTCATGAATAGATTGATTCAAAATAAGTTTACATGGTTTAAATGTATATTAGATATGTTCTATATACATGTATGCGTCATACCTTAGACAAACTTATTTTGATGTGCCTATTCATGAGTTTGGTGTTTTGGTATTTTTAACAAAACATATATTTGGAATTAAAGTCAAAAACATGGATATATATATGTTTTATGTATATTGGATTATATCCATATGCAACATGCTTCAAAGTGTTTAAATATCATGTTTTTGTATTTGGATGAGTTTTGAAAAAATCGGATTTCCATTTGAAAAATCCAAGTTTTAGAAAATACGGTTTTTCGTTTTCGGCAAAATTTGTAAGTCACAAAAATGGTTTAAAAAGTTTGAAATTTGTGTTGAAGTTTTTCACACAAGTTTGTATATCAATGTATTATGCTAAAACTATTTTTGTGGATTTTTAGAGATTTTATGGGAATTTTTTAGAAATAAAAATACCAAGTTTTTCTGACCCAGAATGCCTTCTGCCAGGCTCTGGCGGTCGACCGGGACGGTCGACCGGACCCAGAGTCGGTCGACCGGACCGGTCGACTGACGTACACAAACTTGTGCACGTTGGCTTGGTACTTGAGCCGGTCGACCGCACGGTCGACCGACTGCAGGTCCCCCACTCTCGGGTGGGGGCGGTCGATTGGACGGTCGACCGTAAGCAAGGCACGGTCGGCGGGCGATCGACCGACCAGAGAACAAAATTGATCTCTGGATTTGGGCGGTCGACCGGGCGGTCAACCGATGCTCCAACGGTCAAATTTTTGACTGTTGGCGGTCGACCGGGCCGGCCGACCGCCAGCCGCCAAGGCTGACAGATCAGCCTAACGGCTAGTTTTGGATTGGGGCTTTATATACCCCATTGTTTTGAGTTTTTCTCTAAGATTTTGAGAGCCAAAATTTCTATACTCTCCAGTGTTTTTACAAGCTTTCAAAAAGTGTTTTAAAGCTTAAAGATTTCATCTTTAATTTTGTTTTCAAGGTTTTGGAAAAATCAAAGAAAAATAGGATTTTGGGATATTGTTTTAGATCTTCATTTCTATCATTTTCAAGAAGTTTCCCAAGTAGTTTTTCTTTGTTATTTGATTTCCAAAACACCTTGATTTCCACACTTGAGCTATATCTCCTATCCTATTCTATAGGATCACTTGTTTTGTGAAAAAAGGAAGTTGTTTGTGGTTGAGATATACCACCAAGTTGCAAACCCTTTACTTGTTGTATCCCTCTTTGGTAGAGGTTGATTTGGGTTGTGGTTAGCTCTCTTTTTGGTAGAGGTAGAGGTTGTGGTTTGCTCCCTCTTGTGTGAGGTGGAGTTGGATTTGTATCCCTCAAGTGTTGAGGTGATTGGTTGTTTGGCTACGGGCCTACCCCTCTTGTGTGAGGTGGTGTTTGTGTTGCCTCGGTGGAGGTTGTATTGGTTGGATTGGTGGAGTTCGGTACTCCGGTCTTCGGTAGACCCTTTGTATTGTCTCAGTGGAGGTTGTATTGGTTGAGAGAGGAGTTCGGTACTCCTAGTGGATTGGAAATCCTTCTCGGTAAAGGCAGGGACGTAGAGCTCGGTGCTCGAACCTCGAAACACATCTTGTTGTTTGCGTTTGATCCATTGACTCTGAACTCTCTCTCTTTATTTGTGCATTGCTTTACTTTGTTATATCATATACATTCTTGTGTGTTTGTGTGCCTCACTTGTGCTTAACCATGAGAGCTTCATATAGCGCCTCAACTCTTATTCAGAGGAATCAAGAGGAGTTAGTCCAGAGCCCTTCACGGGGAATTCGGCTACACTCATTGGTTGCACTAAGTGTTGTAGCAATTAGTTTTTAATTTCTGCATTTAGTTTATTAGATTAGCAGTACACCTATTCACCCCCCCTCTAGGTGTACTTTCAAGTCTCGCCTTAGAAAGGCCAAGGATAGCCTCGCCTATATTCAAAGCTAGACTAGCCTAGTAAAGGCCAAGTCTTAACCAGTCTCGCCTTAGAAAGGCCAAGGATAGCCTCGCCTATATTCAAAGCTAGACTAGCCTAGTAAAGGCCAAGTCTTAACCTCGCCTAAACGGTAAGGCTGAACTAGCCTTAAAAAGGCCAAGTCCTATCATTGCCTATATAACAAGGCTAGACTAGCCCAGGGGGGCAAAGTCTTAGCCTCACCTAAATGGAAAGGTTAGATTAACCTTAAAAAGGCCAAGTTCTAACCTCGTATGTATGGCAAGACTAGACTAGTCTAGAAAAGGTTAAGTCCTAGCCTCGCCTAAATGGCAAGGCTTGACTTGCCTTAAAAGGGACAAGGCATAACCTCGCCTATATGGCAAGGCGAGTCACACCTCAAAAAGGCCAAGGCATAAATCTCGCCTAAAAGAACGTCTTCGCCTAATCAGGCAAGTATAAGCCTCATCAGGAAGCTTGAAAAGGCTAAAACCTTTATCCAAAGATTCACCAATGCGAGAATCAATGGAATCCAATTTCTGAAATAGCTGGTAACGCTAAAATTGAGAGAGATAGACTCTCTAAAGTCACCAATTCATTGGCAAAATATCTGAACAACCGAGACTCACCGGCTATAGATCGAATGACGACCGAAGTGAAGGTCTCTGAAGCCTCAAGGGCCTCGGCTTCATTGCCCGGGATGGTGTGAAGAGGTCATGGATCTCGATTTTGGAGAGATGAAGAGGGTGAAGACCCTGGTGTCCTCAAAAGACAGCAAGGAGAGAAGATAAGGTTCTATTGGAGGCTCATTGAAGAGAAAAAGAAATATTTCTCTAGAAAGGACAACAAAGGTCCTATTTATAGGCCCCAGGCCTAACCTCATCGTGGTCGCTTCAAGTTTTAAAGCCCAGGCGAGGTTAAATCATTCGAGTGCTTGGCCTTGGGAAAGGGAGTAATCTCCCTCGTAAATACATGTGAAGCCCTTCAAAGTCTCAAAAAGAGAGTAATCTCCCGCGAAATTCATGAGAGGTCATTTGGTCTCGGAAATGGAATGCCGTTCCATCACAGCGCATATGAGGCTATCGCTGACAGGGCACTGACAAGCAGACTTAGCATTGAAGCGAGGTTACTTAAAGAAGCCCGAAGGCAAGGTTCAGAGGCGAGGCTCCTCCCAGAGGCGAGCCTATTCTCACGGCGCATGTGAGGCTAGCGCTAACAGACCAACTTCACTTTGAAGCGAGGTTGCTTAAGGAAGCCCGAAGGCGAGGCTCAAAGGCGAGGCTCCGAGGCGAGGTTCCTCCCAGAGGTGAGCCTATTCCAACTCTAAGGCGAGCCTCCTATCAAAGGCGAAGCCACCAAGAGGTGAGCCAGTCCCAGCTCATAGGGGAGCCTATTCCAGCCTGGAAGCAGGGCTAAAGGCGAAGTTGAATTCGACCACCAAGGCAAAGCCCATACACACATATCTACGAATATCAATCAAAGTAGTTCAAAGTATTTTGAAATCTGAACCATCCCATAGCATATTTGTGAAAACTTTGAAGGGGGTCTTGTTGACATGCTAAAAAAGACAAACTCCCCGTACAGATTTTCAACTAGTTAGAACGATGTCCAACTTGTCAACATCTATAAAAGAAAAGCCGCGGACAAGCTGATGACCAAGCTCGGGCCCTACTGATCTAGTGATGTAGACAACAAGCCAAATACTACTTTTTTGAGGCTGAGTCAACTCAATACTTAGCCTCACACAAACCTAAGGTGTTAGCCTAACTCTAGAGGCTAAATTATTAAATCATCTTGAAGCCCCTTAATGCTCAGCAAAGAGATAAGTACCGGCTTCGCTTGAAGCTCCATACAGAGGGCGAACTTCTAGCTTCATTGAGGCTTTAGCTCTGATTAAGAGCTTCCAGCCCCGAGTGCGGAGCTAGATCTAGCCTTGCGCGAGGCTCTCTACACTTCTATGCGAGGGCCGGCCAGGTCAAACCTACCTAGTATTTAGTGGGTTAACCCCACTACGTTAGTGGGGTTAATGCCACTTTAAGTGAGTGGTTACACCCGCCTACTTCACCCCACGTGTAGTGAAACGGCCGGGTCAATATGCCATTTTTAGGCTCGTAAGCCTCGCATGTGGCTCACATTTAGCCTATTATTTCGAAGACCATTAAATGGCCGGTTAATAGGCCATTTTAGGCTCGTGCAAGCCTATCTAGCCTCGCATGCAGCACACATTTGCCTAGTGCGGGCGTTATAGCCTCGCGCGAAGCTCAAAACAGCTTCTGGCGTGAGGCTAACTGATTGTTGTCAGTCATGGCTGAGTTTTAGGGGCAGTTATACCCCTCTAGAGCCTATAAATAGCTCATCTGACAATGAACTCGAGGTTATCAGAGAGAGCAGATGAGGCATCAGAGCTAAAAGCTGAAGACATCGAGAAAGCTAGCAATCTTTTTTCCCAGAAGCTTCAGAGAATTATTTCTTTAAGTTCAGAGTGTTAATACTCTAACATCTTCCTCCTTCAAGGAATCTTTGGAACTAGGCAAGAAGAAATCCCAGACAATAGTATTCGAAGACTAATTGATCGCATCGTCAATGGGAAGACTAATCGATCGCATCGTCAATGGGACAAAGTGGTTGTGCGCTGATCAGACTCCCACCGGCACACTTCCCCAGAAATCTCAGTAGAAGATTCGTGTAATTTTTCCTTTTTACTTGTAATTTTCTACTACTCTTTTATAAGTTTTTCCCAATTGATTTTTATTGGAAAACAACGACAGAACCCCCTCCAAACGTTTTTATACACCGCGGTTGACTGAAACGGATTTCAAAACACTTTGGACTTCATTGTCGATCTTAGGCTTCTCTTGATTGGACTGTCAATATTTTGAGATACTTTGAGCTTGATCCTATTTGGATTGTGGTCTTCGTGAGTGTACTGTTGAACTCGTAATCCTCCAGGGAAGATCATTAAAAGAGACTTGAAAACTCAGTTTAGAACTTGTCATGAGCTCTGATTTGTTTATTGGTGTATTATTAAACCAGTAGAGTTGTCGGTTACTTTTGCTAGTTTATTGTTGAACTGATTGCAGACGCAGGGACATACTCTTTATATGTGAGAGAATGCAGCCCTCAGAGACACGGTTGTCATGCTGATCAAGTATGGACGCGAAGTTCAACAAAGTTGAGACGCGACTCTCAATTGTTATAGAGACGCGACTCTCAATTGCCATAGAGATATGGCTCTTAATTGATGTTGAGATGCAGCTCTCAAAATACGAAGATCACGTTAGATACTTCCAGACGTGGACGCATGCACTGCGTTGGACATGTGTCTGGCTCAGATTGAGCTCGAAATACACGCCGCATATCTCGGCCATTGAAAGGCCTATAAAAGCCGGGTCTTTAACAGTCAATTCACTTTGACTGTTTATCATCTTTGATCAGACCCGCGTTTGAAGATCTAAAAGCTCTTAAGCTTTCTTAAAACTCATAAAGCTTCAAGCTTTTCTTTTCAATCTTTTCGAAGATTTAACTGTGCACATGGCTCCGAAAGCGAAGACTATTGCTTCCTCCTTCAGCGCCATCGCTGCTGAGTCTCGAATGGGTGATGATCCTCGTCAAGAAGCCCCATTTCAGGTAAAAAATCTTCAAATGACTTTTGCCATTATTCTGAATACGAAGAGGCTGTATACTCTTAACTTCTTTTTGAAGTTTTGAAACTTCTGTTGAAGTTGAACAGTCAATGCAGATCTCGCAGGTTCACGTTTGACTTGCAAACATGATCCTCGCGTTGATGAGCAGAATGCAGATTTGGTGGTCTTGGCATCTCTTTGCTTTGTCAACGCGACCCTCGCGTCTGCGAATTGATCGCGAGTCCAGGGGACTCCGCGTCTTGAGATATATAAACACGAGTCTCGTTTATGAGACTCGCGTTTGAATCTCTAGACTTAGAGAAATTTCTAAGTATGGAGTTTAGACGTAGGCTCCATGTGAGCCTCACGTTTTAGTCATAGGACACGCGTCTCATGTATTGAGCACCGCGTTTGGACTCCAATATTTTAGTGTAATCTCATTGTTTTCAGAGTACTGATATTGTGTTTTTCTCTTTGCAGTGAAGTATTCCTCGAATCCTCTAGCAAAGAGGCATTATTTTGGCCATGTAGGTGGACCTGATCCGAATGTCGTCTCTAAACTTAGCAGGACTATGTCGGCCTTTACTGGAAAGAATTGAGAACGGCGAGCCAAGTTAAACCAGGCAAGCTCGCAGACACTCCGAGAACTTAGACAAATGGGAGACTTGAATCAAAGGCCAATTCATTGTTGAAAAAGTCAAATTTTTAATTTGGAGACTCCATCAATGAGGATGTAGAGGTGATAATTGATGGCAGCTACAAATAGCTCCATCAGCCTGGAGAGCATCACTTCTTCCTCCCTGACATGGAAAGGATGTTTTCCTTGTCGTTCATCCAACCGATGTCACTTTATCGATCGATGGAGTGGGATCTGACAGAGGAATAATCTGAAGTTTCTCTCGGGTAGATCTTTCATCACACGGTGGTGGATCATGACAAGAATGCAGTTGGACTATTGTCGGGTTCTTTGGAGGCGAGTATCCCGTAGGTGAGACTCCCCATCAGGTGTCCATGTTCATCAACCAATTTATAAACGTGGAGGGTAATTTCCTAAAAGGTGAGTTTTGAGTGTTGGGATGGGTCCATTCCTTGGATAAGTACTGGTGGTCGAGGATGGTGGCTTCGTTCTTAAAGATTTGAAGGACGAGCTATTACAGACTGGCCTTTATACCACAGTCCTGGTTGTTCAGTGTGGCATTTTGCATAGTAATAATCACTTCTTTGCCATGCTAAAGTGTTACAATCTAGAGACATGTATATTCTTCACCCCAGTCGGGGAGATGAGGCTCGCTCTTCATGAGATGTAGAAGTCTCTGGGCTAGTGATGGGAGACATTCTATATGAAGAGTACGTCCCATCGGCCTAAGAACTGCACTTGATAGAGGATAGTGCTCCTTTAGTGTATGCGACCTATTAGGAAGTGTTGTGTCACTTCCATATCTATGCTGAGATCACCGGTTTGAGGTCCGAAGGGGTCAGACAGATGGCCTGGGCAATTAACTCTTCAATGGTTTAGGGGAGAAGGCTGATCGATTAACTCGCCTAGCTCTAAGCACAAATGCAAAAATTAGGGAGAGGATAAGCGCTTCAACGTCCTCTTATAGCACGGACTTGAAAAACACCTAGAGGGGGGGTGAATAGGTGTAATTGCTAATCTAAGAAACTCAATGCAAAACTAAGTGCGCTAAATGCGGAAGCTAATGCAAATTATGCACAAACTAATACAATACAACAAGTGCAGCCGAATTCCCTTGCGAGGCTCTGGACTAACTCCCCTTGATTCCCTTGAAATGGGTTGAGGCGCTATGTGAAGCTCTTGTTGGATGAGTACAAGTTAGGCACACACACACAAGCAATCCAAGCAATATGAAATATGTGACACACAATCAAGCCAAGCAATTAAGGATAAATTACAATATGAAAGATGCAAGGCAACACAAGCAATGTATATAATATGAATGCTATGAAAGTATGATGCTTTGCACAAATGTAAAGAGAGAGAGTTAGAGAGACAATGGATCAAAACGCAAACACCAAGATTTGTTTCGAGGTTCGAGCACCTTGCTCTACATCCCCGCCTACACCACCGTGTAGGATTTCCACTATCTCAACTCCCACCGAGGGAACCTCTACCGAAGAGGATTTCTTACAACCCAAGGAGTACCAAACTCCTCTCTCAACAACAACCTCCTCACAACCGAGGGGTTAGGCCCGTAGCCAATACAACAACCAATCCACACACCTCTACCGAAGAGGCTCACAACCAAACTCAATCACCTCTACCTAAGAGGGATCCACAACACAATCACCCGATCACCTCTACCGAAGAGGGATTCACAAGTATAAGGGTGTTTACAACAATGAGGTTCACAACAAACAACCTCAAACACTTCTCTTTCTTTTTCTCTTATCTTTTTCCACAAAAACAAGATCCTAATAGTTTAGGATAGAAGATAGCTCAAGTGTGGAAACAAAGTGTTTTTGGAAACAAGCAACAAAGAAAAACTACTTGGGAAATCTCTTGTATATGATAGAAAATGAAATACCAAATCAAAATCCCAAAACCCTAGCTTTCTTTGATTTTCCAAAAACCCAAAACAAATAGAGATGAGAAGTTTTTGCACTTAAAACTCTTTTGAAAACTCTTTAAACACTTCAGAAAACTGAAAATTTTTCTCTTCAAAAACTTGGCAAAAATCCCCAAAGAGATGGGGTTTATATAGCCCCTATACAAAACTAGCCGTTAGGCTGATGTGGCAGCCTGACAGGCCACCGGTCGACCGGCCCGGTCGACTGCCAACGGTCAAAAATGTGACCGTTGGGCAATAGCGGTCGACCGGCCCGGTCGACCGAAACATCCTGAGAGCAGAACTCTCATCTCGGTCGACCGCCCGGTCGACCGTCCCAGAGACTCCAAAACGTGCACAGACTTGTGCACATCGGTCGACCGTCCCGGTCGACCGGCCTATGGTGCGGTCGACCGGTCCGGTCGACCGACTTGGCCTGTCAGCCAGTCCTCAGTTCTGCACAGATACGGGATTTGAAAATAGGTCTTTTCACTCAATAAAAATCCCATAAATTCACAGTAAATCTAAAAATAGTTTTAATCACAATAAAAACTGTTTTTCTAAAAATATGTTTTTCTAAAACTTGTTTTATCATTTTACTTTGATAACCAAACTTGTGATAAAAATTTCAAGACATATATATCAACATATCAATTCATTTTTTTAGTCTTGCAAATTTTATCAAAAAAAAACCTTGTATTTGTCAAACTTGATTTTTCCAAAACATGAATAGGGATATCAAAATAAGTTTGTTTACCAAGTTAAAGCATGTATGTATAAATAGAAACATCTACTATACATATAACATATGTAAACTTGTTTTGATCGACTATTCATAAAAACCAAATATCAAATCATAAAACGTGTGTGTTTTGTGTTCACTTGAGCATATCAACTAAACTAAGCTTTACAAATGGATCTAAAAACTCTATCTAAACTAGGATACCTAAGTCTTCTTGACGATCATCATCTTCAAGTAGGCTTGCTCCAAAACTCCATCCATGGGCTAGACAAAGTGTGAACTTGAAGCTTTGGCCCTGGAATCACCATGAATAGCTTCTAAACTCCTTGTTGAAGCTAATCACCAACTAATATCCTGTTAATGATCTGAAACTTAGAAACACAAGAATATTAGTAAACATAACTACATGAGTTGATCATCATCAAAACTAGAGTGGAAGGCCATTGGGCCAACAATCTCCCCCTTTTTGATGATGACAAAACTCATGGAGTTATATATGCATGGATTAAAGATAAGCTTCAAGGAAGCTCCCCCTTAACTCATGCATAGGGATAAACAATAAATATATGCAATGAATGTTAAACATGAAACATGCATATGCATAAACAATAAATGGTTCTAGATATCAAATGGAATATTCAAAACAAAATAAGCTCTAGATACCAATTACAAAGCAAACTCTATAAATCAATTAAACTTAATATTCTTGAGATTAAAACATAATATATGCATATAAAACATAAGCATGCATATAAAACTCAAATACTTCTCCCCCTTTTTGTCAATCATCAACAAAGGGGTAAACAATCAAAACCATAGATAAATGAGGGTAAAAATCTTTCTCCCCCTTTTTGTCAATCAAAACAATGCAAACAATGTTCTCCCCCTTTTTGTCTAAAACAAAAACAAAATCAATAAGGGGTGACTACAAACATGATATCAATTAAAAATATGTCAATGAAGCATCTTGATACCAATAAACAAGAATCAATATATGTTATATGCTATATACATTCATGAAGAGGAAGACGCTAAGTTAGCTTCCCTACACATATGCATTACATGAAGAAGGGATGACAAGCCCCAATTCACATAACACATATTATGTAATGCATAAGAGGAGATGTGAAGCTCCCCCTACACACGTATATCATATAAAGAAGAGTTGTCAAGCTCCTCAATTTATAATATACTCAACATGAATCTATATGTAAGAGAGATGTTAAGCTCTCCTTGCATATAGGAAATACAAATCAAAACTTTGATTATTTTCTTTAAACAAAAATTTTGAAAATACCAATTGTAATTAAACATAAGTCTTGAATTCTTAAACATGAATCTTGAAACCAAAGCAAATTTTGAATTTCTTAAATATGATACCAATTGTAAATATTTTACCAATTGAAAAGATTTTACATAGAAAACATTGATACCAATTGTAAGAATTGTTCATTTTAAAACATATAAACAACTTTAATCATAAAGTGTGGGAGTACAAATACTAATTGAAATACAAAATCATATTTTCTCCCCCTTTATGAAATACAAACTAAAGTCATGCATAGTCTTGATAACAATTTAAAAGTAATCAATTTAAACAAATTGAAACTCAAGCACTAGCATAAACACAAACATATATATGTATGAAAAATAGATACCAATAGAAATTGATATACTTGGAATTTAAAGCATACATACATACAAAACATATATGAGTATACAAGAAGATCAAAATGATACCAATTGAAAGAGTTCAATGATACCAATTGACATAACAATAAGTTCAAGTGTATACATCATATTATCTACCACCCAATCATAATTCAAGTTTTAAAGATTTTCAATTTAGGGCATACATGAACATGATCTCCCATCCTACCGCCCTTGGATGGTAGGGGTTTTCAAAAATAGATTTGAAAATGTAGTTTTGTTTGAAAATCTCTACCATATGAAGAATACCGCAACTAGTTAAATGGAAAACTTGTTAACTAGCACGAAATCCTTCAAGCAAGGAATAAAACAAAAATGAAATTCACATGATAATCATCACTCTAACCATAAGCATAACTCATGAGAAACAAAACATGAGCAATAGATATGAGTGTACAAATAATATGTGAAGATCATAATCATGAAAAATATTTCATTGAGCTCAATTATTCCTTAAAACATAATTCTATCAAAAACATGAAAATCATATAAGACTCCTTATTTAATCTTCAAGGCATATGTATGTCTAATACAAGCTAAAAATACATACATATCCAAAACTCAACGAGTCCACTAAATGTATATTCATGAAGGCACGTGGCTCAAAAAGATGTATATGTATAAGATTAGTTTGAACTAGATAGACATATACATGAAGTTAAATATTGACACAAAAACATCAAAACATGAAAATCTAAATCTTTACATTAAATCAATTTTTATTTCAAGGTATATGTATGTATTGTCAACACACTAAGTATACATACATATCCCTAAACACAAATGAGTCCATAAGTAGATTTGCATGAGAAACAAATGACTCAAGGGGTATACATGTGTATCTTAATGTTTTGGCAAAATGCACATATACATGAAATGGAAACTCATATTCATCAAAAACATATTCAAAAATGGGAATACATGAAACATGAAAACTAAATTTTCATCACAACAAATTTCATTTCAAGGTATATGTATGAATTGTCAAACATGAAGTATACATACATATCCCTAAACACAATTGAGTCCAAATATAGATTTGCATGAAAGGCAAATGACTCAAGGGGTATACATGTATATCTTAAAGTTTGGCAATACAAACATATACATGAAGTGAAACACACAATCATAAAACAAATCCAAAAATGGAATACAAGTTTGAAATGTATGAATCATCAAAACTAGACTATACTAGCACATCTAATGGTTCAAATAAGCAGTCAAGCTCAACATATATAGATTTATTTGTAGCCCACTCTATGTACAAGTATATAACTAGTCTTAATGAAAACAAACATCTAAACATATATTCAAGACATGAAGCATCAAAACAAATATAAAAGTCATCATGATAAAATTAAAACAAGATTACTATGTAAATTCACATGTATTAGATTCATGATGTACATTATAGCTTAAACAAAAGTGAGAACACTAATTATGGGTCCATATAAGCATATGTGTCTCAAATACTATATATGTATGTCAAGGATCTAATAAACATGGAATGAACATACTAATCCATAGACATCAAAAACATGCCATAATCAAATGAATATGAAAGCATGGGAGTTTAGGAATCGTTACCAAAACCTCAAGGCAACTCTCCTTGTCTCCAAAACTTGGTGGTCCTCTCCACCATCTCTTCCCTTGAAAGTGATGCATCCAATTGATTTCCTTTAAGTCCGGAACGCATCTACTCCAAGGTGCTATCACTCTCACGTCATGTGAGAGCCCACACCTACATTAAACAAAGGAGGGGTGGTCTTTGGTACCCATATCTTCTTGGGTCCATGGGGGTTAGTACCTTCTCTAACCCAAACAAAATTCTTTGCTAAATTAGGAGTATGTAATCTATCATAACAAAATTTAGCAAGGTGGCCCTTACGTCCACAATGTGTACATGAGTACACATGAGCATACATGTGTTGATGGTGTCCGTGAGGAGCATGTGTATGCCGTGGAGGGTGTGCATGCATAGAAGTTGGAACTTGTTTCTTTCGAACCAAGGTTTCCAATCGTGAGTGGTTCATGGCACATTGGCTCATAGTGGAGCCCAAACAATCCATTTTCTTCTTTAACAAATTTATATCATTTTCGAGCATAGAAGAAGTGGAACATGTAATGGGTGATTTAGGTGAAACTACCCTAGCATGGCAAACATGAGAATCAATCTTATTTTGCAAAACAATATTTTTCTCTAAGCAAACATTTAAATCATTGAAAATAGAAATGATTTTGTTTTTCAAAACAACATTCTCTTTTAAAACAAAATCAACTCTAGAAGACAAGTTTTCATTTTTCTTTAAAATAGCATGGCAATCATTTTTAGACTTTAAAAATTCATTTTCTTTAAGTGCAAGTTCCAATTGAGATCTTAATGAATCCCTTTCATTATAGACCTCAACCTTCTCTTGCAAAACATTGTCAAGTCTAGCATGCAAACACTTATTTTTTTTTCAATTTCTAGACTTTTCCTTTTCAAAATCTTATATTTTTCAATTAACTTTTCACATACTATTGAAAGTTCTTCATTTAGAGCATAGGGATCAACAATATCATTACTAGAAGAACTAGCATCATCATCACTATCTAAGTGGGGTTCCGAATGTACCTCAAGGGAGTCATTCCCTTGGACCATATAGCATTGTTGTGGCTCGGATTCTCCACTAGATTCCTCTTCTTGTTGGATTTGGACTTGAAGCTTGGAGGTGTTGGTGGTTGTTGTCAACTTGTTCCACACTGCAAAAGCGGAATCAAGATTAGAAACACGTAAAAGATATTCTTTAGGTAAAGTGCTTCTAATGGCCTCTAGGGCTTGTGCATTGGCCCCTATATGATTGCAATCACCAAGATAACATCTCTTGGTGGCGGCAAGAAAGACATGCAAACCTAGGGTTTTTAGGTACATGGACATCCTATACTTCCAAATATCAATGTTGGAAGGATCAAGCTAGGTGGGGTCATGAAGTCCATGGTATAAACTAGATGTGTGCAAACAAGCAAATGCAAATGAGATTAGCAAGCAAATGGATCTCACTCCTAGGATGTTAAGCCTAAGTATCAGGAGCACTAGCTCTGATACCAATTGAAAAACACCTAGAGGGGGGGTGAATAGGTGTAATTGCTAATCTAAGAAACTCAATGCAAACTAAGTGCGCTAAATGCGGAAGCTAATGCAAATTATGCACAAACTAATACAATACAACAAGTGTAGCCGAATTCCCCTTGCGAGGCTCTGGACTAACTCCCCTTGATTCCCCTTGAAATGGGTTGAGGCGCTATGTGAAGCTCTTGTTGGATGAGTACAAGTTAGGCGCGCACACACAAGCAATCCAAGCAATATGAAATATGTGCACACACAATCAAGCCAAGCAATTAAGGATAAATTACAATATGAAAGATGCAAGGCAACACAAGCAATGTATATAATATGAATGCTATGAAAGTATGATGCTTTGCACAAATGTAAGAGAGAGAGTTAGAGAGACAATGGATCAAAACGCAAACACCAAGATTTGTTTTGAGGTTCGAGCACCTTGCTCTACATCCCCGCCTACACCACCGTGTAGGATTTCCACTATCTCAACTCCCACCGAGGGAACCTCTACCGAAGAGGATTTCTTACAACCCAAGGAGTACCAAACTCCTCTCTCAACAACAACCTCCTCACAACCGAGGGGTTAGGCCCGTAGCCAATACAACAACCAATCCACACACCTCTACCGAAGAGGCTCACAACCAAACTCAATCACCTCTACCTAAGAGGGATCCACAACACAATCACCCGATCACCTCTACCGAAGAGGGATTCACAAGTATAAGGGTGTTTACAACAATGAGGTTCACAACAAACAACCTCAACACTTTCTTTCTTTTTCTCTTATCTTTTTCCACAAAACAAGATCCTAATAGTTTAGGATAGAAGATAGCTCAAGTGTGGAAACAAAGTGTTTTTGAAACAAGCAACAAAGAAAAACTACTTGGAAAATCTCTTGTATATGATAGAAAATGAAATACCAAATCAAAATCCCAAAACCCTAGCTTTCTTTGATTTTCCAAAAATCCAAAACAAATAGAGATGAGAAGTTTTTGCACTTAAAACTCTTTTGAAAACTCTTTTAAACACTTCAGAAAACTGAAAATTTTTCTCTTCAAAACTTGGCAAAAATCCCCAAGAGATGGGGTTTATATAGCCCCTATACAAAACTAGCCGTTAGGCTGATGTGGCAAGCCTGACAGGCCACCGGTCGACCGGCCCGGTCGACCGCCAACGGTCAAAAATGTGACCGTTGGGCAATAGCGGTCGACCGGCCCGGTCGACCGAAACATCCTGAGAGCAGAACTCTCATCTCGGTCGACCGGCCCGGTCGACCGTCCCAGAGACTCCAAAACGTTCACAGACTTGTGCACATCGGTCGACCGTCCCGGTCGACCGGCCTATGGTGCGGTCGACCGGTCCGGTCGACCGACTTGGCCTGTCAGCCAGTCCTCAGTTCTGCACAGATACGGGATTTGAAAATAGGTCTTTTCACTCAATAAAAATCCCATAAATTCACAGTAAATCTAAAAAATAGTTTTAATCACAATAAAAACTGTTTTTCTAAAAATATGTTTTTCTAAAACTTGTTTTATCATTTTACTTTGATAACCAAACTTGTGATAAAATTTCAAGACATATATATCAACATATCAATTCATTTTTGAGTCTTGCAAATTTATCAAAAACAAAACCTTGTATTTGTCAAACTTGATTTTTCCAAAACATGAATAGGGATATCAAAATAATTTTGTTTACCAAGTTAAAGCATGTATGTTAAATAGAAACATCTACTATACATATAACATATGTAAACTTGTTTTGATCAACTATTCATAAAAACCAAATATCAAATCATAAAACGTGTGTGTTTTGTGTTCACTTGAGCATATCAACTAAACTAAGCTTTACAAATGGATCTAAAAACTCTATCTAAACTAGGATACCTAAGTCTTCTTGACGATCATCATCTTCAAGTAGCTTGCTCAAAACTCCATCCATGGGCTAGACAAAGTGAACTTGAAGCTTTGGCCCTGGAATCACCATGAATAGCTTCTAAACTCCTTGTTGAAGCTAATCACCACTAATATCCTGTTAATGATCTGAAACTTAGAAACACAAGAATATTAGTAAACATAACTACATGAGTTGATCATCATCAAACTAGAGTGGAAGGCCATTGGGCAAACAGGACTCAGTTGAAGATACTTTTAGACCAGGCACAATCTTTGAAAGTTTTCATTATCAGGCCAAGACCCCCATTGCCAATAGGGCCTTGTTAGCTGGATTCTTAATGTTGTGGTTGAAGCGGTGTGTCGTTCTGACACTTCCTTACGATGTTATAGTGGCTGATATGGTATATCCCGCTTCCTACTAGCATTTGGCCAGGGTATTACCTTTCTTCCCACGATGGTGGGGTGCCTTCAGAGTGGACTTTGGGTTTTAACTAAGACATTCAGCAAAGTGAAAGTTTTGGTGGATGCTAATGGCAATGCGCTCAATGACCATCATGGTAATCCTAAGGTCAAAGTACCCAATCCCAGAATTAACTTCTGTATACCTATGTGGTGGCATGGTACGTCATGCATTGCCTATCTCGGATGACGGCCGCTTAACATCAGAAGCTTTCTTACCATTTCTCCAAAGCTTGGAGCGCTTGTCTTGGCAGCATACCTCTATATTCTACATTAGGTGGCCATTCAGACTCTAATTATCAATTGGTATGATGCCTCCCCGATATTCAGGATACATCGTATGGGGATCCGTTCTTGGATATCTCAGGGCCATATGGGTACACCATTATATTGACCAGTGTCTTATGCTGGCTAATGAGTATTCGACCCGAATATCTCATTTTTCGTCAAGGTGACACTGTACGATCAAGCCTTATCTGCCGAGCTGATTTGCTCGTCAATTTGGGTATGATCAGCTCTACGTGGGGAACCCAATAACAGCCTTCATTTCAGTAGGAACCTATTTGAAGGAGCGCGGGCGTGGTATTTTCATGTGGCCGGAGGGACGGGGGCGATGTTAGTCTTCTTCAAAGGTCGCCCAATGCATATACTAGCCTCAGCTTTTGGAATTGGTATGTTGTTACCAATATGGTGCCGGGTTATGAGATAAATGCTTCATGTGTTAAAGCCATCAAGTCCACCTATAGTGCCTATAGGGGATCTAAGACTGTTCGTAAGAAGGGCATAAACGAGTTCTTGGAGGCTGAGAAAGAGGCTAGTGCATGTGAAGTGGTAGGACGCATTGTTGAGACTATGGAGGAACACTTTATAAGAAAGTCTCGCCAGGTCGTGGCAAAGCGTGCTCATCCATCCTCTTATGCCGATGGTTCAAGTTGGAAGAAGGCACGAAGGGAGCTCGAAGTTTAAGATCTGCTGCAAGGGGCTTCTCAGCCAGGGTTGGGCTTTGTGGAGTTCGAGGAAGAGGAAGAGGTGGCTCCTCCGCTCATTCGGAGTCGGCTTAGTAGAAGCCTTGCCACTTCGGAAGGAACAGAGGTTGCGGAAGGGCCTCAGTCAGAAGCTCCGTTAGCTTCCTTAATGACCTCAGACGAAGAAATTGGAATGCAATTGGGTTCTCCAAGCATTATGATGCCGACCTTGAAGGTCATTGAATCCAGTCCGACCACTGGACCAATCGGTGGAAAAGCTTCAAGTAGCTAAGGCATCCTTGGTCCAAGTGTCATCTTCGTCAATTGAAGGCGACGACCACGATATTGGATCTGAGTTTGCTCCTTACGATGCCAGAAGTCTTGTGTGTGGCGGAAGAGGAGATGCAAGCAGCTTCCCCAGAGGCAGAGTTGTCATCTAAGGAGATTGCTACTGCCGAAGGTATTTTTTCTTTTTCACCCATGTTTCTTCCTATCGAAAAAATAGACAATATCTTGATCATCTGCTTGAGTAACCTTTTGCAAGGCTACCGCTGCAACTGAAGGCGAAACCTCCTCAAATATCACTGAGATGATTGAAGAACTGACTCAGCCTGAAGGTATAAAAGTTCTCAAGATCAGCACCGAGGTGGCCTCTGTAGGTACAACATTCATGGTTAAGGAATCTTCTCAGCTAGAAGAACTACCGAGGGTTTGTCCCCTTCATCTCCCTGACCTGGTAAGATACCTGCATTCGATAATCTCCCTCTCGATGCTGTTGCTGACATCGTTGTAATGGTTGTAGGTGACATCGCCTCAACTCAAGTAGAAGAACCTCTTATGGGCGGTATGGAGGACATTCCTTCAACTTCTGACCGTGTCTCTATTAAAGTTGTAGAGACTGGATCAGGAAGCACTCCGTTGGTACCAACACCAGTTATGGACATTCTGGAAGGGTTGTCTCTCCAATGGTCAGACAATTCTTCATAACAATAGAGTATTGCACTGGATTGGTGCTTTCTGGGCGAAATTCCTTCGAGTTTGTACGAACACTCCTTAAGAACCAGGTTGAAAACATCAGGCAGACTGGGGTTCTGATCAAGCGAGAGCACATCAAGAACTAATTAAGCAACTTGGTATATACTCGAGGGACCTTAGGAACCTGGAGAGAGCCAATCCAGTTGCAGATGCTCAACGGGTGTCCGAGAATCTTTGTGCCAACTAGGAACGAAAGCAAAAGGAAATTGAGGAGCAGATAGCTGAGGAAGCTCGTTGTCTCGATGATTTCAAAGTCCGCTATTAAAATTTGATATATGACCTTCAGATATCCGAGATCGTCACCAAGAGCATGGAAGGTGTGATAGCGAGTACTCGAGCTGCAATTGCTAAGGCACAAGCTTTAATCTGCGACAACGAGTTGAAGCTTGTGAATGAGAGAAAGAGAGTGGAGGAGCACGAGGGAACTAAAGGTCAAATACAACAGGAGCTCGATGTCCATACTCTGATATTGGAATCTCTTCAAGCACAATTCGCTACAAAGAAGCTTTTATTTGAAGAGGAGCTAAGGGCTCGGGCCTTAGGTGAGATTGAGGAGGCGCGCCAATGAGACATTCAACGCCTCAAAGACCAAATAAAGTCCCTTGCTGAGAGAGAATAACTTTTTGTTCCTTTTTTTTCACACTCCATCTTGTTAAACAAGAGAGTGTCTGTATCATTTTTTAATTTTGATATAATAAAAGTGATAATTTCACATTCATCTTGTCTTAACTTTTTTTGATTTGAAAATCAGACAAATGAAAGCGATTGCCTTTGATTGCTAGAGGTGACGGTTAACGTAGCAATACAAAGTTTAAAATTTTCATTAAGGAATTTAAACAGGTTACTGTTAGAGGTGTGATATTAACTTGACAGGAGTTAAATTCGTGGTTTAACGAATTTTGTGGACTTGCTATCTAATTGATGAAAAAATAAGTGGAGTTAAATCCACTGAGGATTTATGAAAAATTTTACCATCAGAGGTGTAATGTTAACATGACGAGTTTAGATTTACAATTGAAAGCAAATTGGATTGTCAGAGGTGTGATATCAACTTGACAAGGATACATGAGCTAGAGGTATGATATTAACTTAGCATCAAAGAGATTCTCGTTTTCATTGAAAAAACTGAGAAAATCACTGTCATAGTTTAATATTATTTAACAGTGAGGTGAATGCTAGAGGTGTGATATTAACTTAGCATTTGACATCTCGGCTTCGGATAAGAGAGCTTGAGGGAGAATCATTGTCATAGGTGTAGTATTTAACTTAACAATAAAATGGATGTTATAAGTGTGATATTTAACTAAGCATCGAATGTCTTATTTCTGTTGGGAAAATCGAGAAAATCACTGTCATAGGTATAAAATTAATTTCACAGAGATTTATATTGCGATATGAGCAATTTCGATCAGAGGTGTGTATTAACTTGATCAAGAGATATTACGATTTGAACAATTTAGTGGACTTGTCATTCTATTGAAGGGAATTGACAAGTTGAAATTTTATTCACTGGGGATATTGAAGGAAATCACTGTTCGAGGTATAATGTTAACTTAACAGTGAGATATGCCAGAGGTATAATATTAACTTGACACGTTTGATTTGTGATTATTTTGTTGGAGAAACAATTACAGCCTTTTTGAGGTCTTACCATTCCATGGACAGGAATTGGCAAGGAATTTTGGAGGGAAAGCGGGATCAGGTCCCTCAGGATTTTTAGCAAACCCTCAGCTATCACAGATTTAGTATGCCTTTACTAACTACCATTTGAGTTAGGCTAGCCATGTTATTTCCCTCAGCATGATGATTTGTCAAGAATTTTTCATTAGACTTACATGCTAACTACTTCCTTTATCCTTTAGCCGTGGGAGGCATCGAATGTAGTGTGGTGTGCCTCCTACAAGTAAGCTGGGGGCCAGAAACGTAGACATGAATTCTGCGAGGGTTTTGTCCCGATATTAGGCTCCTCGTGAAGTCCTCTTTGATTTTCATTTGGTTGCCCCCATTTTGATATAAATGTGGCAATAATGGAAAGGTTCTATAAAGATGCATCATGAACCTTCTTCAATGAGTTTGGCTTGATAAACTATCAGATAAACTCATTTGATCCTCCATTTGATCGGTTACCACCTTTTGATATGAATGTGAAAACAGTGGAATGATTCTGCAAAGATGTATCACAAACCTTCTTCAATGAGTTTGGCTTGATAAGCCATCAAATAAACTCATTTGATCCTTGATCTGATCATTTGGACCCTTTGTCATCGAGCTTCGATCAATCGCATAGGAGAAGGGAGGTATGCCACCATTACATATGAAAAAGCCAGGCTAGATAAGCCATCTTTCTGGATGCTTAGGCATGCTCGACTTCAAAATATGACCTATTCTTCTAAGTTGAAGATAGGTGCATGTAGAGAAGAGTGACAAAGCTAAAGACTGACATTTTGCCTTTATCCTTTCTTCAATATTTACATCATGCATCGTAATGTCACCCAGTTTGATCGGCCCAATGTCAATCGATCGTAATGTGATCCTTTGAAGAAGAAGCTCTTCTTTGGAGCTCTTCCAAACATTTTAGCTTTCAGACCCTAATTTATCTGATTGATCAGGGTGAAGTTTCGATCAGAGGTGTAGTATTAACCTGATCATGAGAAAAATGATAAAGCTAAAACTGAAGTTTCTAACTTCAATATTAACATCATGCATCGTGATGTCAACAATATTCGGTCAGCTCGACGTCGATCGACCGGGATGTGATCCATTGAAGGAAGAAGCTCTTCTTTGGCGCTCTTCCAACATCTTGGATTTTGAAGCTTTGATTAGAGGTGTAGTGTTAACTTGATCATGAGAAGAGTGACAAAGATAAAATTAAAGTTTCTAAATTTTTCTCTTTAATATTAACATCATGCATTGTGATGTCAACAATGTTTGATCAGTTTTGTATCGATCGACCGTGATGTGATCAGTTGAAGGAAGAAGCTTTTCTTCAGCGCTCTTCCAAAAATCTTGGATCTCGAAGCTTTGATCAGAGGTGTAGTGTTAACTTGATCATGAGAAGAGTGACAAGGCTAAAACTGAAGTTTAACACTTTGTCTCTTTGATGTTAACATCATGCATTATGATGTCAACAATGTATGGTCGGTTCGATGACGATCGACCGTATTGTGATCTGTTGAAGGAAGAAGCTCTCTCTTTGGTGCTCTTCCAAACATCTTGGATCTCGAAGCTTCGATTAGAGGTGTAATGTTAACCTAATCATGAGAAGAGTGACAAGGCTAAAACCAAAATTTCACACTTTGTCTATTTGTTGTTAACATCATGCATCGTGATGTCAATAATGTTTGGTCGTCTCGGCGTCGATCGACCGTGATGTAATCCACTGAAGGAAGAAGCTCTTCTTTGGTGCTCTTTCAAACATCTTAGATCTCGAAGCTTTGATCAGAGGTGTAGTGTTAACCTGATCATGAGAAAAGTCCTATTAAGGATAATACTTCTTCAAGTATCTGCCGTTGATAGGCATCATGAGTATCGTCATCTGGAGTCATGAGGCGGTATGCTCCATTTGAGTAGACTGACTCTATTACAAATGGTTCTTCCTATTTGGGTTGGAACTTTTTTTTGTCTTATGTGTCATAACCATGAGTCTTTTGACTGTTAAGACAAGGTCGCCATTCTTGAAAATCTGTCTCTGACTTTCTTATTGAAGACTCTGAAAATCTGAGCTTGATAGAGCTCAATTCGTTGTTGGGCTTAGAGACATTTGTGGTCTAAAGCTTCCAACTCCTGTAGGCGCAATCGATAATTTTTCTCGTCTGCCATCTTGGTTGTCAAAGCGACTCACAAAGATGGAAATTGGATCTCTAGTGGGAGTACAGCTTCACATCCATGCACCAAGGAAAATGGCATGACTTTCGTCGGCATTCTCACTGCTATGCGGTAAGCCCATAGGCATTCACCTAATTTGTCGTCCCAATCACGTTAACTTTTTGAGACAAACTTCATGAGAAGCTTTCCAATAGTCTTGTTGAATGCTTCTGTGAGGCCATTAGCAGCTGGATAGTATGTTGTTGATGACACACTTTGGATTCTGAATTTATTACAAAACCTCTAGAATACTTGGCTGACGAATTGGGACCCGTTATCGTGGATGATTCGTCAAGGCACACCAAACCGGTAGAGCATGTGATGCTTGATGAACTTGATCATGTTTGGTGTCTTTACTTCCTTCAGGATAGCTTCCACCCATTTAGAGAAGTAATCCGTTATAGCCAAGATAAAGCGGTGTTCTCTGGATGTTGGAGGGCTGATGGGTCCAATAACATCCATTACCCACATCTCAAATGGGCATGAAGAGGATGTTGGATGAAGATATCCTGATGCTTGTTGGATAAAGTTACCGTGGATCTGACAGGCATGGCATCGCTTGGTATAGGTGATGGCGCAGGGATCATCTTCGGCTAATAATAGCCTTCGATCAATAATAGCCAAGTCTTCTAAGCTGGTCTCCGAGCTGGGGTCCAGGATGGTGAGCTCCGCCCACATCATTATGAGAGCGCCTTCTGTGCCTCTTTGTGTGAAAAGCATCGGAGCAGGATTCTATCATACAATTGGCGATACAATATTTGCATGATCGCATTGTAATAAGTTCGAGGGCCTTTCCTTCTTATAGCAGCTGCCTCCTTGGGATCGTCAGGCAATATGCCATATAAGATGAAGTTGATGTAAGGGAATAGCCAATCTCTATGTTTGAGACTTGTCGAAGTCTTAAGAACCTCTTTGACTTGAAGGTCTCTTCTTGGAGTTCTACTGTTTTCAAGGGCGAATTTGCAACAGTACAAGTCGCGACTGTAAACGAGTACTGTTGTGATTCAAATGGCAAGTGCACCAATCATTAACAAGTAATAAAGAGTGAAATAGAGTATCGTCCCACGAGGATTGTTGTTTCAAGTATCAACTAATCTTTCCTAATTCTATTTGAACAATCAATTAAGTTGGAAGATGTTGTGAATAAACTACTACTAAAACGGTTTGCTTTATATATGAAAAGAAGTAGGGTAATGATTTTGATAATTATAATCAGATAAAGTATTATGTTTGTGCTAATTTTCCTACTCATGCTAACAATAAAATTCCCTATCCTAATTAGTACTTTCTCTCAAATAATACCAATTATATCATCTAAATGTAGAATCTACAATCTTCTGATCTAGTAGATTGCTAGTTAGAAATGCATTAAGTGTGATGGATATTCTTACCTGACTACACAACTCTTACGTCTTAACATTTTGAGTTATGATTGTTAATCCTAGAAGCTTTTGCTAAGTTATCTCCTTTTGGACTCTAACCTAGCATTTTGATTAATTGTGTGCACCAATTGTAACATAAAGCACAAGATTAATAACTTAGCATGCAAAATATTCAAACTTTATAAATCATATAGTAGAATTTACACAAAACACAATATCATATTATCAATACAATCCCTACATCATACCCTAGTTACGAAAATTAGTTCATATAAGAAAATATAAAAATATAACAAATTATAATATTAGAATAGATTATGGAATAAAATCAAATAAAAAAAAGGTAAGAGAGCACCAAAAGATGAAGCCTTTATGAAGAATTTCTCATTGAAAGTGCTCTGAGTTATATGGCTAACAGTAGAATTTTATTTGATTTCGGTCAAAATAAAAGAGAGATAAAACTGTATATGTAACAAGAGGCCTGGTGGCTTTTATATAGAACAAAGAGTAGTAGAACCCTAGTCGAATACAAAAATCTAAGTTTTCAAAATTACACGAATTACCGGGAAAATTCCATCTACAATCACTGCCATAGTTCGGTTAGCTGGCTAAAAATTCGGCTGGCTGGCCGAACTTCCAGCTGGAATGAAGCTCCGCTTTTTGACTCGTGTTGACCTCTGAATTGGCATTCCCGTTGACTAGTCCACGGCTGCTTAGCCGAAATCTACGGCTGAGTGCCGAACTCAGGGCCCATTTCAGTTCCAATTTTTTGTGAAATTTCTAATTTTGCGTAAAGGCTCTACAAAGATGTTCCAACTCTGCTTCAGATCTCTGGTTCTGCATCTCTTTTGTTCACTTGATATCATCGATTCGTCAATTTTTGTTCTTTTCTTCTAATTCACTCTTGACCTAAAATCTACAAAATAACACTAACAAAATACCCATGCGCAGCATTAAAAATGGAAAATAATAGACATAAAAAGTGATGTAAAACATGTATATAAAGCACACACATCACACCCCCATACCTATTTTTTACTAGCCCTCGAGCAAAATCCTAATCTAAAAAGAAAAAAATAAAAAATCCAAAAAAACAAACCTAATCCACTTTCATAGGACTCACGATTGCACTTAGCATGTGCAATAAGCCGTTAAACCCCTAGGTTACCCTAGTGGATGAGTGTTGTCTCGTGAGAATTTTAAGTGAATTACACTCATAAAATTCGGTGAAAGAATTTAAAAGATGAGAATAGATTAAGATAAAAAGGATAACAAAAAAAAGATATTTAAAATAAAGAAAATAGAAAAAGAAAGATTAAAATAAAGAAAGACAAAATATTTTTGGAGTGGTAAGCATCACTAATGTATAAGCTAGTAACCATAAACTCTCTTTATCAAGTTCAGTCTCCTATCAAGAATTCTATCTACTTTATAGAGATTTTCAAATCTTAGCCTATTTCACCATCCTTCCTAAGTTTTCTGATCCTATGCATCTTTATGTGTATAACTCTTAACTTGGGACTTCGATTCAAACTTTTCATACTTAAACTTTATATATATATATATATATATATATATATATATATATATATTATAGAAGTTTTGAAGTATAGCACTTCGTTGCCTTTTAAGCACTTCTTTTTTTTATATATATAATTAATCTAATTCTCTTTCATGTAAATACCAAGGCTTCTTGATGTTAAGATACCTGACTAATTGATCATTAGACTTGTTAATATATATATATATATTACATATACATATATATATATATATATATATATACATATATATATATATATACATATATACATATATATATACATATATATATATATATATATACATATATACATATATTATATATATATATATATATATATACATATATATATATATATATATATAATATATATATATATATCAACTTACCTACCTATCTTTCACGTAAATACAAAGGCTTCTTGAGGCCAAAGCATATAGCTAATCAATAGTTAAAGTTCAAAATTATTATTTAGTATTGAGTTTTCCTCATCATTCCTAGTTTAAACAAATGTGTAAGTGTAGATAAGATGCATATTCACATGGATAAATTCTAAATGACAATAATATTTTAAAATTTTCCATCTCTACTAAAAGACTTTAAATTTTCATCAAATTGGTATTCCTTATCCAATTCAAGTTATATGATTACTAAATTCCTTACAACTAGGTCAACTTACCAAAAAAATTCTTTTTTTTACAATAAAGAAAGAAATAAAAGAAAATAAACAAAAAAAATCCTACTATACAACTCCCCTCAAGCACGCCTCCCTCTCTTTCCCATGTTACTACTACCTCCTTCAAAACGTGTCCTCCTAAAATGTGACTCTTTAGTTTTCTTTTTCTTCCTCTTTATTAACTTGTATGTTCTTTTTATCCCCTCCCAAATTAAATGCATGAATGCACGATTATCTTCGGGTGGTTGTTGGTTAAAGAATTCATCATCATCCTGTTTCGATTCATTGGATGATGATAATGTAACCGGACATGTTCTTGTAGCATGGAAGGTACCCAATCAATTTGCACTGAAGCATTATAAGATGAATAAATAATTTTAGCTTGAATGCTAATTTTATCTTTTATTGCATGATTAAATTCATCTTCAAGCATCCATTCCTTGCAAATTTGTGTGACAAGAATTGGTAGTGGCAAAAAGGTCTTTCGTTTATTTTTACCTACCAATTGTGTCCAATAATGTGTAGCACATGCAAAAAAATTTCTTTAGTCATCAAAATGTAGACAATGTATAAAACTTGGTGTAAAAGATGAAACATGTGATACACCCAAGACATTACGATTGAACAATCTACATAATGCATACACTTTCCTATACAATGTTTTAGCACTAATACCACCCCCTTGAGGTACCTTGCAATATTCTCCCATTAAGTGAATGTAGTTTCCTAGGTTTTGTAACGCCCCGATCCCGCGGGTACGGAGACGTTACTACGACATATATACGCAGGTCAGAAATATCCTCACTTATATATGCTAAGCATCAGTACAGATAAGAATCAGAGTACGGAAGCACATGGTGCTTTATGCATTTCCAACATATGAGTACAATTAAAGAGTTATCATCAGATGTGACACAATATTACAATAATATTACATCACCAATATGGCGTAAATGCAAGAATACAGAGGATGTACAAGTATGAACAGTACAAATGGCGCTCACGAGTTACAACAGGAAACTCGGGAGACGCGCAGGGGTCCTGAAAGGATGAGGCTCTGGACGGTCTGCTGGGGATCCACGCTTCCGCTGCGTCACTCTGGTCAGCAACTGGGAGAATTCACACGCTCCAAACTCCAAACCTGGACATGAGGATCCAGAGGAGTCAGAACTCCCCGGGAGTGGTGATGCGAAAGCCAGATGGCGTGCTGAGATAAGCACATGTGTATCGATAAAATCCAAGTCATAATATGCATTGTAAACCGTGTCGTGAGCACTAGCATGCAGGAGCAAGTAGAGAGACAGTAATCGATATCAAGTCGGGAATATGTATGATATAAGATGATAAGAGAAGGTAACGAGGCGATGAATAAAGTAGACAAGGCAATACCAGATATCACCTAAACTAACATAAAATCGATAAAACAGATAAAACCGAATAAAACTGATTATGAGCAAAACCGATCGTACAAGCTCAGGTCACGACTCCATGAGACTAGTATATCGAAGGAATAATCCAAACAAGGAACCCTCATCTATGTACCTTTATCCCATGTCACCGTAATTCGAGCGCATACAACCCGAACTACAAAACAACACAACAAATTATATATATTAGCATCTTATTATAATTGGGGTCGTCTAAGTTGTAGGCTTTAGTATGCGTCCAATTCCACATACTTCCACTTGCAACTTATAGAGCCAGTTATTTGGAAACTGATGAAGTTCGACGAACCAAGTTTAGGATGGGCCCCGTACATGCCCGGACAACAGTCCAGGAGTATCCGTGTTGAGCCGGAATGTACCGTTAGGTACCGGGACTTATTTATGCCCGAACAGGAATAGTGTATCGCAGATTTCATAAAAATAGGCCTAGGGCGTGTGCATACCCGGCAGGAATAAATAGGAGTAGGGGTGCCAGCACACCCCACGGAATCCCTAATGGCCGCCAGGTGATCCCTCAAGTATGTGGCCATAAACATGACTATTCAGGACCCATCAGTTTCCCCCAAATCGGGTGCAAGTTGTCTTATTATAATTTAATATGTAATTATCAATTTACGGGAATAGCAGGAGCAGAACATGATCAGGATTTAGGAGTACATGAATACATGTATAACAGGAGTACAAGTCACTGTATAAAATACAAGATAACAGGTTACTGTATATAATATAGGATAACACAGCAAGATTTCCGTAAATATGATAATCATACGTCAAGTGTTAAAATGATACATGGCAGGTGATTAGTCATATCATAACAGGGAGCAAGTGTTAAGTAGTAGCAAGTCGGGTGTTAAGTGATGACACATCAGTTATCAAGTGATACAGACAGGTGTCAGGTATTAGCATGTAGATGATAGGTATCAAGTAATAGCATGTCAAGTGTTAACATATCAATCATGTACTTGACAAGTGATAGAGTAATAACTGAGCACAATCAAGCAGAGCTGAGCAAGCTGGAGCGAAGTTAATGTATAACACTAAATGCTATCACGCTCGGCGTGGTTACCGCTCGCAGTGTGGCTAGATACACGTGTCGCAGTAAGCGTATAAACGCCATACTACCGCTCACGGGGAAGCCATGCTCACGGGGTACCGATGCTCGGACGGAGTAAGCGGCAAAGTGTTGTCGTTAGGTCCGCCTACCAGGCGTAGCATAGAGAAAGTCCAGAGAACTTTAAACCTTAAAGGTTGTACCCAGAGGTTAGACCCGAAGGTAAGGGTACCTGCATAAAGTGTTAGTTCCAAATAGCACAAATCGTGAATAATACAAGTCGACCCGATAAAAGGGGAAGTCAAAAGGAAAGTGAGCACACTCGCCTAAATACAGAAAATACTGTGAAATCCTGATCTCTAGAATCTAGGTAACTAACGCGTAAACGTGTTAAAAGAAAATAGAGAGAGAAAGAGAATGAGAGAGAGGAGAGAGAAAGAGAGAGCAAGAGAGAAATTCATAGAGAAAGAGTGGAGAGGGAGAGTGTACAGGGAGAGAGAGAGTGTGTACAGGGAGACACGGGATTGAAAGTGAGATGCGGGGGTCGCAGACGCCGGAGTCGCGTCGCGTAGAGGCCACAAACGCAGGGTTCGAGAGCTGTGCTTAAGCAAGGACACGAGAAAAACGCAGACGCGAGCATGAGCTCCGCGTCATGTTGATACAAGAACGCGAAGGCCACATTATACAGATGTCAAGAACGTGAAGATCGCGTTAAGGAATTGCATGGACGCGGGGGTGAGCTCCGCGTCTAGCAAATATCATAAGAGAAAGAGAGACAGGGAGATGAAAGAGTGAGAGCCAAAGGAAAGAGAGAGGGGGTGAGAGAGACGCAGTGATGGGAGAAAGGGAGAGACGCAGGTTAGAGGGGAAAAATTAGAGAAGAAAAGAAAAGAAAAAGGAAGGAAAGGAAAGAAGGAAGGAAAGAAAGAAGGGAAGTGGGAGGTAGGCCGGCCATGGCTTGGCCGACGGTCGCTAGCGGCGACCGGAGGTGGCCGGAGACAGCCGAAAGTGGCTGGAGGCGGGCGGCCAAAGCCTCAAGCCCAAGCAATTTTGTGGGGTGCAAGTCTAGTTCAAAAGAAAAATTAGAGTTTTGGAAAAGGGGTTTCGGAGAACGAAGCTATAGCTCGTTGGAAAGAGTACTCCAAGGGGAGGAAGATGGCGTGATTGTTGGTGGCCAAGGTGGTGTAGGTAGTGGTGGAAATGGTGGTGAAGCTAATTGTGGAAGTGGGTTTCTTGGTGGAAAAGAAGAAGAAGAAGGTGGTGTAGGTGGTAGTGTTGTTGTTGGAATGGAGGAGGAGATAGAGGAGAGAATGGTGGAGGAGTTGGTGAGATGGTGGTGGAGATAAGGGGAGAGTGCCCGGCCAAGAAGGTGGCTCGGCCGTGGCTAGGCTGCTGTTTCGTTTGTTGTTGTTGGCTAGAAATGAAGAAGGAAGAAAGGAAAAAATGAAAGAGAGAAAAAGGGAAGGTAAGGAGTGTTTTGATTATTACAAGTTTGCCATCCCCATAAAATGAGAGTTGCGTCTCTTTAAAAAAAGAGATCCGCATCCTCATTCAACTCAGACTCGCGTCTGGCAATTGCCCAGACGCGAGGATGAAACCTGCGTCCAGAGAAAACGCGAGATCGCATTTAACAGAAAGGACAAAAGTCATGATGACTTGATCAGAGTTGATTAGAAGTGCATTAAATGCAGATAGAATTGGAATCTCTGCATTAAAGATCAGAACTGCATCTGGTGGTTCTTGTGTCTGAGGAGGAGAGAGAAAATGGGAAAAGATATAAGTATAATATCCGAGTAAAATTCCGGTTATCTGGGAAAAACACCGAAAACTCCGGAAAAGCCTGAAAATGTAGCTCGGAAAGCTTTCTAAATTTTTTTTAAAAATAATAAATATTATTTTAAGATATTTGATGAAATTGGATTTTAGAGATTCTATCCCGTTTTCAAAATAAAAATCCTCAAGTCAACCGTCGATACTGATCTACCCCTGGTCGGCCGGATTTAAATAAATTCTGAAAAATCTCAGAAAATACATTTAAATAGAAAATATGATTTTAAGAAATAATGTGAAAGCCGTTTCTAGAATTTCAACTCCATTTGTAAATTAAAAATGTGAGAATCGGTCAGCGGCACTGGTCGACACCGGTTTTGAAGATTTTCAATTTAATTCAGAAAAATTTCAGAAAATCATAAAAAATTTAAAATATTGGAAAACAATATTTGAAACTGAAATCGATTAAATCTGATTACCAAAAAGATCAAATCAAGTAATATACTGGGATCGGGTCCTCGGTTCAGACTAAAGCTGACTCCGAGTCCACGAATCCAAATCCAAGGCGAAATGATCATATAAATAATTCATAATACAAAACAAATACAGGAAGTAAATCAAAAAACATGATCAAGAAATCTGAATACGCAACTAAGTATGTATTCCGGGAGCAGGGTGTTACATTCCATCCACCTTACAAAAATTGCGTCCTTGCAATTTCGATAAGGGGTAACATGAACACAAAAGGGACAGGGACAGGCATTATACCAATCAAAATATGAATCACCACAGGTAGGGTTCTCAAGCTGACTGAGCAACAATCGGAATATAGATATCTTCTGCACTTCCTACTGCATAAATCTTCGAACGATATTGAATAATCCTGATCTGATAACACTGCTTTGTAATAGAATTCCCGCTGTACTGCATAATTGAGAGCTCTTCGAGAATAAGCCAGAATACTGAAGATATAGAAAACTCTGATAGTACTGAGCATAATAAAGAAGATCGATAATTAAGAATTCTGAAGACTAGGCATCAATCACTCTGAAGGATATAGCCAAGAATAAAGAATAACCGTAGAAAATTCGGATACCGCCTTCTGAAAGATAACCCGATCATGGATCAATTCTGAGAATACCCGAGCACCATAGAGTTGGCCGAAGAGATCATATAATAGCTTCATTCAGAACCAGCCACTACCTCTTTAGTATGACCATATCTTAAGTTGGTATAAAGGCTACGAAAAACCAAAACAGTGGAAAGATGGAAGGGATTAGGAATCAAAGGAAAGATGATCAAAAAAAGAATAGATAACTTTGTACTTGTAGTTGGACTGTATAACCAGGATTCATGCATTCTAGTTGCAAATTTCTTTACCATTAATTTGCATACTGGTTGTACTGAGGGTGCGAGAACCTAGGCTCTGATACCATCCTATAATGCCCTGATCCCGCGAGTACGGAGATGTTACTGCGACGTATATACGCAGATCAAAAATACCCTCACGTATATACGCTAAGCATCAGTACAAGTAAGAATCAGAGTACAGAAGTACGTGGTGCTTTATACATTTCCAACATATGAGTACAATTACAAAGTTATCACCAGATGTGACACAATATTACAATAACATTACATCACCAATATGGTATAAATGCGAGAATACAAAGGATGTACAAGTATGAACAGTACAAATGGCGCTCACGAGTTACAACAGGACAACTAGGGAGACGCGTAGGGGGCCTAGAAGGATGAGGCTCTGGACGGTCTGCTAGGGATCCACGCTTCCGCTGCGCCACTCTGATCAGCAACTAGGAGAATCCACACGCTCTAAGCTCCAAAACCTAGACATGAGGATCCAGAGGAGTCAGAACTCCCCGGCGAGTGGTGATGCGAAAGCCAGATGGCGTACTGAGATAAGCACATGTGTATCGATAAATCCAAGTCATAAATATACATTGTAAACCGTGTCATGAGCACCAGCATGCAGGAGCAAGTAGAGAGATAGTAATCGATATCAAGCCGGGAACATGTATGATATAAGATGATAAGAGAAGGTAATGAGGCAATGAATAAAGTAGACAAGGCAACACCAGATATCACCTAAACTAACATAAAACCGATAAAATCGAATAAAATTGATTATGAGCAAAATCGATCGTACAGGCTCAGTTCACGGCTCCATGAGACTAGTACATCGAAGGAATAATCAAAACAAGGAAACCCTCATCTATATACCTTTATCCCATGTCACTGTAATCCGAGCGCATACAATCTGAACTACAAAACAACACAACAAATTATATATTAGCATCTTATTATAATTGGGGTCGTCTAAGTTGTAGGCTTCAGTATGCGTCTCATTCCATATACTCACTTACAACTTATAGAGCTAGTTATTTGGAAACTGATGAAGTTCGATGAACCATATATAGGATGGGCCCCGTACTTGCTCGGGACAGCGGTCTAGGAGTATCTGGTGCTGAGCCAGAACGTATAGCTAGGTACTGGGACTTATTTACACCCGAACAGGAATAAAGTATTGCAGATCCTATAGAAATAGGCCTAGGGCGTGTGCATACCCGGCAGGAATAAACAGGAGTAGGGGTGCCAGCACACCCCACGGAATCCCTAGTGGCCGCCAGGTGATCCCTCAAGTATGTGGCCACGCGTGACTCGATAAGACCACCATAAACATGACTATTCAGGACCCATCAATTTTCCCCAAACCGGGTGCAAGTTGTCTTATTATAATTTAATATGTAATTATTAATTTACAGGAATAGCAGGAGCAGAACATGATCAGGAATTCAGGAGTACATGAATACATGTATAACAGGAGTACAGGCCACTGTATAAAATACAGGATAACATGTTACTATATATAATATAGGATAACACGACAGGATTCCCGTAAATATGATAATCACATGTCAAGTGTTAAAATGATACATGGCAGGTGATTAGTCATATCATAACAGGGAGCAAGTGTTAAGTAGTAGTAAGTCGGGTGTCAAGTGATGACACATCAGTTGTCAAGTGATACAGACAGGTGTTAGGTATTAGCATGTAGATGATAGGTATCAAGTAATAGCATGTCAAGTATTAACATATCAAGCATGTATTTGGCAAGTGATAGAGTAATAGCTGAGCAGAATCAAGCAGAGCTGAGCAAACTGGAGCGAAGCTAATGTACAACACTAAATGCTATCACGCTCGGCGTAGTTACCGCTCACAGTGTGCTAAACACACATGTTGCAGTAAGCGTATGAACGCCATACTATCGCTCACAGGGAAGCCATGCTCACGAGGTAACGACGCTCGGACAGAGTAAGCGGCAAAGTGTTGACGTTAGGTCCGCCTACCAGGCGTAGCATAGAGAAAGTCCAGAGGACTTTAAACCTCAAAGGTTGTACTCAGAGGTCAGACCCGAAGGCAAGGGTACCTGCAGAAAGTGTTAGTTCCAAACAGCACAAATCGTGAATAATACAAGTCGACCCGATGAAAGGGGAAGTCAAAAGGAAAGCGAGAACACTCGCCTAAATACGAAAAATACTGTGAAATTCCTGATCTCTGAAATCCTGGTAACTAACGCGTAAACGTGTTAAAAGAAAATAGAGAGAGAAAGAATCAAGAGAGAGAAAGAGAATGAGAGAGAGGAGAGAGAAAGAGATAGCTAGAGAGAAATCCATAGAGAAAGAGTACAGAGGGAGAGTGTACAGGGAGAGAGAGTGTGTGTACAAGGAGACACGGGATTGAAAGTGAGATGCGGGGTCGCAGATGCGAGAGTCGCGTCGCGTAGAGGCCACAAACGCAGGGTTAGAGACCTGCGCTTAAGCAAGGATACGAGAAGAACGCAGATGCTAGCATGAGCTCTGCGTCACGTTGATACAAGAACGCGAAGGCCGCGTTATACTGATGTCAAGAACACAAAGATCGCGTTAAGGAATGCCTGGACGCAGGAGTGAGCTCCGTATCTAGCAATTATCATAAGAGAAAGAGAGACAGGGAGATGAGAGAGTGAAAGCCCAAGGGGGGGAGAGAGAGAGAGAGAGAGAGAGAGAGAGAGAGAGAGAGAGAGACGCAAGGATAAGGGGTGAGAGAGACGAAGTGATGGGAGAAAGGGAGAGACGCAGGTTTGAGGTGAAAAATTAGAGAAGAAAAGAAAAGAAAAAGGAAGGAAAGGAAAGAAAGAAGGAAAGAAAGAAAAGAAAAGGAAAGAAAGAAAGAAGGGAAGGGGGAGGTAGGCCGGCCATGGCTTGGCTGGCGGTCGCCGGCGGCGGCTGGAGGTGGCCGGAGGCGGGCGGCCAAAGCCCCAAGCCCAAGCAATTTTGGGGGTGCAAGTCTAGTTCAAAAGGAAAAATTGGAGTTATAGAAAAGGGGTTTCGGAGAACAAAGCTATAGCTCGTTGGAAAGAGTACTCCAAGGGGAGGAAGATGGCATGGTTGTTGGTGGCCAAGGTGGTGTAGGTAGTGGTGGAAATGGTGGTGAAGCTAATGGTGGAAGTGGGTTTCTAGGTGGAAAAGAAGAAGAAGAAGGTGGTGTAGGTGGTGGTGGTGTTGTTGGAATGGAGGAGGAGATGGAGGAGAGAATGGTGGAGGAGTTGGTGGAGATGGTGGTGGAGATGAAGGGGAGAGTGGCCGGCCAAGATGGTGGCTCGGCTGCTGTTTCGTTTGCTATTGTTGGCTGGAAATGAAGAAGGAAGAAAGGAAAAAATGAAAGAGAGAAAATGGAAGGTATATATATAAGGAGTGTTTTGATTATTACAAGTTTGCCATCCCCATAAAATGAGAGTTGCGTCTCTTTAAAAAAAGAGAGCCGCGTCCTCATTCAACTCAGACTCGCATCTGGCAATTGCCCAGGCACGAGGATGAAACTTGCGTCAAGAGAAAACGCGAGATCGCATTTAACAGAAAGGACAAAAGTCATGATGACTTGATCAGAGTTGATTGGAAGTGCATTAAATGCAGATAAAAATGGAATCTCTACATTAAAGATCAGAACTGCGTCTGGTGGTTCTCGCGTCTGAGGAGGAGAGAGAAAATGAGAAAAGATATAAATATAATATCCGGGTAAAATTTCGGTTATCTGGGAAAACACTGAAAACTCAGGAAAAACCTGAAAGCTGAAGTAGCTCGGAAAGCTTTCTAAAAATTCTAAAAAATAATAATATTATTTTAAGATATTTGGTGAAATTGGATTTTAGATATTCAATCCCATTTTTATAATAAAAATTCTGAAGTCAACCGTCGATACCGGTGTACACCGAGTCGGCCGGATTTCAATAAATTCTGAAAAAATCTCAGAAAATACATTTAGATAGAAATATGATTTTAAAAAATAATGTGAAAGCCATTTCTAGAATTTCAACTCTATTTGTAAATTAAAAATCCAAGAATCGGTCAGCGGTACTGGTCGACACCAGTTTTGAAAATTTTCAATTTAATTCAGAAAAATTTCAGAAAATCATAAAAAATCTAAAATATTAGAAAATGATGTTTGAAACTAAAATCTATTAAATCTGACTGTCAAAAAGACCAAATTGAACAATATACTAGGATCGAATCCTCGGTTCAGACTAAAGCTGACTCCGAGTCCACGAATCCAGATCCAAGGCGAAATGAACATATAAATAATTCATAATACAAAACAAATATAGGAAGTAAATTAAAAAATATGATAAGAAAAATCTGAATACACAACTAAGTACGTATTCCGGGAGCGAGGTGTTACAGGTTTCCCGATTCTTGAGTCCCTCTTTCCACAAGAGGAATATACGTTAGTTCAGAAATTATTTGTAAATGTAAGATTTTCATCTCCCCTCTCCAATTCACTTCAATTATTCATTGATTTTTATCAATGTTATTTTCTAAAAGCCATCATAAAACTCTTGTACTTGGGAAGGAATATAAAATTCATAACTATTAGCATACAACAAATAATCCCAATTTCTAGTCCTTATTTGATCAAAAAAATACATCCCAAATGCTTCGAATACAAGAAAAAATTATGCTCAGCAAACATTTTAGACATGATGAACTTACAGAATACTGAGCACTGTAAAGATGAAAAACAGAGCACTAACTGTTCCTGAAGAATTCAGGGAAAGTTCTTGCTAAAATTCAGCTACCTGGCTAAAATCTCGGCTACCTTGCCGATCTCCTGCCTCGAACATTGTCGATCTGGTGGCTGAGGTATCTGAAACTCCTCCTGGCTGTAGAACGCTTTGGTTTGAAAGGTTGGACTCGAATTTGTGAGAAACAAAAGAAAGTTGAAGTTAGTTTATATAGGAAATATATGTACCATTATCCTAAACTACCCTTCATTTGAATTTCAAATTCAAATTTGGAATCCTAGGAGATGTTGAAAATTGAATGCTCTTGGGAAACGATGCTAGAGTTTTGAAATTTGAATTTCAAAAAAATTTGGATTTTTTTGAAGAGGATGAAATAAAGAAGATGAAAATAAGAAAAGGATAAATTTTAAAAAATAAGGAAAAAATTCAAAAGATTTGACCCCTACCCCCATACCTAAATTGTGATATGTTCCCATGCAAAAATCTGGATTGAGAATCACCCCAAAATTTTCAAATGCGAAAAGAAATCCTTTATTAAATCAAGATCTGATTTATCACAAAATAAATCAATTTTGAAAACCACATATCTCGGAAATAGACCCAAAAAATAGATACTTTGAAAAGTATACACCTGAAAAATTCCCGATCAAACGCCCACCAGAGTTCGGTTAGCTGGCGGAAAATCTAGCCAGCGGGCCGAACTTCTTGTCCTTTGATGCTCTGTCTTCTGGTGCTCATATTGTGGTGATTTTGTGGTTCATCTGGGAGTATTAGATCAGTTTGCAGAGAGGGGTGTTTGACATACAAAAGATACAAGTTAGTACTAAAGAAATTCAAATCAAAAATTAGAAAAGAAAGTTAGAAAACTTGGGTTGCCTCCCAAGAAGCGCTTTAAGTTATAGTCATTAGCTAGACTTTCTGTTGATCTTCATGGAGGCTCTTGTATGGAAGGTGTTGGCCTCGATAAGTTTTTTGCAATCTTTTGGACTTTCCTCGATATTTGGTTTGGCGGTGCAGCTTTTAAGTAGAACTTTGCTACTCAATTTTTGTATTCTTAGACTTGGTGGACTTGGGCTGATTAGACTCTTTGATAAGCAACTTTTGAGGCTCCTATTTTGGTACTTAAACTACTTGCATGTCTTTGGTATCAATTTTGAAGCACTTCTCGACATCTAATAGTTGCAGCGTGGCTTTAAAAACTTTGAAAGTAACTTGCTCATCTGGCACATGAAGGATGAATTCTCCTCTTCCACATCAATCAAAGTTCTTCCTGTGGCTAAAAATGGTCGGCCCAATATAAGGGGAACATTACTATCTTCTTACATGTCAAGTATGATGAAATCTGCAGGAAAATAGAACTTGTCGACTTTAACAAGCACACGTTCAATAACACCAAGCGGGTACGTTATCGATCTATCTACCAATTGGAGTGAGACAGTAGTCTGCTTCGGTTCTCCCAAACCCAATGCTCTGAAAATAGAGAGACGCATTAATTTATACTTGCACCAAGATCACATAAAACATTGCCAAATTTTAAGTTTCCTATAATGCAAGGTATAGAAAAACTCCCTAGATCCTTAGGCTTTGGAGGAAGCTTGTTTAGCAGAATAATACTGCATTCTTCATTCAATATTACTGTTTCATGATCCTTAAGTTTTATCTTATTTCTTAGGATCTCCTTCATGAATTCTGCGTACTTGGGCATCTGTTTTAGGGCCTCTGCAAAAGAAATGTTAATATGCAATTTTTTAAACATATTCAGGAATTGAATAAACTGCTTATCTGAAGTCTTTTGCTTATGTTTCTGGGGGAATAAAAGTAGGGAAATATATGGATTGATAACTGACTTCTCTGTAGGATCTTGCAGAACCTGAGAATCTTCCATAGTTTGGCTACCTGGCCGAGATTTCGGCTACCTGGCCGAACACTAGCTCTGTATATCTCCTGCCTCCTTCTCTTGTTCTGAGTTTTCATCTCTAGTGTCTGTTGGAGTAGGGTTTTCTTCTCTGGAGACTTGATCCTATGTTAGAACTTTTTCACTTCTTAACATGATTGCCTTGACGTGTTCTTTGGGTTTTACCTCCATATTGCTTGGTAACGATTCCTGTGGTCGATTGGACAACAGGTTGGAAATTTGGCTCATCTACACCTCAAGGTTATGAATTGCAGCTGCTTGGTTCTTCAGGTTGGTATTTGTGGTGGTCATGAATATTTGTGTAGTAGCGCGAGCTGTTGCATTGTCTCCTCCAAACTTGGCTTCTTCTCTAGTGGTGGTGGTGGTCTTGCTTGTTGTTGTTGAAAGTTATTCGCCATTGGAGCAATGTTGTTGTTGTTACCACCCCATCCTAGATTAGGATGATTCCTCCAAGCTGGTGTGTACGAGTTTGAATAGGGTTTATTGTTCTTTTGAAAGTTGTTTACGTAATTTGCCTGGTCGGTTGAAGGAAACCCAAAGTTGCCAACTTGCCCTTCATTGGTTGGTTGCCCTACAGCAAATGCATCATATGGAGGGTTTTGGGTTTGGATGGCACTTACATTGGTTGCATCGAGTTTCTTTGTTACCAATGCAAGTTGTGTGGGTATTGCGGAGATTGCGTCTATCTCATGTACTCCGGCCGCCTTCCTTCGCATCGCTTGATCTGATTGCCATTGGTAGTTATTTGAGGCCATCTCCTCAAGAAGCTTATATGCCTTATCACGTTCTTTGCCCATAAGTGCTCCTTCCGCAGCCGCATCAATTATCATCTTGGTATTTGGATTCAATCTATTATAGAAGAATTAGATTTCCAACTAAGCAGAAAGTCTGTGATGTAGGACTTTCCTGATCAATTTTTTATACCTTTCCAAGCTTCATAGATGCTTTCAGATTCAAGTTGGGTGAAGGTTATGAGATCAGCTTAGAGTTTTGCCACTTTAGATGGAAGGAAGTACTTCGTGAGGAACTTATTCACCATTTCATCCCACGTTGCTATGGTATTCTTAGGTTAAGAATTGAAGCATGTCTTCGCTTTATCCTTCAAGGAAAAAGGAAAAAGTTTCAGCTTTATTACCTCTGGGGACACACCATTTTTTCTTTGTGTGTCGCATATCTCTAGAAAACTAGAGATGTGTTCATTGGGGTCGTCATGTGGGAATCCCTTGAATTGACATATGTGTTGCACCATTTGAATTAACCCTGGCTTCAGTTCAAAGTTGTTTACTTGAATTATTGGTGCAATGATGCAGAAATTGGCTCCTGTTAGAGAGGGAACAACATAATCTCTCAAAACTTTTTCTCGTTTTGATCCTCTATCGCTTTTTCTCGATCTCGTTTCTCTTTGAGAAGGAATTTCTCTTTGAGCAGGCGTCTAAAGGTTCTATCGATCTCTGGATCAGGTTCTAAGAGTTTAAAACTTCTAGAATAATACCAATTCTATCTTCTAAATCTAAAATTTATAATCTCTCGATCTAGTAGATTGCTAGTTAGAAGATACATTAAGTGTGGTGGATAGTCCTACCTGACTGCACAACTCTTATGTCTCAAAGTTTCAAGTTATGGTTATTAATCCTAGAAGCTTCTGCTAAATTATCTCCCTTCAGACTCTAACCTAGCCTTCTGATTAGTTGTGTGCATCAATTATAACATAAAGCACAAGATTAACAACTTAACATGCAAAAGATTCAAACTTTATAAAGCATGTAGTAAACTTTGCACAAAACACAATATCATATAATCAATACAATCTCTACATCACATCCTAGTTACGAAAATTAGTTCATAACTAAAAAAATATAACACATTATTCTATTAGAATAAATCATGGAATAAAATCAAATAAAGAGAAAGGTAAGAGAGCATCAAAAAGATGAAGCTTTTATGAAGAATTCCTCGCTGAAAGTGCTCTAAGATTTAATGGCTAACATCAGAATTTTATTTGATTTTCGCTCAAAATAAAATAGAGATAAAAATTGTATATGTTACAAGAGACTTGGCGACGTTTATATAAAACAGAGAGCAGAAGAACCCTAGTCGAATACAAAAGCCTAGATTTTCAAAATTACATAAATTACTGAGAAAATTCTATCTACAATCACCACCATAGTTCGGCCAACTGGCTGAAAATTCGGCTGGCTGGCCGAACTTCCAGATGTATTGAAGCTCCATTTTTTGACTCATGTTGACCTCTGAGTTGGCATTCCCGATTACTGGTCCATAGCTGCTTGGCCGAAAGCTACAGCGGGTGGCCGAACTCTTGGTCTATTTCAGTCTCGAGATTTTTGACTCCAATCTCTTCAGCAAGTTATATCCCAATCAAGAGAGTGTTGTATTTCGAGACATTGTTGGAACACGGCTCAGTTAATGAGAATGCATGAGGGATCACATAATTATGTGGGGAGATAAGTACTACCCCCACACCTGCGATGATATTTCCCTCAGGGTTCATCCTTGATGCTCCATCAAAGAATAGTTGCCACACTTGTTCTTTTGAGAAGGTGTTGATGACGTTAACTTCTGCAATCTTCTCTGGGAGATCGTCATAAAGTTTTGAAGTTTCTGAAAATGGATGATCGAACAGGAAATCTGCCACAGCTTGCCTTTTGACCACCTTTTGTGGCATGAATTGTATCTCATATTGTTAGAGCAATATAGCCTATTTTGCTAGTCTGTAGTTCAGTGAAGATGGACTTATCATGAGTAATTGCAAAGGATTAACTCTAGAGATGATCTGAATGCGTTGCCCCATGAGGTAGTGTCTCATCTTCTGGACAACGAAGACCAACGCTAAGCATTTCTTTTCGATTGAGTTTTAACGGTGCTCCACCCCAATCATTGTTCTACTTAAATAGTAGATCACCTTCTTGTGATTTTGATCATTATTTTGAGCTAGTAAAGCTCCAAAGGAATGATCCATCGCTCGAGTATATAGAAGGAAAGGTTTTTCTGAAACTGAAGCTACCAGAACGGGTGGGTGTGTAAGATACTCCTTGATCTCTTCGAATGCTTCTTGTCAAGCATTGTCCTAAATGAATGAGACTCCCTTCTTCGTTAATTTGGTGAAGGATTGGCAGCGTTCTGAAAGATTCAATATAAATCTCTGGATATATGTCAGTCGTCCCTGTAAACTTCTGAGTTCCTTGAGATTTCTTGGAGGTTGCATCTCTTGGACGGCATGCATCTTCTCTGAATTGAGGTGAATTTCTTTAGTTGTAATAACAAATCTAAAAAATTGCCACTGGCTACCCCCAGGAAGGACTTGGTTGGGTTCATCTTCAACTGATGAACCTGCATGATGTCGAACACTCTTTTTAGGTCTGCGAGATGAATGCCTTTGTCATAACTTTTCACGGTGATATCAGCAACATAGCATTCTATGGTCTTGCGTATATGCTCTTGGAAGATCGCATTCATGGCGCGTTTTTGCACCAGCATTCTTCAAGCCAAAGGGCATTACTATGTAGAAGTATACTCCCAAAGGCATCCTAAAAGATGTGTGCTTTTCATCTTCAGGGTACATTTTTATCTGATTATACTCTGAGAAGCCATCCATGAAAGACATCCTCTCAAAATCGCACGTATTGTCAATCATAACATCTGTGATCGAGAGAGGGAATTTGTCTTTAGGGCAAGCGACATTCAGATCATGGTAGTCGAGGCAAATTCAAATCTTTCCATTCTTTTTGGGCACGGGGATGATATTGGCCACCCAATCAGGATGTTGCTCTTCCTTGATGAAACCAGTGTCTATGAGCTTTTTGACTTCTGATTCGATTGCTCTCATGATCTCAAGACGGAACCGTCGTTGCTACTGTTTGACTGGTTTGGCATCTGGGTTGATATGCATAGCAATCTGGGGTCAAGCCCGAGCATGTCCATGTAATTTCAAGCAAAGATATCATATACTCTTGTATGAGCCATATTAGGTCTTCTTTCTCAGAAGGTGACAAGCTCTCACTTATGAAGATGGGCTTGAAGTTAGCCTCATCTCTAAGATTTACCTGAGTCACTTTATCCTCGGTGGGTGGTTCGCGTTGTTCAAAGCATATATCCCAAAAAGTATTTAAGTGTTTAATCCATGTATCCGAGTTCGACTGGACTAATACTTCAAATTTAAAGGTATCTTCTCCGTCATCTTCTAAATGGCTGGTTGATGCCTTATTCACTGAGAGACATCCAAAGATATCGCCAACGCTGACATCTGAGTCCCACGACGACGTTGCTGATGAGCTATCATAATTAACCTCAGATTCGAGATCTGATGAGACTGGTATAGTTACATAACCGAGTCCTCTCGGGTCTTTTGGTAGTAATCAGGGTTTTTGCCTCTTGGTATAAATGAACAAAGTAGTGCTTGTTTTTCTTTGCCGAAATTAAGGCCCGATTCCTTGGTAAAATCATACCCCATTCTTTCCATCTTGTGACGTGACTTTGGTCCATAATGGAAGAATTGTGGAGACTTAAAATCACCCCCTAAGCTTTCACATGCTACGGGCTCAGTTTCGATCCGCCCGACTAGAATCGGCTTTTGACCCTTTCGCTTGGCTGGTACTTTAATGAGGGCATTGTGTACGCCTCAAGTCTTTTCGTGTACTAGGAGGGATGACTTTATTGGTACATGCAATAATGTCAAAGCATTCATTACTGACCAAGGATCACTGTACACATTAGTGCTGGTGTCTGATGGTACAGAATCTGAAGCAAATGTAGAAAAATAAGCCAAATCTAAATCTTTATTGATAAACCACTTGCCTTCAACATTGGTAGTAGTATCGAAATCAAGCTTATTAATGCTCGTTACAAGAGGATTTATTTCTCAGAGACACTCGTCTTCTTCTGGCTTTATATCTGCTTCGTTATCAGAGTCGGGTTCTTACGGTGTGGATTCTCATCAACCTCAAGAGAATCCTGATAAAGGAGGGAATCAGCAAAATAGTTCTCATCTCTTTTGAACAGATGCCTTTCGGCAATCAACGTTCTCACTTTTTCATATTCACCAACGTATTTCATTACCCGATAAAGAGTGGATAGGATGATGGCGTTGGGGTGAATACAAGGTCGTCCCAGTAGCAGATTGTACGAGGTGTCAGCGTCAATGACAACATGTCATCTCAGATTTCAGGTCTCCAATTTGACACTTGAGTTTGATTTTTCCCATCGGGCAAGTACCATTGGTGTTGAAGCGATTGATGATTGTCTGAGTAGCACTTTACCGGTGGGTGGAGATTCCCAAATGCTGCATACCCTGAGGGGCATAATACTCTACGCGGATCCTGAATCAACCTGAATGTGATTCACTTCAGATGATCCAATGTACCCTGTGTAATACAGGGGTTTGTCATGTTTTCTTTTAACTGTATATCTTCTGGGTTAAAGGTGATGCAAGGAAACTACTTTGAGGTACGGTAACAACGGTTGTTATCTTCCTCTTCACATATAGTAGGAATCTGGGTTATGAAAACCTCTGCATCTACTAATGCTTCTCTTAGAGCGTTCCTTGTAGACCTGGAAAGCCTTAAGAGCTCATAGAGAGTGATTTGTGCAGGATTGTTGGCTAGTTGAGCCAAGACATCAAAATGGAAGGGAATTGATGGTCCCACACTGCTTTTCGGAAGAGCTTGGACATACTAAAGCTCTTTCTATTTTTTCACAGATTGCTTCATGGACTGCTGGATTATTTTCTCAGCTGGCTATGAGGAATTTACCATCAGCTCGTCGTACTGTTTTAGGTATTGCCTGTCAGACCGAGTCTTTGATGTAGGAGGAGTACCTGTGTCAGCAGTAAAGGCGAACTCCTCGTCTCCCGAACTAGTAAGAGAGGCGGCATCTTTCTCTGTTTCTCTTGTAGAGATACTCACCACATTGCTGAAGGATGATCTAGCCTTGCCTTTGGACTTCCTACTTATGATAGTCGTCCACTGCTGGCTTTTCACAATATCAGAGTGGACCCACATTATTTCTCTTTGAGGAGTAGGGACAGGAATAAGACCTTTCTCCCTCTGGTTGTGAGGATCAGTATTGATCACTCTTAGTTTTCCTTTCGGGGTGAGAACCACTCCAGTTGGTGCTAGTGGGAGATTTCGTCCAAATTGAATAGTTAACGTAGTTGTCATGTTGGCGGTCACCTTCTTCTGTTCTGGATGAAGCTTCAATACCTTTGCATCATCAGAGCCTGAAGGACATCTTTAAAGATGTAGCAGTTCTTCGTAGGTATCCCAGCATCCCGCGATATAAATAGTAGTTGGGATTATCAGTCTTTCCCACCTCTTCAGGGCGTCTGATCTCTGAAAGTTTGAATCTGTAACTCTTTTGGAATAACTTGAACAGAGAGACCACGTGCTCATCCTTGAAGGAGTACAGTTTACTAGCACGTGGTTGGCCAGAAGCCATACCCTCTCTAACTGACTGGGTCTTAGAAGGTGATTTGATCTCCATTGCCAGAGTATCCCTTCTTCTCAGTTGAGAAGATGACTCTGGTGCGTATCGTATTGACTTGTTGGGTCTTGATTTGCTGTCTTTTTTTTATGCCCTGACCCTGGCGACAATCTCTTCCACCGGTTCGCCTTGTAGCACCACTGCTTCCAAGTGCAACATTCTGCTATTCCCATTTGAGCAAGTAAGGAAGTTTGTGGATTATGACAGCACGTCTCAACCAGTGTAGACTGGGTCATGCCGCCAGGACAATGGAGTGCCATGCTCCAAAATCTCTCGATGAAAGTTTTGATAGACTTTCCTTTCTTCTGCTTGGCTGCAAGGAGAGTTGGCACTGAAATTTCTGTATCGTCCTCAAAGAAGCGAGCCAAAAACAACTTCTCTAGGTTAGCCCATGTCTTAATTGAGCTGATATGAAGTTTCATGAACCATTCAAAGGCGACTCCATTAAAAGTGCCAATGAATAAACTAGCCATAATGGCATCATTCGATACTACATTCCCAGTTTGGGATTTAAAGTAGTATATGTTTGATTCGGTGACCTTTTACCATCAATTGTATGCAGGGTGGGTGCCTTGAATTTTGGGAGGGTAAGGAGCCGTGTCCCGTTCTACATGGTAGGGTCGGACTATCCCCACATCTTGAAGACCGTCTCGGTTGGCGAGGGCCTCAAGGCGTTGCTCCAATTTGCCCATCCTCTTGGAATGATTGCTCCCATTTTCTGAGTTATCTTCTTCTTCAGATGAAGATTTGGGTATCTCAGAGTTGGAATGCTCTTCACTCTCAGTGTTTACAGAAGATGAGCTCTCCCCTTCTTCCGTTTGCCCTTGGACTTCTTGGAAGGGGTTTTAGCCTTTGGTTTTTTTTCCTTTAAGCAGTTGTGATAGCATCTGCTTAAGGGCATCGATAGATCCTTGCTGAGTTTGAATCATATCAAATTGTTCCCTTTGAAATCGGGCCTGCTCTTCGAATCGCTTGGTCACCTCTTTGGGACTTCCCACCATGTAAGCAAAGGCGGTTGTCTCTGAACTAGAATTCGAAGACCAGGATTTGATGATGGCAAAGTGCTCATCATTCACCTCAATCCTCCTGGCCAACAGACTATACTCGACTGGGGTGATTGTTCTCATAAGAGTCTGAGTGTGTCAGTAGACCCCTTCAGGTTCGACAAGAACATCCTTCAAACCTAAGGATCGTTCAGCATCTGACTCCTCTGAACTAACAGCCAGTTGCTTCCCTTTGGACTTGCTTGGTGTGGAACTCGGCCCCACTATGTTTGTAGTCACTTATGGGTACTTAACATCAGAGAATGATTTCTTCTTTCAGGATCGTCGTCTCTTGGCTGAGTCTGAAGCCGCTGACAACCAGCTAAAATCGCAGATTTATTTATCTGAAAGCAGCAATGGCAATCAGAGAGTACTGCTGAGATGAGTTGCTCATAGTGACATCGAGAGGCAATCTGATGGACACTCCTCTTTCTTATCAGGTAGTCCCTCAAGTCTGTTAAGGGAAAGTCTGAGGAACTAGCCTCGAACCCCTGAGGGTGAGGGCTTTTTGGCATTTTATGTCTTGAAGACATGCAATGCTGAACGCGAGTCTCGTGTTGCTTTGCTGAAACGCAAACCTCGCGTGGTGCTGAAAGCGGCTATCGTGTTTAGAATTAGAAATGCTGACATCGCGTTCTGAGACAGACAGACGCGGGTCTCGCATTTTGCAGCCGGTAGAATGGGGTCTCATGTTTGATGTGGACCTCGCGTTGTTGAAGAATGCGGGACTCACGTTCTGGAATAAAAGCGTGGTCCTCATGTTGCTTGAAAAAAACGCGGGTATGAACGTCGCATTCTGAATCTGCAGAACAGATTGCCTCTGCATAATTTTTAGTCTGTTGTCGATGAGTACGACGCCCTTGGCGATGTTCAGTATTCCGATTAAGCCGCAGGGGTTGTTGGGAACCCTTGGTAATCTGAAATTGCAGAGTTTGGAGAGGAGAAGGACGGCTGAGATGATCTTCATTGTCACTTTGATCGTGTGCTGATACTTTCACCCACGGGTCTCCTGAGAGACGTCGACGATGGTTGCATGGGATACACGAGAGGTTTTCTAGACCTCTTCAGAAGTGGCATCATTTGTGTTGTGACCAGAAGTGCGGGTCACTTCAGGAGTAATCTATGAAGAGATTCGAGAGCAAGTCTCTGAAGAGACTTTATGGTATTGTCGCATTGCCTTGGGACTGGCGGAGGTTGAGGAAAGGAATTCCTCAAACTTCGCTTTGTTGAATTCAAAGAGAGGAGCCGGACATCAGCTTACACCACGGTGTTCTCATCAGTAGAGAAAGAAGTCCCCAGCAGAGTCGCCACCTTTTGTTTGGCCAGAAAAGTGAGCCGATGTAAAGTTTCTTTGAGTGGCTAAAAAGTTACAATGGAACGATTCTGATTACAAAAAAGGGGAGAAGAACTGATTCTCTTCTTTGTTGAAGGCTGGGTTCTTTGTGCGGTGATGGATAGTGATTCTTGTTCTCCGTTAGAGAGGTTTCAAGATTTACCATGGAAGTCTCCTCTCCATTTGCCATGAAGCAAACGTGTGCGGCATCAATCTCCTCTTCGGAATCCGTTTTCGAATCATCCCAAGTGGCTACCATCGCCTTATTCTTCTTATGCACATTCTTGGAGATAATGACTTGAAGTGAGGGGCAATCCGCAATGAGATGGCCCGTCTTTTTACAATGGAAGCAAGGACCCATCTCCTCCTTCTTCTTTTTAAATCTTCCTTGAGGTCTTCCTCTTCGAAAGTTGCTTTGTCTTCCTTTCTTTTAAAACATTTTGCCCACTCTCCTAATGAGCATGGGAAAGTATTTATCTCCATTTTTGAATGAATCCTTTTCGTCAATGGTTGAGGAAGTAGCTTTGAAAGCAATAGCTTTCTTCTTTGGAGTCTTCCTTTCTTCTCGCACCTTCATCTCCATCTCATGTGTCTTGAAATTTCTGATGAATCCCGAGAAGTCCATTTTTCCCTATCATTGAGCTCCTTCAATGTTGTGGCCTTCACTTCCCAAGCTTTGGGGAAAGCTCTAATGACCTTCCGTATCTTTGGTCATTGTCAATGGTATCACTTAAAGAAGATAATCCATTAGTATTCTTGATGAACTGAGTAAGAATCTCATTAATACTTTCATTTTCAAGCATGTAAAAATTCTCATATTGAGAACGAAGCAAGTCAACTTTAAATCTCTTGACTTGTGTCGTACCCTCATGAGTAATGATTAGGTCATTCCAAACCTCATAAGCGGATTTGCAATTAATTACACGAGAAAGATCATCATCATTTAATACTTGTGTGAGTGCATGTTGTGCCTTAGAATTAGCCTCATAGTCATTAGCGGTTGCTTCGGACTATGTATCCTCATCACCGTGAGGTTCAATGAATTCCTTAGTTATGGCTTTAGCTACTCTAACTCCTAAGGACTTGAGGAGAGGTTCATCTTGACTTTCTAAATAGGAAAGTTCAACCAGTCAAATTTGGATGGGGACTTGATCCTAGAGAAATCGTGTGATACCATGAAAACAAATATAAGTGCACAAACAAATAGCAAATGCACCAAATGAATATAGACAAATGAAAGGATCTCCCTCAGGTGGTTAAACCAAACTAGGGTTAGGCTCTGATACCAATTATAAATCACCTAGAGGGGGTGAATTGGTGATGGCTATACTAAATGATAAATAATGTGAAATTAAAATTTACTTGCTAGCAACCTAGCAAAAACCAATCTCAACACAAGGAATACTTGCAAATAAGTAAACAAGATAAGTGTGCAAGTAAGTAAAGAGAGAGTAGAGTGAAGAGAGAAAGAGTAAGCAATCACAAATACGATGATATGTTCCGAGGTTCGTCCCCGACTTCAACACTATAAAGGATTTTCACTATGACCGATCTCACTAAATCGTCAACCGTTACAAGTTATCACTAGAACTCTATGGACTCACAAGTCCTCTCTCGCGGTGCCGCAACACCAACAACGGAGCTCACTAGCTCACTTGAGGCTGCAACCTCTACAACTTCACAATAGAAGAAAATCGATGATCTTTTCTTGATCACAAAAGGCTCACAAGTACAATCCTATAAACAAGATGAGGAGGTGAAACTCTTTGGGATTGTGTAGCGGAAATAGCTTGTAAAGATGTAGAAAAATCAAGTGTATGAAATTTTGGCTCAAATGGAAATCTTTTAAGGAAAAGAACTAAAACTTGATTTTGATGATTAAATCTTATTGTAAACTTGTAAAAAACTTGTTATGGGTTTTTTTATAGCCCCACTATTTATAAGGGATGAAAAAATTAAGGAGAAAACCCAATAGTGTCGTCAGGAAAAGATCCAGAAAAAGATAAACAGAAAACTAGCCGTAGGGAAAAAATCGGAAGGAAATTCTTCTGTCAGTCGACGACTAACGGTCGGATTTTCGACCATTGGGGTTAGCAGTCGACCGGTCGGTCGACTTTGCCAAACTGAGAGCAAGGCTCTTACAGTCAGTCGACCAGTCGATCAACCGAAGTGCACACTTAGAACTTCAAAGAAGTCTTGTGCATGTCGGTTGACCGACAGAGAAATTCTGCTCTGTCTATGGTCGACCAGCCAAGGACCAAAATCACATTTTGAAAATCTATTTGAAGCTAACCTTTTTCTGACAAAAATAAACTTTGTTTTAAAATACAAAATAAAGTTCTAAGGACATGATAGAATCAGTATGTGATCATGGATCAACACAAAAAACTATAATTTGTAAAAACACTTTTCTAAATCGAAAACCAGTTTTTCCGAAACTTATTTTTGAAACGCAATTTTGAAAATGAAAAAGAGAATTGTTTTGAACTTTTTTCAAAAACACTTGAGGATAGGAATGAAGTGTGTGTGTGTGTGTGTGTGTGTGTGAGTATGTGTGTCTGTGTGTGTCAATCTCAAGAGCTATCAACCCATCTCATCTTGGTTTTAACAAATAACTATAAATCTTATCTAAAATGCAAAAAGCAAAACTACAAATCTTGTATAGTCTTCACTTTCAAACTTGATCCTTGAGCTTTTCTATTTGCATAGGCTCTGGGATCGACATCTTTCATTGCTTCAAAAGGTGTGAGTCTTATAGTGAAGCCACGATGCAACATGGTGTCAACTTGAAACTTATTTAAACAAAGTTATTAGAAACATAACTACATATGTTTTGTTATCATCAAAACTAAGGCAAAGCCTTTGGTCCAACACCGCTCCCCTAAGAAGGGTGGTGAGAGGGAAAAAAGCGAAGCCGCAACTTGCTGGACCAAGAAGAACTAGTATCGGGCTTCTAGTGCCATCAACAAAAAGCCCCCTTGGAGCCAGGCATAGGCCAACGGAGAAGAAGAGGAATTCACACCATTCTAAATCTCCGTTAACCACGTCTTCAGTATCATTGTAACGCCCCGATCCTGTAGATACGGGGACGCTATGGCGACGTACATATGTAGGGCGGAAATACCCTCACGTACGTACGCTATGCCTCAATACCGAGAATAACCACTATATACACAATCGTTTTAGCATTAAATAGGTACAAGAATACCTTCAAAAAGAGTCAGTGATCATGATAGATATGGATAACATGGATAAATAAGAAAATAAAAATAGAATAATAAGATACCTATGAATAGTATAGGTAACAAGTACACTATGTGTATCCATTGAAATATCTGGTACTATGATATCTCGTATCTCCAACCTGAACACGCAAACTCAGGGTCGTCAGAAAGTGACCTAGTGAGTGATAAAATAAAGAAAGCAGTAATATGTACTATATAGCACAATCACAGTAATATATAATACAGGTGATTGAGTTTAGACCTGTACACAAAAAATACAGAATTTCAGAACTTAAGAATAAAGAGTGCAAGGTGCTCAATACTACCGCGATAGCGGGTGGCTATGCGGGTTGTGATCCACAAGGAGGGACTAGCGATGGAAGTTTTTTGGTAAGTTCTCTTTACTTCACTTGAAATGGTTAAAGTTCTTTTAGTTCTTTAAAAGAAAATGAAAAAAAGAGTTATAATTAAGTTAAGAAGAAAGTGGTAGATTGAGAAGGTGGAGAAAATAGAAAATAATTTTGTACAAAGAAAGTGAAAAATAATGAATAGAGTTGAGAGATAGTGATGTTGGTGATCTAAACTAAAAATTAAAAGAAAGAAAGTTAAACTCTAAAAAATACTTACTTACCTCTTTGGCGCCTGCTTACCTTTGACCCGTATCAACTATATACCTTTGTTTGAAGGTGAGCGAAGTATGACAAATAAGATCTTCTCCATTCCCGATTTACACTATGAAATGAAGGGGCAAGTTATACTAGCATAGGAATGGTTATCCATCACCATAAGCCATCAATGGCACTTGCAAGGGCAAGGCAACTTCGAGGCTATCGGAGCCATTTGGATTCACAAACACAGAAGAGGAAAGGAAACAAAAACAAGAGTAAAGAAGAAAAGAAACTTCAATTTGATTCAAATAACAATGAAAGAAAAGACTTACTTACACTGATGTCACCCTTAGTACAAGCTTTGCTCTCATTCCTCCATGAAACTCTCCTCTCCTCTCAGTTACATAAATAAAATAAAAATTATATAAAAGAAAATTAAAAGCCTAAGTTACAAACTACAGAATAGCCTAACTTCTACTCTCTTCTTGATCGTTCCTCTACCTCTAATGTGTGGGGTATTTATAGGATAGAAATGGATAGGGAAATGAGTGGAGAGATAGGGGAGTTGGCTATTTCTGAATTTGAATCCTCCCCTTATTTCCAAACTTGATTTGATGTGAATATTCAATTCTGATCTGCAGCTTGTTGGCGTATTAGATTTGACGATCTATCTCTTTATCCTCAGCAAACCGATATGGTCTTCTTCTAATCCATTTTTCTTTTGAATTTAAATGATATTATCTCATCTGATATATCAGGTCTTCAGATAAGATGGCCTTTAGAACCTCTAGATTTGAATCGATCCCCTTTTTTTTGAACTTTTAGATTTAATTAGATAAATCTGTCTCTCTCTCTTTTTTCTTCCTTAACTACCCAACACGCCATTAAACATGAAAATACATTAATAGCAGAGTTTTATTTAAATAAAAATGCAGAAGTGTGACACATATGATATGAAAATATGCAACGCACGTGTGTGATCACACCCCACACTTATCTTTTGCTCGCCCTTAAACAAAACATCAAAACTAATCCTAAGAATTTATTAGACCACTTTCGCAGGTCACTCAATTGCACTGAGCATGTGCAACAAGCCATTAAGCCTCTAGGTTACCCCTAGACGACAAGTTTTATCTCGTGAGGATTTTCAGTAAATTACACCCATAAGATTCATAAAGAAAGAGAAACAAAGAGTTAGTATTTTTGAAAAGCATTTTGAAAACGAGTGAAAATATTTGAAGTATTATTGTAAGAGTTCAAGTAATCTGTAAGTTATAGAAAAACATAATTTTTCTTTTCTAAATTTAGTCTCTATTCAAAAACTTATTATCAATCAGGGTAAGGGGTTAAACTTGTATTTCTCATCTAGTCTATTACTTTATCCTAAATCATATGCACCTTTGTGACCGTGAAATTTTTACTCGGGCTTCTTTAACTTTACTCTTACACCTTATTTTTTTTTGGTGGTATTATTTCTTATTTCTATTAGGCTTTCTAATTTGCCCATGTAATGAGCCTTTAGTTGGTGACACCCAAACCGGACGGTCTTAAGGCACTGGGTGAGAAAACACCCCAATAACTTAAGGACTCGAGCAAACAAGGCCACAAAACTAAGGATTTTATTTATAAGATGGACTGCTTTTAGGCGTGAATACTTTTGCCTTATGAGGCATAAGTGACCAGCTTAATTAGAGGATTTATGTGTGTGTGTGTGTGTGTGTGTGTGTATTTTCTTTTTTTATAAGACATAAGAATCTTTGTTTTTGAACCCTAGTGTGTAAGTGTTATAAAGTTGCATATTTCATCAAGGTAAAGATCAAGATTAAATTACTTTTTCATGTTTTCTTCCTAACCCTAGAAATCAAACAAATAATCTTATTTTGATTAAGTATAAGAAATCCCAATTATGATTTTCCTATTCCTTAAAATTGACTTAATTTCTTACAAAAAATATGTCAAAATATTGTTCCTCTTTTTAAAAGTTTTTAAAGGCAAATAAAATGTTAATTATTTTTATTTTTTTAGATAAAAAGAAAACCTATGTTATGTTAGAACCCTCCCCCATACCTATCTCATACATTGTCCTCAATGAATACATAAATACATGAAAAAGAAGAAAGGAAGAAAAATATTACCTTAAGGTGGTGGTTCCGGTGGTGGTCGGATTGGGCCAAGCGTTGCTATCCAATTAAGATAATGTGGCGGTTCACAGAACCCACCTTTATTGACCTCTTTTCTATTAACATATTACAGTCCCCAATATGAATAGGATCATGAAAGATCCTATCATGAAATTTATTCCCTTTACATGACCAATCTTGAAAAATCATAACGGAGTCATCATGGTCTATATTTGTGTCGAACAAAAGAATGTGACTAAGTGGAATGGTTGACTTGGGCTCAGGAGTGATAGGTTTTGTAACCAATACTAACTTGAGAAAATTAACTTTGGGTTCAATAGTTGAGTCCAAATCAAATAATTAAAATTCACATTCTTTTTCCATCAATGGAATGTGACTATCCAAAACTAGTGATTCAATTTTTAGATCTATGGGTACGAGAATAAATGTTGGCTCCAGAAATTTGTACAAATTGGGTGAGGATACCAGAATTAACATAGATTCGAAGATGAAAACTGAATTACAAGGTTGGGGATCAGGGTCACATTCATATTCAAGTTCAAGCTTGCCAATTTGTCCAAGGTTTGAAATTTATCAAGTTCAAATTTGTGTGATGAAATTGAGTCTTGATCAAAGTCTCCAAGACACAAAGATTCTTCGTTCCTATCAATATGGTTAGGGCAATCGAAAATGGTTAGACATGTGTTAGGTAGAGTTTTCTCATTCCTATCTTTCACTATGTTGATATAATGACTCATTTATGCTTCTAGCCTATCGATGAATTGGAAAAAAATATTTTTGGACTGAATTAGGTTTTTCATACTCCTGTCTGAGTCCATAGGTTCTTATTTTTGTTGTGGGACTTAGAACATGGAGTAATGATCTTGGATTTGGGAGTCTTGTGAGAATTGTAAGTCCATCATTTTTAGCTTTTGTTCTTGGGACTCAATCATGGCTTCTATACTTTTCATAGCCTCAGATTTTTCTTCTATTGGTTGATCATGACTAGGAAATTATAGGCTGAATGTTAGAATAGTGGTTGACAATATGACTCGGGGGAGTTGTATCCCCATTGATTCTGTGAAGAGTAGTAATGATTATTTCAGTCTTGTTCATAGTATTGGGACTGGAATATGTATTGATTCGAATAAGACCAATCTGACACACTAGGTTGGTTAAAATTATGATATGTCAGGTTGGTAATATCCAAGTCAAAAGAGGTCACGGTGTAATATAGATCATCATTAAAATTTGAAATTATTGTTATAAGCCATATCACACAAAAAATATCAAAAACAAACAAAGAAAAGAAAATAAATACACAAAGAGAAAAATCTAGCCTAAGTTAGGGTAGATCTTAAACCTGGACGACTCCTAACTGGTTAATCGTCCAGGTAAGGGCAAGATCAGTGGCAGGTATCCGGACCTAAGCAACGGGCCTAATTATGTCAAACCACTGTTTTTCAGGGTTTCTCCTCATCAATCCCCAACCTTTGACACTAATTTGGCAAGAGTCAAATTCTAATCAGCTTTCCACTTAGGTCAGTCTCCTATTGAGTTCGAGATGTCCTTAGGTCCAACGTCTACTCAGTTTTAGTTAGGCTTGGTTAGTGAGTGAGGAGATTGTTTGTGAGCTAAGGGAGGGTAATGACTTTCCCACATTGTCTTGTTTATAGGACAAGCCCTTAAATCAATTTAGTGCAACGTGCACATGAAAAGCAACTCTTAAGCAATGTAAATAATTCAAAAGTGTTCCTATACTACATGCTATGCACAGGTACCTTTGCTCCAGCACTCTTCAACAGTAATATAAAATGTAAATGAATTACACACATGCCTAAATGCAAAGTCTAAGCCATTTTTAGCATTTAACAAACATCAATTTACTGTTGAGGTTAAAAAGTATGTCCAGTGAGTTAAATACGAAAATAAATAGCTGCAAAAATTTAGCTTTGCAATTCAACCAACCTACAAAAAATACAGGTTAGTAGTTCACTCAGATTGCCGCGTGAATGCAGCAAATCTGAGGGCTTCTGGGCTCTGCTTTCTTAAGCAGAGTTCTGGCCTACTTATATGTCCAATGCAGAAAAATTTTCTTGATATCAATCACTGCACACCAAGAACAAAGAAGAAAGTTAACAAAAATATAAATTTTAAAAGAGAATTACTTACCGTCTCTCCCTGGTTATGGCGCGAAAATTTGATTGAGTTTAGACCTGCACACAAAAATACAGAATTTCAGAACTTAAGAATAAAGGTGTAAGGTGCTCAATACTACCGCGATAACGAGTGGTTATGGGGGTCGTGATCCACAAGGAGAGACTAGCGATGAAATCTTTTAGTAAATTCTCTTTAAGTCACTTGAGATGATTAACGATCTTTTAGTTCTTGAAAAGAAAACAACAAAAAGAGTTATAATTAAGTTAAGAAGAAGTGGTAGATTGAGAATGTGGAGAAAATAGAAAATGATTTTGTACAAAGAAAGTGAAAAAAATGAATAGAGTTGAGAGATAGTGATGTTGGTGATCTAAACTAAAAATTAAAAGAAAGAAAGTTAAACCCTAAAAAATACTTACTTACCTCTTTGGCGCCTACTTACCTTTGACCTGTATCTGAAAAACACCTAGAGGGGGGGTGAATAGGTGTAAGTGCTAATCTAGTGAGCTAAGTGCGCTAATTGCGGAAGCTAATGCAAATTTTGCAACACACTTAATACAACACACAAGTGTAGCCGAATTCCCCGTAAAGGGCTTTGGACTAACTCCTCTTGATTCCCCTTGAATGGGTTGAGGTGCTATGTGAAGCTCTTGTGGTTAAGTACAAGTGAGGCACACACAAACAACCAAGCATATAATATGAATAGGCAATATGAATATATGCAAGGCACAACAAGCAATATGAATGATATGACAATATGAACAATGCTATGCACAAATAAAAGAAAGAGAGAGTTGAGAGACAATGGATCAAACGCAAACATAAAGATATGTTTCGAGGTTCGAGCCCCTAGCTCTACATCCCCGCCTGCACCACCGTGTAGGATTTCCAATCCACTATCTCCCACCGAGGGAACCTCCACCGAGGAGGATTTGTTACAACAATGGAGTACCGAAATCCTCTCTCAAACACCGCTTCACAACCGAGGGTAGGCCCGTAGCCAATACAACAACCAACACCTCTACCGAAGAGGGTTTACAAACCAAACTCCACCTCTCACTAGAGGGAGCAAACCACATGCCTCAACCTCTACCGAAGAGGGAGCAAACCAAACCTCAACCTCTACCAAAGAGGGAGCACCCAACAATGAAAAGGGTTTACAACTTGGTGGTATCTTTCAACCACAAACAATCTCTCTTTCTTTTCTCTTTTCCACAAAAACAAGATCCTAATAGAATAGGATAGAAGATAGCTCAAGTGTGGAAAACTAAGTGTTTTGATCAAAGAAAACTCTTGGGAAAACACCAAAAATGATATAGAGATTTTTGCTCAAAAACAATTCCCAAAACCTAGTTTCTTTGAAATAAACAAAACACTTAAAACAAATAAGATTGATCTTTGGCACTTAAAACTCTTTTGAAAACTTGTTTAAAACACTAAAGAAGTCAGAAAATTTTAGCTCTAAAAATCTTTTTCCAAAATCCCAAAGAAATGGGGTTTATATAGGCCCATCAGAAAACTAGCCGTTAGGCTGATCTGGCAGCCTGACAGACTAACGGTCGGCCGGCCCGGCCAACCGCCAACGGTCAGAAATGTGACCGTTGGGGCAACCCGGTCGACCGCCCGGTCGACCCAAATAAACAGAGAGCACTGCTCTCAGGTCCGCTCGGCCACCGTCTCTGTGTCTGCCAAACGTGCACAGGCTTGTGCACGTCGGTCGACCCCATGGGTCGACCGGCCTCTGGTGCGGTCGACCCGTGCGGTCGGCCGACCTGGCCTGTCAGCCACTGTTCTGGGACAGAAACACATGTTAAAAATATTTTAGAAAATCTTTTATCTCTTTTAAAATTACCATAAAAATTGTTTTATCATTTTACTTTGATAAACAAACTTGTGATAAAAATTTCAAGACATATATCAACATATTCAATCATTTTTGTGTCTTGCAAGTTTTATCAAAAACCAACACTTGTATTTTTATCAAACTTGATTTTTCAATACATGAATAGGAAAGTCAAAATAAGTTTGTTTAAAAGTTAAGCATGCATGTATAGAATGAAACAACTATACATAGATCAATTAAACTTGTTTTGATCAACTATTCATGAAAACCAAAAACCAAACATAAAACGTGTGTGTTATGTGCACTTGAGCATATCAACTATACTAAGCTTTACAAATGGATCTAAATACACTATCTAAACTATGGATACCTAAGTCTTCTTGACGATCTCCATCTTCAAGTAGACCCGATCCAAAACTCCATCCATGGGCTAGGCAATGTGTGATCTTGAAGCTTGAGCCCTGGAATCACCATGAAAAGCTTCTAAACTCCTTGTTGAAGCTAATCACCAACTAATATCTTGCTAAGGGATCTGAAACTTAAAATTACAAGATTATTAGTAAACATAACTACATGAGTTAATCATCATCAAAACTAGGGTGGAAGGCCATTGAGCCAACAATCTCTCCCTTTTGATGATGACAAAACTCATGGAGTTATATATGCATGGATTAAAGTTAAGCTTCAAAGAAGCTCCCCCTTAACTCATGCATAAACAAATAAACAATAGATATGCAATGAGAGCTCTTAAACATGAATGCATACATATGCATAAACAATAAAAGGTTCTAGATACCAAATGAAATGTTCAAAACACAACATGCTCTAGATACCAATTAAATTAAACTAAATTAAACTTAATATATTCAAAAACATAACTATGCATATATAAATCTTATAAACTCAAAATCTTTCTCCCCTTTTTGTCAATCATCAACAAAGGGGTAAACAATCAAAACAAAACAAAATTTTCTCCCCCTTTTTGTCTAAAACAAAAACAAAAACAAAAACCAATTAGGAGTGACAATCAATTAAGATATCAATTGAAAATACGTCGATGAAGCATCTTGATACCAATTGAAAGTAAACATACCAAAACAAAATTTTGAGATACCAATTTAAAACATAAACATTTTGATATTGAAAGATAGTATTTTTCTTTTTAAGCCATATAAACAATTTTGATTGTGATATCATATGCTTAAAATAAACATCAAATTTCCAATCATAAAGTGTGGGAGTGAAAATCAAATACCAATTGAAATATGAAAGTCAAATTTTCTCCCCATTTATGAAATACAAACTAAAACAATGCGTAGGCTTGATACCAATTTAAAAGTAATCAATTGAAATAGGATAATCATTAAGGTTTTCAAGCTTAGCATAAACAAATATTTGTGCACTAAGATATAGGAATATAGTAGGCACAAATAAAACATATATGCATGAAAAAAAAATAGATACCAATATACATTGATACTATTGAAATGAAAGCATACATACATAAACACATATGAGTATATAAAAGAATCAAGATTGATACCAATTGAAAGAGTTCAATGATACCAATTGACATAACAATAAAAGCATGGTATAACTCATCAAAATGAAGAATACGAACTAGTTAAAATGGAAATTTTTGTTAACTAGTACGGAATCCTTCAAGCAAGGAATAAACTAAAAATAATTTTCATAAAACACATGTAAATCACATAGCACTTAAAAACACTCAATATTCAATAAAGTCCATACATGCTCATGAAAACATACTCATGAGAAATATTTTAAAAGATGATGAGTGTACAAGTAATGTGTGACATGGCATTATGAAATTTCCAATTAAGCTCAAAATTCCTTGAAACAATGAAAATCATCAAAATTATTTAATCTTCAAGGTATATATATGTCTTATACAAACTAAAGCATACATATATATCCAAAACACAACGAGTCCACAAAATATATGCATTAAGGCACGTGGCTCAAAAAGGATGTATATGCATAATAATAATTTGGATAAAATAGACATATACATGAGGTTAAACAAATAAACACGAAATCAAGAAAAACTAAATTTTCACCAAAACAAATTTCATTTCAAGGTATATGTATGAATTGTCAACACAATAAGTATACATACATATCCCTAAACACAATTGAGTCCATATATATAGATTTGCATGAAAGACAAATGACTCAAAGGGTATACATGTATAACTTAAGGTTTGGCAAAATGCACATATACATGAAATGTAAAACACATGATCTACAAAACAAATCCAAAAATAGGAATACAAGTTTAAAATGAATGAATCATCAAAACTAGACTATACTAGCACATCTAATGGGTTCAAATAAGCATTCAAGCACAAACATATATAGATTTATTTGTGGCCCACTATATGCACAAGTATAAATCCTAGTCTTAATGAAAACTAACATCTAAACATGTAATCAACACATGAAGCATAAAACACGATAAAAATCAACATGATAAACATAAACATGATTATTATGAATATCCACATGTTATTAGATTTATGATGTACATGATAGCTAATCAAATACGAGAACACAAAATAATAATCCATATTAAACATGGGTGTCTCAAATACTATACATGTATGTCAAGAATCTAATTAACATGGCATTTTCATACTAATCACTAAACAATGAAACATGCTATAAACAATGAATATTAAAAGCATGAAAACAATAAATAGGAGTTAGGAATCGTTACCAAAACCTAGAAGGCAACTCTCCTTGTCTCCAAAATATGGTGGTCCTCTCCACCAAACATCCCTTGTAAGTGATGCATCCAATTGATTTCCTTTGAGCTTGGAACGCATCCACTCCAAGGAACCTCTACTCTCACGTCATGTGAGAGCCCACACCTACATCAAGTAAAGGAGGGGTGGTCTTTGGTACCCATATCTTCTTGGGTCCATGGGGGTTAGTACCTTCTCTAACCCAAACAAATTTATTTGCTAAATTATAATCATGTATACGATCAAAACAAAATTTAGTAAGGTAGCCCTTACGTCCACAATGTGTACAAGTGTACACATGAACATACATGGTGTGATGGTGTCCGTGAGGAGCATGTGTATGCCGTGTATGGTGTGCATGCATAATAGATGGAACTTGTTTCTTTCGAACCAAGGATTCCAAGCGTGTATGATTCATGGCACATTGGCTCATAGTGGAGCCCAAACAATCCATTTTCTTCTTAATTAAATTTATATCATTTTCAATCAAAGAAGAAGTGGAGCATGCAATGGGTGGACTAGATGAAGAAGCTACACTAGCATGGCAAACATGTGAATCAATTTTATTTTTCAAAACTTCATTTTTCATTAAACAAATTTCTAAATCTTTAGAAATAGAAGCAATTTTCATTTTTAAAGAAACATTCTCTTTTACAACAAAATCAATTTTTGAAGTTAACACTTTATTTTTCTTCAAAACTTCATTACAATCATTTTTATTTTTCAACAAATTATTTTCTTTTAATGCAAGTTCAAGTTGAGATTTCAATGAATCCCTATCATTAGAAATCTCCTCTTTCTCTTGCGAAATCATGTTAAGCTTAGAAGACAAATTCTCTTTTTCTTTATTTAAAGCACAAGTCTTCTTTTTCAAAAGGTTGTATTTTTCCAATAATTTTTCACATACAATAGATAGTTCTTCATTCAAAGCATGGGGATCAACATAATCATCACATGAAGAACTAGCATTATCATCATAATCTAAGTGGGGTTCCGAATGTACCTCAAGGGAGTCATTCCCTTGGACCATTAAGCATTGAGAATCGGATTCTCCACTAGACTCCTCCGGTTGAATTGGCATTTGAAGCTCGGAGGTGGTGGTGGTTGTCAACATATTTCACACTGCAAATGCGGAATCAAAGTTAGAAGCAAGCAAAAGATATTCTTTAGGAAGTGTGCTTCTAATGGCCTCAAGGGTTTGTGCATTGGCCCCTATATGCTTGCGGTCACCAAGATAACATCTCTTGGTAGCGGCAAGGAAAACATGCAAACCTAGGGTCTTTAGGTACATGGACATCCTATACTTCCAAACAACAATGTTGGAAGGGTCAAAGCTAGGGGGGTCATGAAGTCCATGGTAAACTATATGAGTGTGCAAACAAGCAAATGCAAACAATAGATTAGCAAACAAATAGATCTCACTCCTAGGATGTTAAGCCTAAGTATCAGGAGCGTTGGCTCTGATACCAATTGAAAAACACCTAGAGGGGGGTGAATAGGTGTAAGTGCTAATCTAGTGAACTAAGTGCGCTAATTGCGGAAGCTAATACAAATTTTGCAACACACTTAATACAACACACAAGTGTAGCCGAATTAACTCCTCTTGATTCCCCTTGAATGGGTTGAGGTGCTATGTGAAGCTCTTGTGGTTAAGTACAAGTGAGGCACACACAAACAACCAAGCATATAATATGAATAGGCAATATGAATATATGCAAGGCACAACAAGCAATATGAATGATATGACAATATGAACAATGCTATGCACAAATAAAAGAGAGAGAAGTTGAGAGACAATGGATCAAACGCAAACATAAAGATATGTTTCGAGGTTCAAGCCCTAGCTCTACATCCCCGCCTACACCACCGTGTAGGATTTCCAATCCACTATCTCCCATCGAGGGAACCTCCACCGAGGAGGATTTGTTACAACAATGGAGTACCGAACTCCTCTCTCAAACACCACCTCACAACCGAGGGGTAGGCCCGTAGCCAATACAACAACCAACACCTCTACCGAAGAGGGTTTACAAACCAAACTCCACCTCTCACTAGAGGGAACAAACCACAAGCCTCAACCTCTACCGAAGAGGGAGCAAACCAAACCTCAACCTCTACCAAAGAGGAAGCACCCAACAATGGAAAGGGTTTACAACTTAGTGGTATCTTTCAACCACAAACAATCTCTCTTTCTTTTCTCTTTTCCACAAAAACAAGATCCTAATAGAATAGGATAGAAGATAGCTCAAGTGTGGAAAACTAAGTGTTTTGATCAAAGAAAACTCTTGGGAAAACACCAAAAATGATATAGAGATTTTTGCTCAAAAACAATTCCCAAAACCTAGTTTCTTTGAAATAAACAAAACACTTAAAACAAATAAGATTGATCTTTTGGCACTTAAAACTCTTTTGAAAACTTGTTTAAAACACTGAAGAAGTCAGGAAATTTTAGCTCTAAAAATCTTTTTTCAAAATCCCAAAGAAATGGGGTTTATATAGGCCCATCAGAAAACTAGCCGTTAGGCTGATCTGGCAGCCTGACAGCTAACGGTCGGCCGGCCCGGCCGACCGCCAACGGTCAGAAATGTGACCGTTGGGGCAACCCGGTCGACCGCTCGGTCGACCCAAATAAACAGAGAGCACTGCTCTCAGGTCCGGTCGGCCGCCCGGCCGACCGTCCCTGTGTCTGCCAAACGTACACAGGCTTGTGCACGTCGGTCGACCCCATGGGTCGACCGGCCTCTGGTGCGGTCGACCCGTGTGGTCGGCCGACCTGGCCTGTCAGCCACTGTTCTGGGACAGAAACACATGTTAAAAATATTTTAGAAAATCTTTTATCTCTTTTAAAATTACTATAAAAATTGTTTTATCATTTTACTTTGATAAACAAACTTGTGATAAAAATTTCAAGACATATATCAACATATTCAATCATTTTTGTGTCTTGCAAGTTTTATCAAAAACCAACACTTGTATTTTTATCAAACTTGATTTTTCAATACATGAATAGGAAAGTCAAAATAAGTTTGTTTAAAAGTTAAGCATGCATGTATAGAATGAAACAACTATACATATATCAATTAAACTTGTTTTGATCAACTATTCATGAAAACCAAAAATCAAACATAAAACGTGTGTGTTATGTGCACTTGAGCATATCAACTATACTAAGCTTACAAATGGATCTAAACACACTATCTGAACTATGGATATCTAAGTCTTCTTGACGATCTCCATCTTCAAGTAGACCCGACCAAAACTCCATTCATGGGCTAGGTAATGTGTGATCTTGAAGCTTGAGCCCTGGAATCACCATGAAAAGCTTCTAAACTCCTTGTTGAAGCTAATCACCAACTAATATCTTGCTAAGGGATCTGAAACTTAAAATCACAAGATTATTAGTAAACATAACTACATGAGTTAATCATCATCAAAACTAGGGTGGAAGGCCATTGGGCCAACAGTATCGACTATATACCTTTGTTTGAAGGCGAACGAAGTATGACAAATAGGATCTTCTCCATTCCCGATTTACACTACAAAATGAAGGGGCAAGTTAGACTAGCATAGGAATGTTATCCATCACCATAAGCCATCAATGGCACTTGCAAGGGTAAGGCTACTTTGAGGCTATCGGAATCATTTGGATTCACAAACATAGAAGAGGAAAGCAAACAAAAATAAGAGTAAAGAAGAAAAGAAACTTCAATTTGATTCAAATAACAATGAAAGAAAAGACTTACTTACACCGGTGTCACCCTACAAGCTTTGCTCTTATTCCTCCATAAAACTCTCCTCTCCTCTCCTCTCAGTTACATAAATAAAATAAAAATTACATAAAAGAAAATAAAAAAACTAAGTTACAAACTACAGAATTGCCTAACTTCTACTCTCTGCTTGATTGTCCCTCTGCCTCTAATGTGTGGGGTATTTATAGGATAGAAATGGATAAGGAAATTAGTGGACAGAGAGGGGAGTTGGCTATTTCTGAATTTGAATCCTCCCTTTATCACCAAACTTGATTTGATGTGGATATTCAATTCTGATCTGCAGCTTGTTAGCGTATTACATTTGACGACTATCTCTTTATCCTCAGCAAAACCGATATGGTTTTCTTCTAATCCATTTTTATTTTGAATTTGAATGATATTATCTCATCTGATATACCCGGTCTTCAGATAAGATGGCCTTTAGAATCACTGAATTTGAATCGATCCCCTTTCTTTTGAACTTTTGGATTTAATTGGATAAATCTGTCTCTCTCTCTCTCTTTTTTCTTCCTTAATTACCCTAACACCATTAAACATGAAAATACATTAATAGAAGAGTTTTTTTAAATAAAAATGCATAAATGTGACACATATGATATGAAAACATGCAACGCATGTGTATGATCAACTGGCTAGAGTAACAATGGTACAATATAAATATTCTAACAAGTGGTATATCAATATTACAAGTATGCTATATTATCGTCAATACCTAGTATGTTATAACAGTGTTATTACCACAATAGCATCTAATTTTATATTATTACTATCGGTTTATATGTCCGGGCTTGCTACCATAAATAATAGATAAGTCACTTTAGGGAATTATGTTACTATAGTTAATAGTGTTATAATATTTATACATTATTCTCCATATACGTGATATAATACAGTATTAAATGTTCCTAATTACATAAGTGAGCATAAGTAATCGTGTAGCAAGTTTAATTACTTTATATTTCTTATTTAATCTAATAAATACAGTAGCATAATAGTGTCGTGATGAATAAGAACATGCATATATGAAGTATGCAGAATAACCTTAATACAATGTGGCGATTATACAGTAATAGTGTCTACATGGTATACATGAATAGAATATATGGAATGCAGAGTACTCGTGTACATGGATAGTGTGTCAACACATGTAGTGTGACAAGTATCAGGAAGTGTAAGAAGTTCTACAAGTGACATGATAGTGGATAAAATATCAGAAAATTGTAATAAGTATAACTAAACAGTAATATACAGGTATCGGGCAAGTCATATTATCGATACAATAATAACAATCAGTACCACCTGGTATTTTAATCAATCTCTTTCAGTATCCCATACCACTGGCGGTTCATACAGGAGCTCGCACTCTAGCCGAACCCATCTAAACATGGCATACGGGTACCATGATCCAAACAAAAGAGTGACCAAATAACAAGCATTCTTGACATTTTCACTATTATTTATATCGTTTCATTATGTTAATTGGAAACCCAATGGTCAAGTAGCTCTAATCGAGTGGGTGTATCCCGTACATACCCAGGATCACGGCTTTATCAAGACTCCCTAGCTGCTAAGACTAGGGCCAACCCGCTAGGGTGAAACAAGTAACGAGAAACAGGAGCTCATCAAGTTATGACAGATGGTAGCCAACACTGCCACGTCCCCTGCAGTGGGAGAATAATGGATCAATATTCACTCGATAAGATCTAGTCAACCGTCAAGCCTCCCCCATCCCTATGTTATATTTATTATATTAAAACTACACAGTATATCAGGAATAAGTACAGTGTATGGTACATGTAACACAATAATAGGCTATGAGCTCTGTTGATAGCATGAAACAAGAAAACAAAAAATGAAAAACAGGAGATGTGGGATTCTAGAGGTGGCCCTGTAGGCTTGATCCGCATGGCACTTAGTTCCACACATCACACATCAACAGCTCATATGTCCAGTAACAAGAGTATCGTATCAAGATTACAGGATATGGTCATGTAACAGGAATATAGGCATAATCATGTAAAAGGAACAGTAATCCATTGCAACAGGAATACATGAACAATCAAAGCATGTACACCAGTGAATCCATGCGACAAGTACATGTAATAATAGTGTAGAGTACCTGTGCAATGGTGATACAAGTACCAGAAGTACAAGTGTAGTGTCTAAGTGTAATTTGTAATACAAATAGATGAAATAATAGTGTTCAGTGTACTAGAGTGTCCGTGTACCAATGATATTTGTCTATAGAAGAACAGTGTCCGTGTAACTGTGATATTAGCTCATGAAATAACGGTGTTGAGTATCCATGTAATAGTGACAGTGTCTAGTGTAATAGAGTATTGTGTATCAGTATACATGTAACAGTAGCTATGTAACTGTGATACGGTACATAAAATAATTGTGTCCAGAAATATAGTGAAATAGTGGTCGAGGTGTCAGTGGTTGTTCAGGTATGACGATAGTGTCAGGGAATTATATTTCAGTATTTTTGTTATAATATCTTCAGTTTTATTATGATCTCTTGACTGATCGTCTAATATAATCACCTAAATTTATATTAAAAAATGAAACAAATTAAAATATTATTTTATTAATTTAATAAAACATTATGTTTATTCTTATTACAATGATTTCTCGATAATTACAATTATTAATAAATATTTACAATGATTAACCTCTAATCATGATTTATTAAAAAAACAACCAATCAATTTATTAAACAAGAATAAATATAATTTATAAAAAGAAAACACTCACATAGCTATTATACGAACGTCGCTCATCTTTCTACGATCGTAACGGCTCCAGAATTATCCAGATCAGAGTCTGGATGCTCCGGATATCGCCTGAACACTAAAACAATGTAAATAAGTTAGATTTATAATAATAATGTAAAAATGTTATTTAACATGGGGTTTCTATAATTTTACCTTTATTGGGTTAGAAGCGATTTTAGGTTATTTATAGGGTCGGATTTAGATCCAATACCCAAACCCATAAATTGGTGTAATGTGTTATTAGGTGATAGGGTTAGGGTCAGGTTTTTATGGGTTATTGGGTTCATACCTAATAGAGAAAGAGTGAGGGGGGAGAGAGAGAAGAAACAGAGAAAGAAAAGAAGAAAGAGAGAAAGGGAAGAAAGAAAAAAAGAAAGAGAAAGGAAGGAAGAAGGGGGTAGCCAGGCTTGTGGGGCTCGGCGGCCGGGTACGCCTCCGCGAGGCTTGTGAGGCTCGGCGGCCGGGTACGTCGGCGTATGCGAGGACCGGCTACACGGCGGAAGGGTCGGCGGCACTCGGCTCAATTGGATTTGGGTGGAGTAGGATGAGAGAGGGTATGAGTTTTGGAGATAGAGATGGTGATCATGGGTTGGGTGGTCGTGAATTGGTGATGGTGGTGGGATGTGAGAGTAGTGGTGGTGGTGGTTGAGCTTGGGGAGGAGATGGAAGAAGTGTAGGTGGTGGTGAATGGAGAAGTACGATGGTGTGGTGGAGGGAATTGAAGTGGAATTCAATGAATTGGAAGGGAAGGAAGAAAATGGAGCGGTGATTTGGATGGTGATTATGGTGGAGTAGAAGGGGGCTGTGACAGTAGTTGGCTAGCCAAGGTCGTCGGCTGAGAGTGGCCGGCGGTGGACCAATCGGAAGGGGCCAAGTTAAGTGTTTTTAGGAGGAAGAAAATATTAGAGAGGAAGATAGAATGGGTGATGAAAAATTACAAGGGGAAAAGGGTGATTAGGAATTAAGAGAGGAAATTAAGAGGGGATAAAGGGGAAAGTCAGTTGGCTGAGTCGGTGGAGAAGATTCGGTGGAGGAAGGGGAAGAAAAATGTAATTAAGGAAAGAAAAGGAAAAAAGAATTTAAAAGGAAATTTTATAATATTATTTTATTTGGGTCAAAATTTAACTAGTTCAGAACAGTTCTCAAAAATTGTGTAAAATAGAAAATATTATCCTAAGGAACAAAGTGAAATCAGATTCAAGAAATTCTATTTGCTTTGCAAATTAAAAATCCTAGAATATGTCGTCGATACTTGGCGACACCGATTTGGCCGGACTTTGGACTAATTCAGAAAAATCTCCAAAAATGCCTGAAAAGAGAAACTATGATTTTAAAGAATAATTTAGAAGTAGATTCTCAAAATTTAACTCCAATTCTAAATGAAAAATCCTAGAGCCGATTGTTAGCATTGGTCGGCACCGAATTCGGAGATTTTCCAAAATAATCTAGAAAATTTCAGAAAATTCTAAAAAAATTAAAATATTTGAAAATAATATTTAAAACTGAAACTGGCTTAATCTGACTACCAAGAAGGTCAAATCAACTTTGTACACCGTATCGAACACTAACACTTTGATACGTACATCAAGGATCGGGGGGTTACAACCATCAAGGACACGCCTTGGATAAGGTGGCTTAGGCTGCTCCCGCCTAATCCAAAAGGCCCAGGAGCTAAAGAGTATTACTCTTTTCATGACGAAATGGGCCACCGATCCGTCGACTGCCGGTACCTCAGAAAACTGCTCTAGGAGCTAATGAATCAGGGATACCTCAAAGAGTTCATCTTTGACCCGAGCAGCCCTCGGAGGCCAGGGTACAAAGAGATGTTCCTTAGACTTCACGATCGGAGGGTCAAGCAACTCAAACCCTCATCCACTATTGGGAAGTGAATGTCATCTTTGGCACCTCTCTGACAGAGGGCACCACCACAAAGGAGGGGACCATTTAAGTTAACATGGCCTGCCGGATGGTCCTAACAGACCCACCCTCGACCCCGAGAAGGCCGATCACCTTCTCTGATGCAGACGCTCACATTGTCATCTTCCGCATAATGACATTCTGATCGTCACCATGCACATCGGGAATTGCCGAGTGTCCAAGATCCTCATCGACGTGGGGAGCAGTGTCAACATCTTGTATGGAGGTGCCCTAGACAGGATGGAGGACACCCTGGAGATGGATTGGGCCATGATTAACCCGCAAATCTGGTCTCATCTGTACTAGTTTGACGGTAACAAGACTTACTTACCTGGTATAGTCTCGTTCCCGATTCAGGAGGATCCATTAAGCTACCACTAGGTCATGCAGTACCCCACTCCAACAAGAACCGTGAACATACGTGGAGACTAGGCAATGTCTCCGTACCATCAACGAAATAGCTAGGAAGAAGTAGGATTGGGTGCTGAAGGTTGGCAAGGCAGCCACTGATGGTGATTCCCCTGCGAAGAAGAAGGAAAAAAACAGATTGGTGAGCAATAACAATCACAAGACAGTACAAGCCCGGACTCTGACTCCGCCGATGAGTCGGGAAGTCCGGATAACAAGTCGGAAGAGGAAGCCAAAATATTTTATGCAAACCCCCTACATCCAAAATGAGCTCTTCAGATTGGGACGAGGCTCCCCGCTGATGAGAAGGCTTTGTTCAGGAAATTCCTCTCCAACAACCTGGATGTGTTCGCGTGGGCTCCCATTGACATGTCGGGCATCAACCCCGCCATCAACTGCCACCAACTCGCCATCGACCTTGGGGTCAGGCCAGTGAAACAGAAACCAAGGAAGATGAATAAGGAGAGGACCCAAGCTCTCAGCGACGAAGTTGACTGGTTGCTCTAAGCCGGCTTTATCCAAGAGATGTTCTACTCGAATTGGCCCGCCAATCCAGTCCTCGTAAAGAAGAAGAACGAAAAGTGGAGAATGTGCATCGAGTTCACTAGCATCAATGAAGCTTGACCTAAAGACAACTTCCCTCTTCCGAAGATAGATCAGCTCGTGGAGCCACGACAGGGCATGAGCTACTCAGTTTAATAGATAGCTACTCGAGCTACAAGCAAATCAAAATGTACTTGCCGACGAGGATAAGACCACATTCACTACGGGTCGGGGAATTTTCTGTGACAAGGTCATGCCTTTTGGATTAAAGAATGCTAGAGCCACCTTCTAGTGGATGGTCAACATAGTGTTTAAAGATCTGATCGGGCATACCATGGAGGTGTACATCGACAACATGTTTATGAAGAGCCTTCGACATTCTGATCATCTCTGTCATCTGAATGAAGCATTCGATCTCTTTCGGAAGTACCAGGTGAAGCTACACCCAGAGAAATGCACCTTCAAAGTGGCCTCCGAGAGATTCCTGGGGTATCTGGTCACTCAGTAGGGTATAGAAGCCAACCCTGATCAGATATCCGCGATCCTAAACATGCAGTCACCTACGTGCATCAAGGAGGTACATATACTAAATGGGCACCTTGCAGCTCTGGACTGGTTTCTCAGCCGATTCACGGATAAATGTAAACTGTTCTTTTAAGTCTTGAAGAAAAATAGAGCAGACTTTTACTGGGATCAAGAATACGAGGCCACATTCCAAGGACTGAAGAGGTATGTAACCTCTCTGTCACTCCTTAATTAGTCTCAATATTGTATAATTTTTATCACATCTGCACAATTATCTTATATCAAATACTGCTAATAATGCTTTGCTTGTGTGATCCTAGGTTCATGGTATGCAATGAAGAAGAAGACCCTAAATCACCATTTAATGGGTGATTAAAGGCCGACAAATTATCCATTGACCATAGGTAGAGATTCTGTCAGACCTGGGAACTCAAATTAGAAATCTGGAAAGTACAACTGACAGGGGACCAACGTGACCACACACAGCAGGCGACGCTGCGCATGCCGCCCTGGTACAGCCGTGAAAACGCGGCTCTGGCCACGTTTCTGCTACCGTACTGGCGTGACCGCGCTAGTGCCTCGGGCTAGGCGTTGCCCCCTGGCCCTCTTTCTCCTGGTGCCTATAAATACCCCCTTTGGGGTTCTACAGGGGAGAAATTCAGAGCTTTAGAGCATTGTTGTTAGTTTGTTGCTAGGATTGTAGTTGTTTTTATATTTTCTTCTTCTTCTAGTTAGTTTAGCCATTAGAGTGAAAGAGAGAGAGTGTGTATAAGTTGTATTTGAAGGTGACAATCTTATACAAGTAATACTTCTCTTTCTTCTTTCCATTTACTTGGTGATTTTCATTTGCTTTTACTTTCTTATTTTAGTGTAATACTTCTCCTCTCTTATTGTTTTCTTTTCTACTCATGTCTAACTAACTCTATCATTGCATGGCTAACAACTACTAACCTACTAATCTCTAACAACTTGATTGATAACCCAAATGAGTCAATAGTGTCAAACAAGCCTTGTGCAAAGGAGAGCTATGACATCTTAAGACGAGAATTCTAACTCTAACTTACTTACAAGTATTCCCTTTCTTATATTTCATTCTTAATGGGTTTTTGATGAACTATAGATTGTAAACTTTACTTGTCTTTATAAGTTAGAGGTATTCATATTAATCTTCATCGATACCATTTATGCACTTGTTTCTTCCCTTATTCTCGCCTTCAATTGAATCTTGATAAGGAATGTTCAAGTTTTTGCCGTGTAAATCTAAGTTAAAGGAAGAACTTTCATTCGATTTCCAATGTGAATAGTTCCTATGCATAAGGTTTATGCTTGCTTATGATCCATCATGAGGCTACATCTTCAAGAAATTAGAGATTAGTGGGAGCGCTTAGTAGTAAGTTAGCCATGCGTTTTTACCTTTAAGAAAACTCTTCTTTACAAATATCAACCAAATCCAAGAAATCTTTGAAACATCATTTGTTTTCTTTCTTAATTCTTTATTTGAAAACAAGAAACTTTTTCTTTACTATTGAACAACAAAGCCGCATCAAAGCTTCCATCGCTCTCCTTCCTTGTGGATATGACCCGTATAGTCACTTTGCTACTATGGAAGAATCGCAAAAGCAGTAACATCGACCCACATTCCTTTACTTAAATTTGTGCATGCTTTTTGCCGATCAAATTTTGGCGCCGCTGCCGGGGAGGGAATGGCTTTATTGTTCAATACTAAAGATTTTTCTTTATTTTTGTGTGTAGGAGAAGTACCAAGGAGCCAACTACTACGAGAAGCAAGATTGGTGGCCGGAGACCATTGCACGAGGAATTCATTTGCCCTCAGGGAATTCGTGTAAAAACGAATTTCTCCAATTGAAGTACTAACGAAAGATCATTTGCAGGGTTGCCGAAAATCGCTCAAATTGCTTTCTCAAATTTTTAGTTCATTTGTATGCTTCACATTTACACTAGTAATAATTCAACAGAAATCCATTTGTTGCTAAATTGAAAATTAAATTAGACTCTTGCATTTAGGGCACGTGTCTATTTCAATTCATTTCAATTTCTGTTGAAGAGTGCTGGAGAAAAGGTACGTGTGCATTCATATAGAATAGGACTAACATTTTGGAGTGATTTATCGCTTTGAGTATTATCTTGTTGTGAATATATTGTACACTTGCACATTGACATTAAGGGCAAAATCCCAAATAAACAAGATAAGGTGGAGATTTCATCACCCTTCTTTAGCCCAAAAATCATCTCCAAGTGCACTCACACAACCCAAGCCTTAACTAAAAATTGATAGACGTTGGCCCTAGGGATATCTCGGACTCATTAAGAGATTAACCGAGGGTGAAAATTGTAAGAACTATATTCTTGCAAAATCGGTGTCTAAGGAAAGTGGATTGAGAGGTTAAGCCTCGAAAGCTCCGTGATTTAGCGTAATTAAGGCCTGTGGCTCACGCTCGGATACCTCCCACCGAGTTTTGCCCTTTCTTGGCCGATTAGATTGTAGTCGAGCTCCTGCAACCTCCTTCCTCGGAGAATCGACCAGTTAGGAGTCGTCTAGGTCCAGGTACCTTAGACTAAGGCTTGGTGGTTATTTTTCTTTCTTTTGTTTGTTTTTTATTCTTTTTGATTGTTTGTTGTCTATACGTTATTTGTGGTGCGCTGGATGCAAAAGTGGGTGAGAGATCCTGTAACTTTCAGATTAACCAGAAACACTTCTCTGCCCTTGCATCTAGAACCGGTGATGGCGTCGCTTCAGGACAGGTTTTACCCGATCAGAACCTCACTGCAATCTTGTATAAAACTGCCTGAGGCGAATGGAAATAACTTTGAATTAAAGCCTCAATTCATCAACATTCATCCAAAATTTTATGGTTTAGAATCGAAGGATGCATACTTCTTTGTTAGGGAATTTGAATAAGTATGCCTCATGATGCGCATTCTCCAACTAGGAGATGATGTCATTAGGTTACGTTTCATCCCCTTTTCCCTAAAGGACCTAGCTAAGAAATAGTTATACAGTTTGGTGGTAGATTCAGTTACAACGTAGGATGATTTCGTCAAGACCTTCTTGAAGAAATTCTACCCAATTTACAAGACTGCCCTCATCAGAAAGAATATCATGCAGTTTAGGCAAGAACTAAGCAAATTATTCTAGAGATACTTTGAACGATTCAAAGATCTCCTAACTCAGTGCCCTCATCATGGTGTAGAGAAATAGCGTCAGTGCTAGATTCTCTACGATGGTTTGGATTATCAAATGAAAACCCTGTTAGAAACCATGTGTCAGGGGGGTTCTTGCAAAAGGATGAAAATTAGGGTTGGAATTTGTTTGTGGATCTAGCTGAGAAAACCTTACAATGGGAGCCAACCTCAAAAAAACCAAGCAATTCACATCTATAGTTTCGAAAGGAGGGCTCCTATCCTTAGAATCATCCATAGCTGCTGAAGTTAAGATCGGACCCTGATGAGGAGAATAGAGACTCTAGAAACAAAAGAGCCAGCCAATGTCAACCAATCAACCACCGCCAATTCACAATTCGGGTTGTTCATACTGTCAGGCACTGAACCATGTTTTAAAGAGTGTCATGTTTTTCAGACTCACCAAATGCCACCGGAACATATGAATGGACCTACTCACGACCGCCGCATAATCCTTACTCGCAAACGTACAATCCCGATTGGAGAAATCACCTAAATTTCTCTTGAGTTCAGAACAATTCTCCTAGGCCAAATTTCCCCAATCATCTCCACCATCCCAATCATCCAACGAATTTTCCCAGTCAAGCTTCATCTTTCTCCTACCAGAGTTCACCAATTGAGACGAAATTAATAAATTGGAGGAGAGCATAGACGCTTTTATGAAGTCCCAAACCGCCTTCATGCAAAATCAGGAACAAACATTGAGCAACCATTCACAGGCCATATCGAGATTGGAAATGCAGATGAGCCAGTTAGCTAGCTCTCTAAGTGAAAGAGTAAAGGGTACTTTACCTAGTCAGCCGCTAGTTAACCCTAAGAACTCCAATCAAGTGTATGAAATTCAGGATCCTTGATCAACCAGTGCAATATTGTTCATACTCTTCGAAGAAGGTGGACAACCAGGTCTACCAGCAGACAAATCCTTCCCACAGTGATCCCGCTCCGGCTTCCAGATCTGCCAGCTCCCCATAATCTGCTCCACAAACGTCTGACAAAGACACAGCTGATGAACAAGTTCATAAGCCTGTAGCACCCTTTCCCAATAGGCTTAGGAACAATAATAAGAACATGCACATAGAGAAGATACTTGAGATGTTTAACCAGGTTAAACTAAATGTGCCTCTTCTTGATGCTATCCAACAAGTCCCAGCCTATGCCAAATTTCTTAAGGATATGTGTACAAAGAAGAGAAAGACAAATGTGCCGAAGAAAGTGTTCTTGGCAACCAACATAAGCGAAATTCTGTCTGGTCCCATTCTGGTGAAAAACAAAGATCCTGAATGTCCCACAATTTCCTGCACCATAGGACAAACAGAAATTAGCACAGCACTCCTTGACCTGGGAGTAAGTGTCAACTTGCTACCTCTCTCAGTATACCAGCAACTTGGGTTGGGTGAGCTGAGTCCAACTGAGTCACCATTTAGTTAGCTGATCGATCTGTGAAAATCCCGAATGGGGAAATCACAGATGTCCTTATCCGGGTCGGAAATTTCATCTACCCTGTTGACTTCATTATACTTGAGACCCAACATGTGTCAAATTCGCGGTCTCAAACTCTTGTCGCCCATTCCTTGCTACAGCCAATGCCATAATCAACTGTAGAAATGGGTCCATGTGATTGACCTTTGGAGACATGACGAAGGAAGTCAATGTCTTCAATCTTGGAAGACAGCCCAGGGATATAAATCATCAGATTGAAAATTTGATAGTGAGCACAAAGAAAGCATAGAGATGGAAGCAGAGAGCGGTTTGATCTGGACTCAAAGGATTTCAACGTAGACCAGATCGTAGATTCGGCAGTGGACTGGGCATCAAGCCCAAGTGTACCCCATTCCAGGACCGAAATTTCAGATATCACCTCCAATGAATCCATACCTTCCTTAGAATTAAAAGCCTTACCTGAACACCTCAAGTACGCCTACTTAGGCGGAAGAGAAACCCTGCCAGTCATCATAGTATCCCATTTGACTGAGCAACAAGAGGACAGCTTGATATCTATTCTGAAGAGACATAGGGAAGTCATTGGATGGACCATGAAAGATATCAAGGGGATAAGTCCAGCAATAGTTCAACATAGAATTCATTTAACCGATGAAGCGATTCCTAGGAGGGACCCACAGCGCAGGCTTAACCCACTCATGCAAGAGGCTGTAAAAATAGAAATTTTGAAACTATTAGACAATGGGATCATTTATCCCATTTCTGATAGCCAATGGGTTAGCCCGGTTCATGCGGTCCCCAAGAAAGCTGGTTTTACGGTGGTAGAGAATGAGCAGAAAGAGTTGGTACAAACAAGACTGCCTACTAAGGTTCGTGTTTGTATTGACTATAGAAAGTTGAATGCGGGCACTCAAAAGACCACTTTCCGCTACTCTTCATCGACCAAATGCTTGAATACCTGGCTGGACATGAGTACTAAATTTTCTTGGATGGGTACTCGGGATACAATCAGATCCCCATTGCTGCTGAAGACCAGGAGAAGACTACATTCACCTGCCCATTTGGAACCTTCGCCTACCGACGCATGCCCTTTGGATTATGCAACGCTCCCGTGACATTCCAACGGTGCATGCTCAGTTTGTTCTCCGACATGGTGGAATGTTTTCTTGATATTTTTATTGATGACTTCTCCATCTGCGGAGATTCATTTGATCAATGTTTTCATCATCTAGAGTTAGTTTTGTAAAAATGTAAGGAGAAGAATCTAACTCTGAACTGGGAGAAATGTCATTTCATGGTGAGACAGGGGATTGTCTAAGGCCATGAGATTTCTAGGAGAGGAATTGAAGTGGACAAGGCAAAAGTAGAAGTGATTGCTAAGCTTCCACCACCCAAAAGCATCAAGGATATCAGATCCTTTCTAGGGCATGTTGGGTTCTACCGACGATTTATTAAGAACTTTAACAAAATTGCTAGGCCCTTAACCAACCTGCTCGCTAAAGATGTGCCCTTTGATTTTAACGAAGTATGTTTCAAATCATGGAAGAAGCTTAAGCAAGACCTTTGATTGAGTTTTTACCTGCACGCAAAAATAGAATGTTAGATTTAGAAGTAGATTGTGCAAGGTTCTCAATGCGAATCCGCGGTAGCAGTGGCTATGCGGGTCGTGATCCTCAGGGAGGGACTAGCGATGGAAGCGTTTGTAAGTTTTACTCTAAAAATTATTTATTTTTAAGTTAAGATAAGAAGAAGGTGGTATTTTACAATGAGTCGGCAAAGAAAGAATTTGGAGAAGAGTTGTGATTTAATCTACAAAAAGAAAAGAAAAGAAAAGAAAAGAAAATAAAAGAAATACTAACCTTGGTTGAAGAATAACATGAAATCTTAACACTTTCTACCTTGCTTTGGAGGCATGAACGCATAAACCATAGGATCGATCTCAGTCCCCTGTTCGCATTAGATCATCAAACCTTGGTAAGCATGAATTGATACGCACCTTGAGGAGGAGAGCATCTCCATGAAATATCGTTGGCTCTCGCTAAGACTCGTTATACTCGTGCTTCAGAAATCACTTGCATGCTCATATAAACCAACATAGATCAAAGAGAAAAAGACGAGAAAACAAAAAGAAAAGTAAAACATAAGAACAATAAACAAAAGAAAAGATTACCTTTATTAATTAGTACAATGGCAGAGAAGAGGAAGGTACATCGGTGTCACGCTCAACATAAGCCTCTCTCTCTCTTGAAAATAAAAAGAAAACCCTAATTACAAAAGAAGAAAACCTAGAAGAAAAACCTAATTTTGGCCCTGTACTACGCTGGACGCTCTGTACGTTGCACTGCAGGGGGTATTTATAGGTGCAGAAGGAGTCAGAGTCCCAGTACAACACCTCCACGAAATCTGGTAGTCAGATAAGACCAAATTGCCGCAGAAACGCGGCTTGGGCCGCGTTTTCGCGGCACTACAGTGGCTGCTGGCCACGCGCTTTGGCGCGTGGCTTCTCCTGGTCCGTCCATCTGGGCGTTTGCTTCTGGAAGTTCGATCCTGGCTCTTTATCGTGGGATTTGGATATAACTTGGGAATCAAGTTATCTAGATTTCAAATCTCCCAATATCTTTATCCACGAATTTCCTTATTTTTGCACTCTTCTCTTTAGCTTTTATCCTCATCTGCAAGAGTTTAGGGTTGGGTAGAAGTCTATCCTTCCCTCATCTTTGATATTTGCAACTTTAGCCCTTGTATATTTGCACTTTGACAATTGATATTTGCACTTTTACACTTGGGCTTCAAATATGGGCTTTTGGGCTCTTTTTAGGCTTTAATTCTTTCTTTTTATTATTTCGAGGCCTGCACACAATAAATCACAAAATATTAATAAATGTGCAGAATTATATGAATAAATATGAAAATGTGATGGTAAATATGATGATAAAAATGCACTTTTCACTACCAATCACACCCCCACACTTATCTTTTTGCTCGTCCTCGAGTAAAAATCAAAGAAAAAGAAAATTAATCTAACCTAACTCACTTTCGTAGGAATCACGGTTGCACTTAGCATGTGCAACAAGCTGTTAAACCCCTAGGTTATCATAGAGGACGAGTGTTGTCTCGTGAGGGTTTTCAGCGGATTACACCCACAAAATCCATAAAAAGAAAAATATTTGAATTATATTTGAAGAGACTAAGTAGTCTATAAGTTTTAGGATCCTCATTTTTATTCATTCTTCAAACTTAGTCTTTATAAAGTTAACTGTTTTCCACTTTAGGTAAGAATTAAAATTGAATTTCTAATATAGTCTTTTTCATTACCAAAATCATATGCATCCTTATGTTTTTACTAGGAATTCCTTGACTTGAATTCTCATGCCTCTTTATTATTTATTTATATATATATATTCTTTTTTTCTTTTTTTTTTGATATGTATAACTCATCTAACTTTCTTTCGTGTAAGTATCAAGGCTTCTTGAGGCCCTAATATCTAACTAATTGATTATTAGATGTGTTAGTACATATAAGTAATTTTTCTTAGTTTAGGCTTTCTAATCCACCCATGTAGCGAACTTAAAGTCGATGACTCCCAAACCGGTCGGCTCTAGGGCACCAGGTGAGAAAACACCCCGCGGACTCAAATTCGAGTGAACTAGGCCACAAAACTAAGGTTTTATTAAAAAATTTTTACTCACCTTTAGGCATGAATACTTATGCTTCTTGAGGCACATGTATCCAGCTTAATTGGTGATTTTTTTTATAATAATAATTTTTTTTTATATGAGGCACAGAGGTCTTCGTCTTAGAATCCTAGATATGCATTAGGTATGCACATTTCATTAAGGTAAAAATCAAGACTAATTATTTATTCAATTTCTCCTCCTATACCTAAAATTTAAACAATTTATTTATTTTGACCAAGTTTTTAGAAATCCAAATCATGATTTTCCTAATCCTTAAAACTAACTTAGTTTCTTTCAAAAAAATAAGTCAAAATATTTCCTTTTTATAACATTTTTTTTTAATTTTTTTTTTTTAGCAAATTTTGTTAGTGTCTACCTATGTTAGTATGTTAGTAAAGCCCACCCCCACACTTATCTCATGCATTGTCCTCAATGTATGAATGAATGCATATATGCATGAAAAAGAACAAGGGAAGGCAGAAGTTACCTCAAGGTGGTGGTTCCGGTGGTGGTCTAATTGGGCCAAGCGTTGCTGCCCAATCAAGATAACATATAATTTGGTGAAACCCACCAGAAATTTTTCTTATATAACCCACTAAAATGTATGTATAATCATTTTTGAAAATTTCCACCCCATCAAATTTCTAAATTTCATAATAAATTTCAGAGTCAATTGTGTCAACCTCCTTGTCCCAAAATGGAGTATGGAAAGATGGAATTATTGACTTGGACATTATAGGTGCGGGAACGAATACCGACTCAGGGAAGAAGCTCAAATCAAGTAAGGGCTCAGGAATCGGGCTAAGTTCAGGAAGTGGGTCCAAATCAATAAGTTTAAGCTCAAGTCCACAATCATCTTACCACAATGGCATGTGACTCAATGTTGGTGATTCAAGTTCAGGAATGATAGGTGTGGGGATCAAAACTGACTCGAAAATATTACCTAAGTCGGGTAACAAAACAGGAGTCAATAATAATTCGGGAATTTGAACTTGATCATAGATTTGAGAATCTAGGTCACATATCTCATTGAGTTCAATCTCATAAAAATGAAACTTACCAATTTATCCATGGGACTTTCAAAATTGCACAATTGGTCAAGTTCAATATGATCATCAAAAATGGGTGACTCAATTTCATGATGAATTGGAATAGGATCCAATGTTGACTCGGGAAAAGTAAAATCAGGTGGCGATACCGGAGTCATTATTGAATCAGGAAGTAAAATTGAATCATCAAGTGGAAGATCATGATCATATTCATGCTCAAGTTCTATTTCAGGAAAGGAAAAACTTGCCAAGTTATCAAAATTTGAAGTTTCGGCAAGTTCACATGATGGCACTGAATTAGAATCTTGTTGTCCAAAGCAACTTGGTTCGTCGGCTCTAAGAGAGTGGTCAGCAAAAGCAGAAATGGCCGAACGGTGAGAACGTAAGGATTGAACCATCAGATCTATGTCACGATCACGGGCTAATCTAGCCTGAGTCATGGCTGCAAGCATCCTTTCATAGTCGATAGGTGCATCATGCTGTGATTGGACTTGAAAAGATGAAGTGTAATCGTGATGAAGTTGTGAGTCGGTGGACTCACGCATTATCATGTCTGCGATTGATGGTAATTTTTGCTTGGACTCGTGCATACTTATCATTTCCCCGATAGATGGTAATCTATTCTGAATGGGGGGATCTGAGTATGAATCATTGAAAGAATGTGGACTAGATGGATATGAAGGACAATTTGGTTGAGAATTAGACTCGGGGGACTCGAAACCCCATGAACTCTGTGAAGAGTTGAAAGTATGAAAATTATGGTCATAAGATGGGGGGTATGGGTTATATTCATTCGGATAAGACCATTCCGGCACACTAGGTTGGTCAAAGTTGTGATATGCCGGGTTGGTAATATCCGAAAAATAGTTAGGTGTGTAATATGGATTAAAATTGGGATTATTATTATATGCCATATCACACCAACACAAACAAAGAAAACAAATAAATAAACAAACAAAAAAGAAAAATTCTAACCTAAGTTAGGGTAGACCTATGACCTAGACGACTCCTAACTGGTTAGACTGTCCACGGGAGGTAGGGTGCAGACTTTGACCACAAGTTAATCAGCCAGGTCAGGGCAAGAGTGGTGGGACGTTTTCCGTCAAAGACGTTCCTTAATTAAATAACCACCAATCTTCGGGCTTTCGGCCCTCAATCCCTTTCCTAAACACTGATTTGACAAGAATCAACTTCCAGCACTGTTCCCCCTTATGATAATCTCCTATTGAGTCCGAGATGTCCCTAGGGCCAACGTCTACTAATTTTTAAGTTAGGCTTGTGTTAGTGAGTGCTTGGATATGATTTTTGGGCTAAGGAAGGGTGATGAAATCCCCACCTTATCTTGTTAATGGGTTATGCCCTTAAAATAAATTTGTGCAAGTGTACAAAATATGTAAATAAGATTCACTCAAAGCATCAACCAAGAGATGAGCCCTATTCTACATGCAATGCGAACGTACCTTACTCCAGCACTCTTCAACAGTAAAAATAAAGGAATTGAAAAGACACGTGCCTAATATGCAAACGTCTAATCAATTTTTTTCTTTAATAATAAGTATTTTACTGTTGATTAATTAGCAGTAAGCAGGGTTATCACAGAACAACGTTTAACAGAGCAGTAGACAGATATTACAATTTGCAGCAACCTGCAAAAAGATGGATCAGTAGGGAACTACTCAAGCCGCGGTTTCGCAGCAATTGCCGCGTTTCCGCGGCTCTGAAGTAGGCTCTTATGCTCTGCCTTCGCGGTCAAAGGCACAGAGTTGCTATATGTCCACTTCTGCTGTCAGTTTTCCTGTTCTCCAAACCTGCAAACAGAAAGAATAAAAGAATTAGTTAAAAAAAATTTATTATTAGAGAATAACTTACCGTCCCTCCCCGGCAACGGCGCCAAAATTTTGATTGAGTTTTTACCTGCACGCAAAAATAGAATGTTAGATTTAGAAGTAGATTGTGCAAGGTTCTCAATGCGAATCCGCGGTAGCAGTGGCTATGCGGGTTGTGATCCTCAGGGAGGGACTAGCGATGGAAGCGTTTGTAAGTTTTACTCTAAAAATTATTTATTTTTAAGTTAAGATAAAAAGAAGGTAGTATTTTACAATGAGTCGGCAAAGAAAGAATTTGGAGAAGAGTTGTGATTTAATCTACAAAAGAAAAGAAAAGAAAAGAAAATAAAATAAAAGAAATACTAACCTTGGTTGAAGAATAACATGAAATCTTAACACTTTCTACCTTGCTTTGGAGGCATGAACGCATAAACCATAGGATCGATCTCAGTCCCCTGTTCGCATTAGATCATCAAACCTTGGTAAGCATGAATTGATACGCACCTTGAGGAGGAGAGCATCTCCATGAAATATCGTTGGCTCTCGCTAAGACTCGTTATACTCGTGCTTCAGAAATCACTTGCGTGCTCATATAAACCAACATAGATCAAAGAGAAAAAGACGAGAAAATAAAAAGAAAAGTAAAACATAAGAACAATAAACAAAAGAAAAGATTACCTTTATTAATTAGTACAATGGCAGAGAAGAGGAAGGTACATCAGTGTCACGCTCAACATAAGCCTCTCTCTCTCTCTTGAAAATAAAAAGAAAACCCTAATTACAAAAGAAGAAAACCTAGAAGAAAACCCTAATTTTGGCCCTGTACTGCGCTGGACGCTCTGTACGTTGCACTGCAGGGGGTATTTATAGGTGCAGAAGGAGTCAGAGTCCCAGTACAACACCTCCACGAAATCTGGTAGTCAGATAAGACCAAATTGCCGCAGAAACGCGGCTTGGGCCGCGTTTCCGCGGCACTACAGTGGCTGCTGGCCACGCGCTTTGGCGCGTGGCTTCTCCTGGTCCATCCATCTGGGCGTTTGCTTCTGGAAGTTCGATCCTGGCTCTTTATCGTGGGATTTGGATATAACTTGGGAATCAAGTTATCTAGATTTCAAATCTCCCAATATCTTTATCCACGAATTTCCTTATTTTTGCACTCTTCTCTTTAGCTTTTATCCTCATCTGCAAGAGTTTAGGGTTGGGTAGAAGTCTATCCTTCCCTCATCTTTGATATTTGCAACTTTAGCCCTTGTATATTTGCACTTTGACAATTGATATTTGCACTTTTACACTTGGGCTTCAAATATGGCTTTTGGGCTCTTTTAAGGCTTTAATTCTTTCTTTTTATTATTTCGAGGCCTGCACACAATAAATCACAAAATATTAATAAATGTGCAGAATTATATGAATAAATATGAAAATGTGATGGTAAATATGATGATAAAAATGTACTTTTCACTACCAACCAACCTTGTATCTATGTCTATTATTTCTATTCTAGATTGGGCACAACCGTTTGAAATTATGTGCGATGCCTCTGATTTTGCTATTGGCGTTGTTCTTGGACAGCGCATCGACAATAGGCAGTACGTGATCTACTACTCGAGTAGGACCCTGAATGACGCCGAATAGAATTATACAACAACCGAGAAGGAATTCTTGGCCGTTGTCTTTGCGTTAGAAAAGTTCTGGCCCTACTTGTTAGGATCAAAGACGGTGATTTTCACAGATCACTCGGCATTGAAATACCTCATGACCAAGAAGGAAGCAAAAGCGCAATTGATTCGGTGGATCCTTTTGCTTCAAGAATTTGACCTGAAAATTCAAGATAAACGAGGTATAGAAAATGTGGTAGCTGATCATCTGTCAAGAATTTCAAATGCACTGAGAATACTAACTCCGATCAATGAAAAGTTCCCGACGAGCACATCCTGGCCATTCTCAAGGAACCATGGTATGCGGACATAGTCAATTACCTGGCCACTGGACAATTACACGCTGACTGAACAAAGCAAGACCAATGTCATTTCTTTGGTACTTCTTCTGGGAAGAGCCATATCTTTTTAAGTATTGTCCCAGCCAGATTATTCGACGATGCATACCAGAGGAAGAATAGAGGAGTGTGCTTAGTTTTTGCCATGACCTTGCATGCGACGGACAGTTTGGTCCCCGCAAAATCGCAGAGAAAGTTTTACAAAGTGGGTTTACTGGCCCACTTTGTTCAAAGACTCATTCCACTTTTGCAAGTCATGTGTAAATTGTCAGAAGATTGAAAAAATTTTGAGAAGAGATATGATGCCCCTGAACCCGATTCTCGAAGTCAAAATTTTTGATGTTTGGGGTATCGACTTCATGGGACCTTTCCCAAATTCCTTCAGCAACCAGTTCATCTTGATTGTTGTAGATCATGTCTCTAAATGGGGCCTACAAAGATCAATGACAACAAAGTGATTGTCAAATTTCTCAAGAAAAATATCTTCTCCCGATTTGACACCCCAGAGCGATAATTAGTGATAATAGGCCACATTTCTGCACTAGAGTTTTTGAAGCTCTGATGCAGAAATATTTCTTCACTTACAAGTTATCCACTCCATATCATCCCCAAACAAATGGGTAAGTCAAAGTGACTAATCGACAAATCAAGCTCATTTTGGAAAAGACTGTTAGACAAAACTGAAAGGAATGGTCGGTCAAGCCAAACGATGTGTTATGGACTTAAGACGGTCCTAGGGATGTCTCCTTATAGAATCGTATTTGGAAAAGCCTGTCACCTGCCAGTCGAGTTAAAACACCGAGCCTTATTACTATTAAGCAACTCAATTTCGATCTGACCAAAGTTGGTGAGCTCAGGAGATTGCAGATCTCAGAATTAGAGGAGATAGGGAATAAGGCCTATGAGAATGCATGGATCACAAAAAGCAGAACTAAAATTTTTCATGACCAAATCATCAACCGAAAAAATTTATCCCAGGAGACAAGGTTCTGCTCTACAACTCGAGGCTTCACATTTTCGCGGGAAAGCTGAAAACTCGTTGGTCTGGACCATTCATTGTGCGCACCAGCTTCTCACACGATGATGTGGTTATTGTTGATCCTAAGAGTAATACAGAATTCAAAGTGAATGGGTATGTTTTCCATTATGTTTGCAAAGGGGGAAAACTTACAAAAAAAAGGGTTGAGGAGCTAAATTACAAGTATTCTTAAAAAGATTACAAGTAGATCTCCTCAGAGATTCTGGAGAAGTGTGCCGATAGGAGTCTGGTCAGCGCGCGACCACTTTGTCCCTTTGACGATGCGAGCGATGAGATTCCCTTCTCGCCTGGTTCGGGGAATCAGAGAATAGAAGGTTGGTAGAACCCTCTTGCTGCTTCTCAAAATCGCCTTCAATAAGGAATTCCTTCTCGCCTGGTTCCGGAGATTCCTTGAGAAGAAGGACGATGTTAGGGTATCAACACCCTGGATAGAGAAAGCAATTCTCTAAAAGGTCTCTGAATTCGAGAGCGCACGGTACTTTGTGAAGAAGCCTCTGCTTGTGGAGTCCTCTTCTGCCTCTATTGATCTCTATTGATCTCTCTCCATTGATCCATCTCCTCTCCTTGTACCCCTGGCGGGCTATTTATAGGGAGAGCAAGGGTATAATCGTCCCTTGAAGATATGGAAACAGATTGAATCAAATCTGTTTAAATCTGGAAATTAGCCTTGCTGCGAGGCTAGGATAGCTTCTGCGGAGCTAGAATTGGCAGGTCGGTTGATCCTCTTGATCTGTTTTGATCCTTTCCATATCGTTGGAGGATTTCCCCTGATCTTCTTACTCGTTTTTAGAAGAGTCAGGAGATTGTGGCAATCAACTGCCAAATTTGATCTCTGATTTGATCTTAATTGGATTTGATCTGATTGGATCCGATCTCATCCGGTGATTTGATTGGTTAAAGGTTGACCGTGACAGATTCATAGCAGCGCTGCCCGCATTGAGCTCGTGGCGGAGCTAGAGGCAATTCTTGGCGAAGTCCGAAAAAGAGGCTTTTGGCGAAGTCCGAAAAAGAGGCTTTTTGGCGAAGCTGTCAGTTGGCTTCTTGGCGAGGCTTTGGATGGCTTCGAGGCGAAGTCGAGTGATATTAGCCTCTCAAGCGAGGCTATCCCTTTGGGCTCATGCGATGCTAAGTGCTAGCATCTTTAGACCTGCTGAGGTCTGTTTAGAAACAATCTGGGTTCACCGTCTGCTTGCTGGATCAGTGGAGTCCAAGTTGCTTCCTTGTCCCTCGGAGATGGGTGAAAACTGGTCTTCAGCTCGTCTGTCACTTGCCTTTTGTAAATGTCAACAAGTTTAGACATTGTTCGGACCAATAAGAATCTTGTCTTTTTTAAGTGTCAACAAGACCCCCTTCAAAGTTTTCGAAAGTCTGCAATGGCTCAGACTACGAAACACTTTGAACTGCTTTGATTGGTGGTGGTGTGGAGTATGAACGTCGCCATGATGGTTGAGTTCAGCTTCGCTTTGAATCCTGCTTTAGGATGTAGATTCGCCGAGGAATCATGTAGACTCGCGTCTGGGTAGCTTCGCAGCTAGTAGCCCCGCATCTGGGCTTCTGAAGATATGTTCGCTTGGGAGGGCATGTCGCTTTCCCGAGATCAACTGCCTTGGGCTGGTTACGAGGAGGATTACTCCTTTCTTCGTGCTGATCGAGGGAGATATTCTCCGATTTGCACGTTTTCGAGGGAGGATATTCCCTTTCTTCAAGGCGCCATCAGTGCCTTTTATGAGGGAGACGTCTCTCCCTTCGCACGGTTCCAAGGGAAATTGTCCCTGTTCTCAAGGCGCAGTAAATGCCTTAAATGCGCTCGTGCTTCCACGCTTGAGGCGGCAGCGCTCAGGCCATGGGGCCTATAAATAGGACACTTGAGGTCCTCTGAAGAGAAGTGCTTTGCCTCTCTTCTCTTCTCTTGGTTTGAAAGAGATACTCAGATCTCTGAACTAGTGGGAATGCCCACTCTGGTCATTATCCGGCCAAGGACCGGTAAGTCTTGATCGTTCAATGACTTCACCGATTTTAGGGAATTCATCTCCCTCAATTCAGCTTAGCAGCTGCTTCAGGGATTAGCTTCCCTTGTTCTCTATTTAACTGATCTGCAGAGAAGGATTTTGGCATAGCTTCCCAGAAAGATCACTGTATATTAAATCCGCTGCCCAGGCAGAACTTAGGACTGGGTCTCTTCAATAGTTGAGCCAGTCTTGCCGTATAGGCGGAGCTAAGACTGCATCCCACGGGGTCAGTCTGGCTAGCCATATAGGTGAGGCTTGGACTTGGCGTTTGTCGAGCCAGCCTATCAGTGCTGTGCAGGCGAGGCTTATCCTCTGCTGAAATTGGATTGTTTTAACCCAAAAGATTCTGATTTGCAGTTTTTCTGTGCTTAACTGCTAATCTGTCCTGATTTTGCATTGCAGTGAGCTATGCTTGCCAATCTTGTGACTTGATGGAAGGAACCATAAAATTGCCTTATGCTTCTTCGGTTGAAGCTTTACTTTTGAGCAGGAGGAACAATTCGGGACAGCGGGTGCGTGTCCCAGAGGCTATTGGCAGCCTCTTATACGAGATGATTCGTTCTGAGGTGAGGCTGGTAGCCGCTTTGTCGGAGATGATCCGTTTCGGGGTAGTGGGCGTCACCTGTGAGATCACTGGCATCATTGCCAACTTTCAACTTTGGTGGCCTTTAAGGGCGATCCACTTCGGGAAGGAGGGCATCCCACCTGTCAGACCACTGATATCAGTGCCAATTCCCATTATACGTGATCTATCGTGTTGGCGACGATAAGTTTTATTGCCAGGCTTCAACAAAAATGGCCTGGCAAGATCTGCCATTTTTGTGAAGAATAATGACCGTGTCCTTGCGGCGCCACTGATTATGGCCTTGTGCAGGAGGAAGGCCACCTTTGTCCAGTCGATTTGACTTAGAAGCGGGTAAAACCACTTGTATGCTTTTTGGCGCAAATGACCCTGTCGAGCAACTGGGTGTGTTGTATGAAACACAACTTTGATGTAATATCAATGTACTCCTCCTTTTAAATCAATGAAAGTTCATCTCTTGATTATCTGATCTTTGCTTGCTTTCTTTGAGGGTTTGGCCATAGCGGGGCTAAATTGTATGCGGAGTTAAGGACAAAGTCCTTTCTTTGGGTAATCTTCGCGAGGCTGGCATGTCAGCGCCTTTTTAGAAGGCTAAGGTAAGCCTTTCGGCGAAGTCCTTGAAGGATTGTGCGAAATCCGCACTTTAAGCCAGGGCGAGGTTAACCCTTAACGGAATCGAAGCAGCGCTTCTCGGGAAGGCGCTTTGGGCGGCGTTTCGAATTAATTCGAAACGGCGGCATACGCCCTTTTCGAGGCCTCGTTTCAGGCGCTGATTGGCCTATAAAAGCCTGATTGGGCTGAGCAGGAAAAGATCTCCTTTTTTTTCAGAGAAATTTCTTGACTTTCCCTCTTCCTCTTCTTTCTTCATTCAGAGAACCTTGAGAACTCTTGCAGCTCTGCAATGGCGCCCAAAAGACGAGCGGGAAAAGAAGTGGCGACTTCTGCAGCGGAGGGCCCTCCTCCTCCAGTCATCGAGCGACCAGTCACTGGTAAGGGATTTTCTTATCTGATTAGAGACTGTGGTCTCTCTCCTTTGGAGCCGACATTTGGCGATTAGGACGATTGAATATGATCCATCCTCATTAGGGAACTTGTTTCCTTGAACCTCCCTATTTTCCTTGCACAGGGGAATTAAGAACCGAACGGTTCTTCCTTAGGCTTCCGTACGAAGCCATTACTCGGGCCGTCTCCATCCTGTTGAGGAACAGGATATAGGTCTGTTCCTTCAGTCATGGCCACGAAGGGTGACTTTTGACCATGATGCCCTCTTGGTGATGTTAGCCCTTAGGGCTATACCACTTCCTGCTTAAGCGAAGTTGGTACTTTGGACGCCTTCTGCAAAAATGCAATTATATTCGCGAAGCTGTCGCCTTGCTGGCCTTGCTTGCTGAGCGAGGCTATGCCTTAGTGAATTTCTATGTCTTCGTATTCACTTAAATGTCGAACTAATAATAGTTCATTTCTATCTTTGCAGTGCATTACGCTCCCGATCTCCTGAGTAGTCTGTTTGGGCTGACCAGTGGAGCAGATGGTAACCTCAGCCTGCAATTCCATGGACAGGCTTCTTTGTTCAGTAAGCGGAGCTCCCTCGTCCGGGATACACTCATCCAAGGCGGTCATCCGCAGACCACGCGGAGTATCTTGACCACGGCTCCTCTTGAGGATGTAGACCGTCAGACTTATAGGAAGCCCGACTTTATGTTCGGGGATGCCGCATCCGATCCCGATCGCCAGTTGCAGGAAGGCGAAGGACAATGGGTCTTTCAACTGGATGGTGAGAAGTTTTACCTTCCGTCGACTAAGCGGCACTTTCCTCTATCTTCCTTTGTGAATGTGACTCAGGCTCAGAAGATGGTGTGGGGCATAAGCCGAAGCGTCGAATCCGTTCATGTTGGGAGATTGACCTTTCAGTCCGGCTATTCAAGGGCGGGTCCTCCCCTCAGCATAATGGGGCTATACCCTGGGAAGGTATCGCGGGAACTTCCAATGGGAGAGAACCCGGCTGTGGCGCAGACCTTTGGCACTCAATTCTGCGCAGTTGACGGGAACTACCCTGCAACTGACTTCAGGGCTCCCGGTTGGGTTCATCCTCCTAAGACATGGTGGGCGGACTTGACCAATATATCCTCGCTCACTTCGAGGAGGACTTAGAGGAGCTGAATCTCTATGAGGCCGTCAAGGCGACCTGCTACGGCATTGAAATGAAGGTGGCGTGCTTCTACGCCATCCTTGAGTTGTACTGCCCGGCTTCGGGGACCTTCTTCACCCCAGTTGGCGAGTTGGGCATGGCTTTGCATGAGATATGGGAAATCTCTGCTTTGCCTTTCGGGTCTCTTCCATACGAAGAGTACTTTCCCTGTGAGGCGGAGTTGGCTATTCTGGAGAAACAGGAGCCTGCGCTGCTCGAGACTTATCGGGAGTTGATGTGCCACTTGCATATTTGCTCCAGCATCCATGGTGGTGGCAAGGGTAGCTCGAAGAGCTTAAAGAGCTGGGGAAGTTACCTGTTCCCAGACATGAAGAATGCTCCTGAAGCAGCTCATCGCGGAGTTGCTGATGGCGATATTGTTGAAAGGATGGAGATGTGTCTCCAAAGGGATATCGTCGTAACAGAAGACGCTGGTCCCTATAAGAAGGGTGATATCCTTCGGAGCTTTCACCATCAGGCCCGTCGGCCTATGTCTCGGAAGGCGCTGCTGGCCGGTTTCTTAACCGTCTGGTTAAAGAAGTATGTTGTGCCTTCTTCCTCGGGTGACATCGTCCACCCGAATGTTCTGCTACCCGCCGTTCGCTTGGCCCATGGCCACCGTCTGGGTCTTCTCCCGGCCATGGTGTGCTGTATTCAAAGAGGCCTTCGCGCATTAACGGAGGCTTTCTGCAGGCCGCCGGCGACAAGACGTGGGAAGAGTGCTATCCTTCCTTGCGATGGACCCAATCCTAGGGTGGGTCTGCCGTACACCTACTTGATGGCGTGGTTCACCTTACACTGCCCTACTTTGATTGGAGCTGGGGAAGACCCTCCGCAGGGTGTTCGAATGGCGCTTCTCCGCCGGTTTGAAGGCTGTTCTTGGATGAAAACCTACGTGGCCAAGGCCCGTAAGTTAGTGCGTCGTCATGACGCTTATAGCCTGTTCCGCTGTTTTCCTCGCATTCGGGGTGCAGGATACAACGAGGAATTCTGAGATGCGGAGTCAGGGCGGTCTCCCATGAGTCGGGGCGTTTTCGAGTGGCTGGTCAGCATCCGGCCCTCGCACTTGCTGTACAGGAGTGGGGATATCTGCTACCTGGAACCCTACGTCCCGAGTCGATTTGCCCGCCAATTCGGGTACGACCAGCTGTATGTGGGCAACCCCAATTCAGACCTGGCTTTCATGGGGAGTCTTATTGATGGGGCCCGTGCCTGGCGGTTCTTTACTGCGGATGGCACTGGGGCGTGGCTACGCACGCCGCTGCAGGATCCCGGCCTCTCGACGACCCTATGCTTTTGCCAGTGGTACGCGGCTTCCAACTCCACACCTCCTGGATTTAATGCTAATAGTACGGGTGTGAAGTTAATCTCTCAGCGACTGAGGCGGAAAGCCTCTGATAAGAGAGAAGGCAAACGGGTTCGTGTCCCCGGCTTGGAGGAGTTCATCGCTGTGGATGACAGCGAGGCTTCTGATGCGGGGAGCCCTCGCTTCGAGATGGGGGCTGGAGCTGATACTCCTGCGGCTGGCTCTGGTGTGGTGGGGACGTCTTCCCCACGACGTGCGGGAGGAGTGGAAGAAGAGGATTCTGACGTCCACTTCAAGAGAAAGCGGGCAGGTAGCGGATCTCGTAGGAAATCATTGGCGAAGAAGCCCCGTCGCCAAGCTCCTATGATTGTCGTAGAGGGTTATCCCTCTACAGCGATTCCTCCTGCTGCCGCACTAGCAGCTGAACCGTCGGTCGCTGAACCGACTAGTGGTGAATTCGCTCCAGGTCTGGGTAAGGTTAACCTTATTCATATAATACGCCTTTTTGTGCGTTCCCATTGACTTATTATCAATCCTTTTTGATTGTAGGAGCTGAGGCAGCTGGAGAACAAGGGGAACATTATGATCCCCTATTCACTTATGGGGCTGTAGCCGGTTCCCCTGCTCACTCGGAAGAGTCTGGGAGTGGCGCGGCTGATGTTGGTCCTTCAGGCGTTGGGACTTCTAAAAGAAGTCCTGAGGCGTCGAGCTCTATCGGGTGGTCTACAGGATATTCGGCAAGCGAAAGCGAGCCGGTTGTTCGTGCTGATTCAGGCAAAAATTTTCCGATGGAGCCTCTGGAGACTGGTGGAGCCGACGAGATGTTCGAGGCAACATCATCCTTTGGTATTGTCGTACCCTCTTGGCTTCTTCTGTATATAGTGTCCCGACTAACCACAGTTCTTGTTACAGGTGTTCGGCCTCAAGATGCATCAGCTTCAAGGAAGCCGGTAGATCTCCCCGAAGGATCGAGGGGTGACATGAGCACTTCGGCCACGGCGGATGCTACTGCGTTGGACGCGCTGTATGGCGACCTTCCTTCTTATCAGCCTAAATCAGCTGAAAGACCAGAGGTTGAAGGGACGACAGTTCCGGAGGTATCCTCACTCCCAATCACATCAACAAGTGAGGTGCGGACTGTTTTGCTGAGTGCGGCACTGAGGGTGATTGCAAGCCCTACTTTTCCAACCCTGGTGGTTGAGCCTGCTGCCCAGGGGGTGGTTACCAGTCCTACCTCCGCGGTGGCTGGCGTGCTGGTTTCGATGAGGACTCCGCCAAGATCGCCTTCGGCTAGTCCTGCTGCTATCAGTGTTCCCGCTGCTTCTTCTGCGACGGCGTCGACCAGGCTGGTGGACTTTTCCGAGGTTGCCTCCCTGCCCGAAATGGCTGAGGCCGAGAATGATTACATAGGTGACCTGGTCGATAGCTTTTATAAAAGCTTAGAGCGAACCATCGTCCTAGTTTTGAAGGGCTCGCTTGTACCATTCTCAAAGCTGAAGGTGGTCCTCTCCCGTGATATTGAGAGTATTCGGGACTTCGAGGGGTACCATCAGGCTACTGCTTTAGAACTCCTGGTGGATGACCTTGAGAAGGCTGTAGAGGAGTGGCGCCATTTCTATTGCTCAGACCCGGCGTCCTTAGCTAACGAGCAGTTCGCTTGTCTTGTTGCCCGAAAGCACGAGGCTCGGCTTGCTGCTGAAGAGGCTGCTAAGGCCGTCTCTTCTGATTTAAAATCCTTGGAAACAAGGCAAGCGGAGGTTGGAAGTGCAATTGACGCCTCCACTAGTGCTCTTCTTGGTGCTGAGGATAAGATTGCGAAGGCTGAGGAGATGATCAGGAAAGCAAATCTCCTCTTATCCAAGGCCATACCGGTGCGTCTTGAGGAAGCTGCGCGGCTTGAAGAGCTCAGGGCTCAGAGTGAGGAGTTTGCGCGGCAGGAGTTGTCACAGAGGGCAACTTTGGCGGAAGTCAAAGCTCGTCTGGCCCAGGCGGTGGACTTTGATGAGGCTGAGCTGAGGTCACAGGCGCTTGCCCAGGCTGCTGATGACAGGAAGATGAGGCTAAACGCCCTCGGAGAGCGGTTCAGGTCGTACAGTGTACGCTTGTAGGTCATTGTATACGTGCCTCCATGTATCCCCATCTTTTGGCATTAATGGAAATTCTTTCTTTTGTTTTGGCTTCTGTCGAATCTCCAATCTTGTTCTTGCTTGAGGACGTAGTCTTTGAGACGTGGCTATCCGTCGGTTCAGAGGTCGCAATGACATAACCGATTAAGACGTCAGCAATCTCGAGGTTAGCCCTTTGCGGGGCTGAAGGGGAGATACTTGCCTTTTGTAAATGTCAGCAAGCATCGGTGAGTCCTGTCTTTTGTAAGTGTCAACAGGCTCAAAGTTGAGACTTAGCTGTCTGCTGGTTCAGAGGTCGCAATGACATAACCGGTTGAGACGCTACTAAGCTTAATGGTAGATGAAACTTGGCTATCTGCCAGTTCAGAGGTCGCAATGACATAACTGGTTGAGGAGCCACCAAGCTTCAAAATAGGTGATACACGTCTTTTGTAAATGTCAACGAGCATCGAGACCTGTCTTTTGTAGATGTCAACAGGGCTCAAGGTTGAGACTTGTCTTTTGTAAATGTCAACAAGCTCAAAATTGAGACTTGGCTGTCTGCTGGTTCAGAGGTCGCAATGACATAACCGGATGAAACGCCACCAAGCTTCAAAAATTGCAATGGAGTTTGGAAAAAGTCTCGTTTTCACGGGGAGAAACGAGAGAATCACTGTCATAGGTTTAGTGTTAACGTAACAGCAAAATGTATTTGTGGTCTTACCATTCTATGGATGAGAATTGGTAAGTGATTTTGGAGGTCTCATTCTCACGGGGAGAAACGAGGGGATTGCTGTCATAGGTTTAATGTTAACATAACAGCGAAGCATATGTGGCCTTACCATCCTATGGATGAGAATTGGTAAGTGATTTTGGAGAGGGAATCAAATGGGAACTGGTTCCTTAGGATTTTTAGCAAATCCCCAGCTGTCAACGGGTTTGATATGCCTTTACTGACTACCGTTTGAGTTGGGCTAGCCATGCTATTCCCTTCAGCATGATGAGTTGTTGAGGACTTATGTTGGGCTTAAAGGCCAACATTTTCCTCTATCCTTAATCGTTAAGGATATTGGATTATCGGGTTAACGTCTGCATAACCCTAACTCTCCTTTAGGATAACTGGTGCACGGCCAGGTTCCTGTTAGTTTATGGCTGTATGATCTCACTCGGAGGAAGAGAAAGGCTCTCTTTGTGTGTACTTCGCACACGAGGGTCTTGATCAGAGGTGTAATGTTAACTTGATCATGAGAAGGATCCTTGATTAAGGATAATACTTCTTTAAGAACTTGCCATTGATCGGCATCATAAGTAGGTCGCCCTCTGCAGTCGTGAGGCGGTATGCTCCATTTGAATAGACTGTTTCTATTACAAACGGTCCTTCCCATTTAGGCTGAAATTTACCTTTGGTCTTGTGCGTCATAATCATCGGTCGTCTGACGGCTAAGACCAGGTCTCCTTTCTGGAAGACTCTCTGTTTGACCTTCTTATTGAAGGCTTTTGAGATTCGAGCTTGATATAGCTCAATATGCTGCTGAGCTTGGAGCCGCTTCTCGTCTAGGCTTCGAGCTCTTGAAGGCGCAATCGATCATTGACTTCTAATGTGCACTTGGTGGTCAGGGCCACTCGTAATGACGGCATTTGGATTTCCAACGGGATGACTGCTTCGCACCCATATACCAGAGAAAAAGGCGTATTGCCTGTCGGTGTCCGAACCGTGGTTCGGTAGGCCCAAAGACATTCACCGAGCTTTTCGTCCCAATCTCGCTTATTCGAGGAGACGAATTTCTTGAGCAACTTGATGATTGTTTTGTTGAATGCTTCCGCCAAGCCATTGGCAGCAGGATTATAGGCAGTTGAAGCCACATTCTGAATTCGGTATTTATCGCAGAACCGATAGAATACTTGGCTTATGAATTGGGGACCGTTGTCGTGGATGATCCGCCTAGGGACACCAAATCGATGGATGACGTGGTGCTTGATAAAGTGAACCACATTGGAGGTTTTGACTTCAACCAGTGGTATAGCCTCCGCCCATTTTGAAAAGTAGTCGGTTATTGCTAGGATAAATCGGTGACCTTTTGTCGAAGAAGGGCTGATTGGCCCTACGACGTCTATTCCCCATGCTTCAAATGGCCATGAAGCAGCAGTCGGGTGGAGCAACTCCGAGGGCTGGTGTATGAAGTCTGCATGAATCTGACATGCTTTACACCTTCGTGCATATTGGATGGCGTCGGCTATCATGGTTGGCCAATAGTATCCCAGCCTATGCAACCTGTCTTTAAGCTTTGGACCTGGCTGATGAGCTCCGCAAGTGCCATCGTGCGCCTCTTGAAGCGCCTCCTGTGCCTCTGAACGAGAAAGGCAACGGAGGAGAACACCGTCATATGAGCGACGGTAAAGTGTCTTCAGAATTAGATCGTAATAGAACCGGAGAGACCTTCGCCTGATGGACGCCGCTTCCTTGGGATCGTCTGGAAGCAGACCGTGCAAAGCATAGTCGATGAGAGGAAAGCGCCAGTCTCTTGGTTCAAGATCTGTGGAGACATTATAGGCTTCTCGAGTTCTTAGCATGTGCTTGAAGCATACAAGGTGTCGAGTTGCGACTGTGAGGTGATACTCGGTGTGGGCTGGCAAGGCTAGCGTTATTGCTAACGCAGCAAGGGCGTCCGCCTTAGTATTTTGAGATCAGGACACATGCCCGATGTAGAAACCTTCAAATTGGTTAGCCAATTCGATGGCTGTATGGTAATAAGGCACTAAGTCCTCATGGCGGACTTCGTATTCGCCTTTAACCTGATTGATGATCAGTTTTGAATCGCCATAAGCTTCGAGGTAGCGTACCCCCATTCCATGGGCGAGCTGAAGACCAATGAGCAGAGCATTATATTCTGCTACATTGTTGGAGCACGATTCTGTCAGAGAAAATGCTCTGGGCAGGACATGATTCTGTGGGGAGATAAACACAACCCCCACTCCAGCAATAATCTTGCCTTTAGGGCCCATTCGCGATGCTCCATCAAAGAACATCTGCCATACTTCCTCTTCTGAGGTTGCATTAGACTCGAAGACCTCATCAGGGATGTCTTCGTGAAGTTTTGAATGCTCCGGAACTGGATGAGCAGCCAAGAACTCTGCAAGGGCCTGGCCTTTAACCGCCTTCTGAGGCGTGAAGATCATGTCGTATTGAGACAATAAAAGTGCCCACTTAGCCAATCTTGAATTCAATGATCCTGGCTTCGTCATAAGAAGACGCAATGGGTTTACTCTGGAGATGACATGTATGGTCTGGCCGTCTAAATAATGTCGTGTCTTCTGGACAGCGAAGACGAGAGCTAAACACTCTTTCTCGATAGGGTTGTAGCGAGATTCCGCTCCTATGAGAGATCTGCTCAGATAATAAATGGCCTGCTCGTGGCCATTGTCGTCCTTTTGAGCGAGGAGGGCACCGAGGGAGTAGTCCATAGCCTTTACATAAAGCAGGAATGGCTTCCCTGATGTAGGGGCCACTAAGACTGGAGGCTTTGTGAGGTACCTCTTGATGTCTTCATAAGCTTCCTGACAAGCTTGATCCCATACGAAGGAAGTACCCTTTTTTCATGAGCCGGGTGAACGGCTGACAGCGGCCTGAGAGATTTGCGATGAATCTTCTGATATAAGCCAGCCTGCCTTGCAAGCCTCTGAGCTCTTTGAGGTTCCTTGGCGGAGGCATGCTCTGAATAGCTTTGACCTTGTCTGGGTCAAGATGAATTCCTTTTGATGTGACAATAAACCCAAGGAATTTGCCGCTTGACACTCCCAAGAAGGATTTTGTCGGGTTCATTTTCAGTTGATGAGCCCACATTATGTCGAACATCGTTCTCAGGTCGCGAAGATGTTCATTCTTGTTGCGACTTTTGACGGCGATGTCGTCAACATAGCACTCCACCGTTTTTCGGAGATGATCGCGAAAGATCATACTCATTGCCCGCTGATAGGTTGCTCCGGCGTTCTTCAGTCCGAAGGGTATTACAGTGTAGCAGTATACCCCCAATGGTGTTCGGAACGAAGTATGCTTCTCATCGTTGGGATACATCTTAATCTGGTTGTACCCTGAAAAGCCGTCCATGAAAGACATCCTTTCGAACCCGCATGTGTTGTCAATCATGACATCGGTGATGGGCAGCGGAAATTCATCTTTGGGACAGGCCGTATTGAGGTCACGGTAGTCGATGCAGATCCGTATTTTCCCGTTCTTCTTGAGGACGGGGACTATATTAGCCACCCAATCTGGATGTTGTTTCCCCGGATGAAGCCACACGCAATGAGCTTGTGAACTTCGGCTTCAATAGCTTCCATGATGTTCGGGCGAAACCGACGTTGTTGCTGCTTGACTGGCTTGACGTCAGGCTTGATGTTTAGACGGTGCATAGCGACCTGTGGATCAAGTCCGGGCATGTCTTCGTAGCTCCATACGAAGACGTTTATATACTTTCTTACGAGTATTATCAATTCTTCCTTTTCTGTAAGTGATAGGCTTTCACTTATAAAGATGGGCTTAGGGTGGTCTTGGCTACCCAAGTTGACCTGCATCACCTTATCTTCAGTAGGTGGCTCGCGCAGTTCAAATCATTTTTTCCATTGAAGGTCTAATTGCTGGGCCCATGGTTCCTCATCAATGGCTTCTGCGGGCTCCAATTGACTGCTTGAGGTCATATTAGCAGTGAGGTCCTTGAACATTCCTCCTATGCTGATATCGGAGTCCCACTCGGAGGAAGAAGCCGAATGTGATGGAATTGGTCCATCGTCCTTGACTTGAATGGTTGCTGACGATGTGGGTGTAACATACCCCAACCCCCTGCGTGTACTATCATAGTAATTTGCAGGCTTCCCTTTAGGCACAAAGTTCCGCATCAAATCGCGCCTTCCTTTTCCGAAATTCAGGCCTGCTCCATGCTTCAAGTCGTACCCCATTTTCTTCATAATACGGCGCGCTGGCCGCGCGTAATGAAAGAATTGTGGAGTGTCTGAATCTGAGCTTGAATCTGTGATTGTGGATCCCCGTGGCCGGGTTCTACCGAAGATTATCGGCGGCTGACCTTGTTTGGACGGAGGGATCACCAGTGTGGCCCCTTCTATAGCTTCCATAGATGTGCTGACCACACTTGGCTTATGTACGGGCACATGCAGAGAGCCATCCGTAATGGATTTAATCGACCCAATACTCGCAGGATAATCAAAAGAAATATTATCATTAATTACCCATTCTCCTTCATCCTCTGAAGGAGTATTACATAGGGGATTATTGAGACATGCTATAATTGGTTCACCAATCAGAATGGCTGGCATGCCTGTTTCGGATTCTGAATCCGCCTCGTTGCCACTTTCATAATCGTCCGGCAACGATTCTTTAAGTGCCCCACCGGCCTCTTGATACAGGAGAGCGTCAGTGAAGTAGTTTTCCACTCCTTTGAAGGGTTGCTTTTCAGCGAAGACAGTTCGTACTGTCGCGTCATCTTCAACATATTTGAAGCATTGATGGAGGGTGGAAGGGACGATCCAGTTGGCATGGATCCATGGCCGTCCCAGCAGCAGGTTATATGAAGTGTCAGCATCAATGACATAGCACGTCACTTCTGACTTCAGGCTCCCGATTCTGCAACGGAGTCGGATTTTCCCCAGTGGATGACTACTCCCGGCGTTGAAACCGTATATTGTAGTAGTGGTTGCGGACAACCTGTACAATGGTATGCTGAGGAAGTAGAGAAGCCTTTTGGGGATGATGCTGAGTGCAGACCCTGGATCGACTTGTACCCGCTCAATGCATGTTGAACCGATATATCCGGTGTAATACAGAGGTCGATCATGCTTGTTGTCTTTGAGAAGCATATCTTCCGCCGTGAAGGTAATAGCGGGAACCTTTGATTGTGCATGATGACATTCTGGGCAGGGAGACTGGGCGTCATCATTAGGGATCTCAAGCATGCATGTCAGAAAGGATTCTGAATTGGCTAGCGCATCCCTGAGTGCTTCTCTTGTTTCTTTCGAGAGGCGAAGGAGCTCGTGTATAGTGATACGAGCTGGGATATTGGCCAGCTGAGCCAATATGTCAAAGCGAAAGGGTGTATCAAACCCTTGGCCTGGCGGTTTCTTCAACATGTGGTCGAATCGTACCTCCTTAGGCTTCTCTTTTCCCTTGGTTGGGATTGGAGTGGATGCTGGTATTTGTACTGACGTCGTTTGCTGTTGTGTCTCGTCAGTAGACTTTTCATACTGCCTCAAGTATGATTTTCCGGATCGGGTGCCTGTCTGTTGAGGCGCATCGGCTTTCGCTGTGCAAGCATACTTTTCTCCTTCGGAATCACTAAGGGAAGCCGATGTAAGATTGCCGTCGTCTGGCAGGATGGAGATGACATTGCAAGACTTGCCCTTTGAGTTGGGCTGCTTTGGATCCCGCTGTACGTCTTGGACGAGGTCCGGATGTATCCACATGACTTCTCCTGTCTCCAATGTTAAGGGAACAAGACCCTTATTGTTTTGAGCTGTAGCTGGAAGATGCTTGACTTCCAACCGTGGCGCAGGGACGGAATAAGTCCCGTCAGGGACTGTGACCTTTGGAGCTTTGCCGAACTCAAGAGTCACCATATTGGCAGTGACTTTCTTTTGCTCCGTCTTCAACGTCAGAACTCCAGCGTCGACCAAGGCTTGAATTCTATCCTTGAGAACATAGCACTTGTCAGTAGGATGGTGGACCATCCTGTGGTAGAGGCAGTATTTAGGGTCGTTTGTGCGCCCTATCTCATTGGGACGTCGCGCATCCGGCAGCTTCATTTTGTTCCCTTTGTGGAGCAGATGGAATATGGCGACCACCTGATCGTCTTTGAACGAGTACTGCTTCGGAGGGAACTTGGGCTCCTGATTGTTGAAGCCGCTCTTCTTGGCCTTCGACTGCACATCTCCGGATAACTCCACAGACATAGTCTCTTTGCCTTTGCTTGAGAAGGTTGCGGTAGGTCGCCACGCCCTTTATTGTTCATCCCCCACTTGCCTCTAGGGGCGGATGGTTCGAACTTTTTAGCTGATTTCTCGGCTATCTCAGCTTGTTCGACCAATTCTTTCCAAGTGTGGGCTTTAACAGCCCCCATGCGAACTTCCACTTGATCTAGGAAGTTGTGTCTGCATGTCTGCAAAAGCATAGGTAATGGCATCCCTGCTGGGCACATCAAGGATAAGTTTCTGAACCGTTCAATGTAGTCACGGACAGATTCGCCCTTCCTCTGCACAGTGGAGAGGAGTTTGTCCATGGACACTTCGGTATCGTCCTCATAGAAACGAGAGAGGAATCGAGTTTTCAGGTCGATCCAGGAGTTGATAGAACCCAGGGGAAGACTTCGGAACCAGTCAAATGCCACCCCCTTTAAGGTGCCAATGAATAGCCTAGCCATGATGGCGTCATTGCTTATAACATTACCAGTCTGAGACCGAAATAGTAGATGTGCTGATTTGGCGAGCTCTTTCCATCATAGGTATGCAGCGTTGGCGGTTTGAACTTCGGTGGATATGGCACCGAATCCCACTCCAGCGGATAAGGACGGACTGCCCCTACCTTCTTTAATTCATCCCTCTGAGCTAGGGATGCGATTTGAGCTTGGAGGCCCTTAAGGACTTCGGCGTCTAAGGAAGAACCCTCCTTGGATTTCTCCGGCTTTGGTTGCTCATTGCTGAAGTGTTCCTCCTCATCGTGATTGCTCCCGGCATCATTGTTATTCCGGTTACTGAGGAGTTGAGCGAGCATCTGTTGAATATTGTCCAGGACCTCTTGCTGAGTTCTGGAAGTTTGCTCCTGAGCTTCCAGGCGTCGACGAAGATCGTCGTTGACGTTTTCAGCCATATTGACTGATGCTCTGTCTGTTCGCACCGAACTGACTGTCGCTGAAGAGGCGTACCCACTATCTTCATCTTCTTCGTCCGATGATTGGAGTGATCTCCTGGGCTCTGGCGGGGCTAGGGCCGTCGAGGAGGAAGGCTGTTCATAAGTGTAGGGTATCGCCACCCTGGATCTGGTGTTTCGGAAAACACCTTCCTCATGCACCAAGACTTCGCCTAAGCCTGGGCTGTAGTCTGGATCTGGGGACTCTTGTCCTCTTCCGGTCATGTTGACGGATGCGGAAGTAGATCTCGCGAGATGCTCCTTTTGCGATGTTTCACCGGGACTTGTACCGATAGTCGATCAAAAGCTGACCGTCGTCTTGGAGGCGTGGTGGAAGTTGGTCCCAGCCGGCAATGGACCAAGTGGAGTGTCAGCAGTTGACATCCCCTGTGTTGGCAATAGGGGGAAGAGGTTTGTCTATCCGTCAACAATTTCCTCAGATCAGACCGGTTGGGTCATTGCAATCGAGCGCAAAGGCTCTTTTGGATCGCACATAGGGCGATGTCCTGCTTCTTTTATCCCTGCAGACGGGATTAGCACTGAATAGTGCTTTGGTTCTAGCTTCGCCATCAGACGCGAACTTAGTGCTTGACGCACTGGAAAGCGGAGCACGCTGCGGTGCTTTACCCGCTATGCTGCTGCGAAGGCAATTAGCCTTAGATGGTACTTTGGCTTCGGCTTTGCGGTCATGAACCCTGCGCGTACGCTGTGGTGCAGTGGCTCTGCTCATGAGGACGAGGCCGGCGCGAGGCATTGCTGCTCTTGAATTGGACAACGGTATGATTGTCGTTGTAACTTTATGATTAGAGCAGACAGGCATCTTGCCTTTTTCTTCACGAGAGAGGCGCGGTTTAGGCGTAGCTACGCCTGAAGCTTCGGTCGAAGACTTCTGTTTAGGCCTCCATACCCGCCTTGGCAGAGGAGACTTAGGTTCGCAAGGAACCTGATTAGCCACACACGAGGCTGAGGGGTGTTGGCAGAATTCTGCTTCCGGTTTCTGATTTGAAACCTTGGTCGTGGAAACCCTCCTATGCTTCCGTGCTCGAAGCGTTGGGACACCCCCAGAGAGGACTTCTTCAAATCTTTCTTGATCAAACTGAACCACCAAGTTCTCACAAGTAAAGGAATCAGACTGTGGACGTGCTCCCTTGTTGCGCCAAATAACCGCAGTAGGCCGTAGAGAACCTTTTCAGTCTGCATAGAGACTTTCCTTGAAGATATAGCCAGAGAAGCTCTGGCTGCACCGGCTTTTCTGAATTCAGAGTTAGACCCGAAGGTCTGTTCGTCGCATTGCGACACTTGATTCTCGGCAGTGGAGAATTTGTTCCCCAGCAGAGTCGCTATCTTGTTTTCCATTATGTTTGCAAAGGGGGAAAACTTACAAAAAAAAGGGTTGAGGAGCTAAATTACAAGTATTCTTAAAAAGATTACAAGTAGATCTCCTCAGAGATTCTGGAGAAGTGTGCCGATAGGAGTCTGGTCAGCGCGCGACCACTTTGTCCCTTTGACGATGCGAGCGATGAGATTCCCTTCTCGCCTGGTTCGGGGAATCAGAGAATAGAAGGTTGGTAGAACCCTCTTGCTGCTTCTCAAAATCGCCTTCAATAAGGAATTCCTTCTCGCCTGGTTCCGGAGATTCCTTGAGAAGAAGGACGATGTTAGGGTATCAACACCCTAGATAGAGAAAGCAATTCTCTAAAAGGTCTCTGAATTCGAGAGCGCACGGTGCTTTGTGAAGAAGCCTCTGCTTGTGGAGTCCTCTTCTGCCTCTATTCATCTCTATTGATCTCTCTCCATTGATCCATCTCCTCTCCTTATACCCCTGGCGGGCTATTTATAGTGAGAGCAAGGGTATAATCGTCCCTTGAAGATATGGAAACAGATTGAATCAAATCTGTTTAAATCTGGAAATTAGCCTTGCTGCGAGGCTAGGATAGCTTCTGCGGAGCTAGAATTGGCAGGTCGGTTGATCCTCTTGATCTGTTTGATCCTTTCCATGTCGTTGGAGGATTTCCCCTGATCTTCTTACTCGTTTTTTAGAAGAGTCAGGAGATTGTGGCAATCAACTGCCAAATTTGATCTCTGATTTGATCTTAATTGGATTTGATCTGATTGGATCCGATCTCATCCAGAGATTTGATTGGTCAAAGGTTGACCGTGACAGATCATAGCAGCGCTGCCCGCATTGAGCTCGTGGCGGAGCTAGAGGCAATTCTTGGCGAAGTCCGAAAAAGAGGCTTTTTGGCGAAGCTGTCAGTTGGCTTCTTGGCGAGGCTTTGGATGGCTTCGAGGCGAAGTCGAGTGATATTAGCCTCTCAAGCGAGGCTATCCCTTTGGGCTCATGCGATGCTAAGTGCTAGCATCTTTAGACCTGCTGAGGTCTGTTTAGAAACAATCTGGGTTCACCGTCTGCTTGTTGGATCAGTGGAGTCCAAGTTGCTTCCTTGTCCCTCGGAGATGGGTGAAAACTGGTCTTCAGCTCATCTGTCACTTGCCTTTTGTAAATGTCAAGAAGTTTAGACATTGTTCGGACCAATAAGAATCTTGTCTTTTTTAAGTGTCAACAGGGTAAAGACTGAAGTCCTTTTTGACCACTGAGCCTGCGTCCCAAGCAGAAATTGTGCTAAGTCTTTTTGCTCTGTCATACACCTGACCATCGCCCATCCATACACCACAAAAAAAAGTGTAAATACAAATTTCTTTATACTTATGTTTATATGCTCACCCCTTATATACTTGTCTATACCCTTTTTTTGGGCATTTCTTTTTCCCCTCTCCCATAGCCTATTCGCACTTGGCCGGCCCGAGTCGACGGAGACGGTGATATCTTTTTTCCTTTATTTATTGCATTTGCATTTACATGACTAGCATTGAGGAAAATACATTAGATAGGTATGAGGGGGGTTCTAACATTCTTTCTTTTCTTTGTACGTAAAAAAAAATCTCCTTAACGAAAAAAAGAATTTTTATACTCTTATAAAAATGCCAAAGGTTGAAAGAATTAAGGGAACCTTATTAATAAATCTTTATTTTAGCCAAAAGAAAATAGAAACATTAGTTTGACTAAAAGTTAGGAGGGACAAGGAAAATAACTCATACCTTTTATTTAGCCTTAGTAGAATGTGCATAAACCCCACACACACGCTAGGGATGTAGAGACGTAAATTTAAGGAAAAAAAAGCTGGCTAATTGTGCCTCAAGAAGCATGATTACTCACGCAAAAAATAATATAAGTAAAGCTTGATTTTGTGGCTACTTTACTTGCATATTTGACCTGAGGGGTATTTTTTTCACATGGTACCCTAAAATCATCTGGTTTGGGAGTCATCGGTTTGATATATGTTACATGAGTAAATAAAAAGCCTAAAGAAACCAAGAATAAACATCCAGATAAACATTAATAAAATTAAATGACATTCAAAATTGAGTTGAAAAATCCCAAGTACATCACACGTACACAGTATGCATATCTATCTAAAGAAAAATAAACAGAATGAGTTAGAAGTACAAGATCCTTTCTAAATTCAAAGAAAAATCATAATTTCTTCTTTTATGAAGGCTAAAGTATAGGAGGACTTATGAAGGTTAAACCTAATTCTTATATCATTCGGTTATTTTACTTAGATGATTGAAAGTTCTTTTTCTTGAAAGAGGTCTGCTGACAACTAACATTTTTCTTCATTAATGAATTTTATGGGTGCAATCCACTGAAAATTCTCAGGAGACAACACTCCTCCTCTAGGGGAAACCTAGAGGTTCAAAAACTTATTGCACATGCTCAATGCAATCGTGTCACCTGCGAAAGTGGTGTAATAATTCTCTTATTTTTATTTTGCTCGGGACAAGCAAAAAGATAAGTGTGGGGGTGTGATTAGTCTCTAATATTGCATAATTTTTATCACATCTGCATAATTATCTTGTATCAAATACTGCTAATAATGCTTTGCTTGTGTGATCCTAGGTTCATGGTGTGCAATGAAGAAGAAAACCCTAAATCACCATTTAATGGGTGATTAAAGGCCTACAAAGTAGCCATTGACCTTAGGTGGAGATTCTGTCAGACCTGGGGACACAAATCAGAAATCTGAAAAGTACAACTGATAGGGGACCAACGTGACCACACACAGCAAGCGGCGCTGCGCGCGCCGCCCCGGTACAGCCGCAGAAACATGGCTCTGGCTGCGTTTCCACGACCGTAATGGCGCGGCCGCGCCAGTGCCTCGGGCCAGGGGTTGCCTCCTGGCCCCCTTTCTCCTGGTGCCTATAAATACCCCCTTTGGGGCTCTACAGAGGAAAAATCCAGAGCTTTAGAGCATTGTTGTTAGTTTGTTGCTTGGATTGTAGTTGTTTTATGTTTTCTTCTTTTTCTAGATAGTTTATCCATTAGAGTGAAAGAGAGAGAGAGTGTGTATACAAATTGTATTTGAAGGTGACAAGCTTATACAAGTAATACTTCTCTTTCTTCTTTCTATTTACTTGGTATTTTCCATTTGCTTTTACTTTCTTATTTTAGTGTAATACTTCTTCTCTCTTGTTGTTTTCTTTTCTACTCATGTCTAACGAACTATTTCATTGCATGGCTAACTGACTACTAACCACTGATCTCTAACAACTTGATTGATAATCTAAATGAGTCAATAGTGTCAAATAAGCCTTGTGCAAACGAGAACTATGACATCTTAAGACGAGGATTCTAACTCTAACTTACTTACAAGTATTCTCTTTCTTATATTTCATGCTTAACGGGTTTTTGATGATCTATAAATTGTAAACTTTACTTGTCTTTATAAGTTAGAGGTATTCCTATTAATCTTTGTCTATACTATTTGTGCACTTGTTTCTTCCCTTATTCTCGCCTTCAATTGAATCTTGATAAAGGAATGTTCAAGTTTTTGCCATATAAAGCTAAGTTAAAGGAAGAACTTTCATTCGATTTTCAACGTGAATAGTTTCTATGCATAAGGGTTATGCTTGCTTATGATCCATCGTGAGGCTACATCTTTAAGAAATTAGAGATTAGTGGGAGCACTTAGTAAAAAGTTAGCCATGCGTTTTTACCTTTAAGAAAACTCTTCTTTACAAACATCAACCAAATCCAAGAAATCTTTGAAACATTATTTGTTTTCTTTCTTAATTCTTTATTTGAAAACAAGGAACTTTTCTTTACTATTGAACAACAAAGCCGCATCAAAGCTTCCATCGCTCTCCCTTCTTGTGGATACGACCCGTATAGCCACTTTGCTACTATGGAAGAATCGCAAAAGCAGTAACATCGACCCATATTCCTTTACTTATATTTGTTCATGCTTTTGCCGATCACTTCTGTCCAAGCCAGTCACCGCGGAGACATTGTTCCTTTATATCACTGTGTCAGAGTTTGCTATGAGTGGGGTTCTAGTTCGAAGGAATGAAGGCATCCAGAAACTAGTGTACTACATCAGCAGGTCGTTGACCGGAGCCCAGACCAGGTATCAAAGGATGAAAAATTGGCTCTCGCTCTCTTCATCACGTTGAGAAAGTGAGACATTACTTCCAATCCTTTACGATTACCATACTGATGGAGCATCCTCTGTAAAGCATCATCGAGAACCTGGAAGCCACTAGACAGATAGCGAAATGGGCGGGGAAGCTAAACCTATACGGCATCAAGAGCCTAGGATGGCAATCAAGGGACAAGTCCTGGCAAACTTCATCTCGGAGTTTACTCTGGGAGCTCCGACCCAAAGCGACTCGCGGGAGGGGTGGATTCTTAACGTCGACAGGGCCTCAAATAGCAAGGGGGCAGGCGTAGGGGTCATCCTCACCACCCTCGAGGGCTACATCATCGAACAGTTCTTTACACTCGGCTTCCTTACTATGAACAATGAGGCTGAATACAAAGTTCTCATCACTAGGCTGAGAATGGCATTGACCTTCGGAATCACTGGGCTCGAGGTCTGCTGCGACTCGACGCTGGTGATCTGCCGAGCCAATGAGGAATATGCGATTAAAGATGAATGGATGGACGCAAACTTGCAACCATCCTCATCTTGAAGGCCAAGTTTCCCCGCTGCGACTTCAAGCGAATTTTGAGGTTCGAGAACAATCACGTCGGCTCTTTAGCCAATATAAAAACAGCAATCGAGTATCAGTTTTGGAGAGAGATTCCTGTCGAGCACATCCTAACATCAAGCATCCAGTGGCCCGACAGGGAGATCTTCTGCCTGGACACCTCATAGGGTGGAGGGACCCTATTATCACCTATCTAAAGGATGGGACCCTACCCAATAACAAAGCAGAAGCACAGAAGCTCCAGCATGTGGCCACTAGGTACACGCTCATCGGGAAGCTCTTATACAAGAAATCTTACTCCAAATTACACTCTGACCCATACTTGAGATGCCTCAGACCCGAGGAGGCCAGAAGGATAAGGCAGGAGATTCATGATGGTGACTGTGGCAATCATGCCGGATGGCAATCTCTCACCAAAAAGCCATTAACCAAGGATACTATTGCCCCAAGATGTTCAATGACGCCAAGGAGCATGTGAGAAAGTGCCCACAATGTCAAAGGTTCGCTCCCGTCTCCAATAGGCCAAACAAAAACCTTCACACTCTGTGGAGCCCCTAGATCTTCATGCAGTGGGGCTCGATGTAGTGGGCCCTCTCCCACGAGATCGCCGCAGTTTAGGTTCCTTCTAGTTTCCACTGACTACTTCATAAAGTGGATAGAGGCGGTACCACTCTCCAATGTCACAAGACAACAAATAATGAAGTTTGTTTGACAAAACATTGTTTGTCGCTTCGCGCTTCCTCATACCATCCTCTCCGAAAATGGAACCAACTTTGCGAGCAAGCATGTGTCGAACTTCTGCTCTAAGTACAATATCACCTACCGGTTCTCCACCCCTACTACCCATAAGGCAATGGCCACGACGAGATTAGCAATCGCACAATTCTCAATAGCTTGTACAAGAGTTTAGGCAACGCGAAGGACAAATGGGTGGAAAAACTACCTCGGGTACTCTGGGCATACCGAATCACAAAGCGCATCCTGACGGGTGAAACTCTATTCTCTCGAGCATATGGGACGGAGTCCATCATCCCCGTCGACATATACATGCCAACTCTCCGCACATAAGGGATTGAATGGGACCAGAATGCTGCTCAGCTACGCCTAGCCTAAGATCAGTCGGAGGAAAGATGAAAACAAGCACAAATCCGCATCGCCGCCTACCAACAACAAATTCGGACCTCACACCACAGGAAGGTGAAACCCTGGGAGTTTCAGGTCCGCGATTTGGTCCTAAAGAGCGTTGTCCAGAGTACTCAAGAAAAGAACTCCAGGAAGCTCGGACCAAATTGAGAGGGCCCATATACGGTAGGCTCCAGAGGGGACAAAGGGTCATACACACTGGATGGCCAAGACAAGAAGATGCTCGACGTGCAATGGAATTCTCTCATTTAAATTGGTACTGTGTATGAAATTCAATATACTCAAAGAAAAAATCTACTATGGCTTCGCCTTTCTCAATAAGCATTTTAGTAGTATCCAAAGTCCTTCTCTCGATAGCCACTCTGATGGCCCATCTTGGCTCTCACCCTGACATTCAACCTACCCCATGGCTATGATCTGTGATGGATGCTTTCCTAGAAGATGGAGACGCTCCTAACGGTCAAACTAGACCCACAATGGATGCTCTCCTAAAATACAGAGATGCTCTTAATGGTCAAACTTGACCGACAATGGACGCTGTCCTGAAAGACACTCCTAATGGTCACACTCGACCCACAATGGACACTCTCCTGAAAGACGGAGATGCGTCTAATGGTTAAACTCAATCCACAATGGACCCTCTGCTGAAAGACGAAGACACTTCTAATGGTCAAACTCGACCCACAATGGACACTCTCCTGAAAGATGGAAACGCTTCTAACAGTCAAAATCGATCCACAATGGATGCTCTCTTGAAAGACGGAGACACTCCTCACGATCAAACTCGACCCATGACGGACACTCTCCTAAAAGACAGAGACGCTCCTAACAGTCAAACTCGACCCACGATGGATGCTCTCCTGAAAGACAGAGATGCTCCTAACGGTCAAATTCAACCCGCAATGGATGCTCTCCTGAAAAATAGAGACGCTCCAACGGTCAAACTCAACCCACGATGGACATCCTCCTGAAAGATGAAAATGCTCCTAGTGGTCAAACTCTACCTATAGTAACTCAGATATTGGGTCCTCACTCTGACAATTCAGCCTATACAGTGACTCTCCTAAAAATAGAAGTCACCTTAATGGCTCCAACAGTTCAACCACACAGAGGCTCTCCTGAAAAATGAAAGCGCTGCTACAGATAACTTTTACAACCCATGTCAAACTCATCTGCATTGAAATCAAAGGCATTGCAGAGACATCGAAAAGAGTTACCCAGGAGGCAAATCCCCTCAACTGCTAACTTTCACTCCCTCGGGTAAAACGCAATCAGACAATCATGCAACATAAGTTCCAAGTGTCTTTCAGGAGCATCACCTCCCGAGGACTGCGACATCAGGGGAATCCTCCAAGATCATCCCCTCTCGAGGACTTTATCTCAGAGGTCGAGTCATGGAACTACGGCTGCCCTGTTACACTGGGAAGGACTTCACCACCTCTCTGAGGACTTCGATCTCAGAGGTCAAGTCAAGGGGCTACGGTTGCCCAGTTGCATTGGGAGGGGCTTCCTGTTCGGCTTCGTCTTCCTCCTCTGGATTGGAGCCTCATCCCACAACTGTCATCATCCCCTCCAGCCCCGGCAACCTAAGTCAAAACTCATTCTAATGACGATCTCGGTGACTCTAAAACTAAGTCCTAGCGCAACACTTAGTAAAATTTCAAGAAGGATGCAATAATCAGGAATAAAACACTTCACAAACAACATCTTATTGATCTATAGGTACACGAATTGCAATACAACGCTACGCAAAAAATACAATCAAGGAAGTCAGGTCACGTCAGCACCTCCGCCTTGAACTCCCTGCATCATCCTGAGTGTGCCCCCTGAAATCACCTAGAGGGGGGTGAATAGGTGATAATGCTAATCTAATGAACTAAATGCGGAATTTAAACTAATTGCAACAACACACAAGCAAGTATATGATATAGCACTATGAATCAATGCACAAAGTAAAGAGAGAGAAAGTAAGAGTCAATGGATCAAGCGCAAACAATAAAATTTATTTCGAGGTTCGAGCACCCAGCTCTACATCCCCGCCTTCACCCAGAAGGATTTCGAATTCACTAGCTTGTCCACAAAGGACTCCCACACAGGGAACCTCCACCGAGGATTTGGGACAATACAATAACTAGGAGTACCCAACTCCTCTCTTTACAACCACAACCTCTCACTAAGGCAAAGCACCAAGCCAACCAAAACAATCACCTCACAACTTGAGAGATAAGCACAAAGCTACACAAGGATCACCTCACAACTAGAGGGATGCAACCCACTTGCACAACCTCCTCAACACTATGAGGGAAAGGCACAAAGCCAAGCAAGAATAAGGTTTACAACTTGGTGATCAAAAGATCACAAACCAATCTCTTTTTCTCACAAACACAAAGACCCTATAGATAGGATAGAATGAAGCTCAAGTGTGGAAAACAAAGTGTTTAAAACAAAGAAAAATCACTTGGGAAATCTCCACAAAGATATAGAATAATTAGACCAAAACAAATTCTCAAAAGACTATTTTTCTTTGAAATAATGAAACACTTTTAAAAACAATAAAGATTGATCTTTTTGGCATAAAGAAACTCTTTTCAAACTTGTATAAGCACTAGAGAAAGCTCAGAAATTTTAGCCCAAAAATTCTTAATAAAAACTGGTCACAAATGAGGTTTTTATAGCCTCTTTAAAAATATAGCCGTTGGCAGCTATTTTAGGCAGATATGACCCTCCGGTCGACCGACCAACGGTCAATTTTTGACCATTTGCTGCTACCGGTCGACCGCCCGGTCGACCGGCTCCTGAACCAGAGAGCAACGGCTCTCTGGCCGGTCAACCGCTCGGTCGACCGGAGCAAACCCGAGAGTGGGTTGCTCACAGTCGGTCGACCGCTCCGTCGACCGGCTCAATGGGCTGGCTGCGTGCACGTATCTGTGCACGTCCGGTCGACCGCTACGGTCGACCGGCTCCTGGTCCGGTCGACCGCACGGTCGACCGCCAGGGCCTGGCAATTCAGATTTAAGGATTGAAAACTTAGGTTTTTAATGGCTTAAAAATTCCCATAAAATCTCTAAAATTCCACAAAAATAGTTTTATCATTATACCTTGAAATACAAACTTGTGTTAAAATTTCAACACAAATTTAAAACATTTTGAACCATTTTTGTGTTAAGGAAATATTGCCGAAAACCAAAACCTGTATTTTTCCAAACTTGAATTTTCCAAATGAACATCCGATTTTTTCCAAAACTCATTCAAATACAAAAATATGATATTTAAATACTTTGAAGCATGATGCATATGGATAGAAATCCAATATACATGAAACATATACATATCATAGTTTTTGACTTTATTTCCAAAAATATTTTTGTTAAAACACAAAACCTAAAACACATGAACAGGTATATCAAATTAAGTTTGTCTAGGATATGAAGCATACATGTATATAGAACATATCTAATATACATAAACACATGTAAACTTGTTTTGATACTTATCTATTCATGAAAACCAAGATCGGTTAAACCAATCAAACCGAAAACCAAAATCAAAACATGAAACATGTGTGTGTTGTGAACTTGAGCATATCATACTATTCTAATCTTTACAAATGGATCTAAACACAAAACTAAACTAGGTACCGAGGTCTTCTTGTAGAACACTGTCTCCAATCCGACTCGATCCAAAACTCCGTGATCCACCGAGCTAGACTCCAACGAGTGCTATGTATGATCTTTATGCTCGGGCTCTGGAATTACCATGTGAAAGCTTCAAAACTCCTTTGTTGAAGCAATCACCAACTAATATCTTGGTTAATGATCTGAAACTAAACATCACAAGATTATTAGCACACATAACTACATGAGTTAATCATCATCAAAACTAGAGTGGAAGGCCTTTGGGCCAACAATCTCCCCCTTTTTGATGATGACAAAACTCATGGAGTTATATATGCATGGATTAAACTTAAGCTTCAAAGAAGCTCCCCTTAACTCATGCATAGAAGAAAACAACAAACATATGTAATGAATATAAAACATGAGAATGCATAAATATGAATAAAACTATGAAATGCATATAAACAGGCTCTTGATACCAATAGATATGCATAAAACAATAAAATGTATAAAACATGCTCTTGATACCAAATGGAAGGTAAAACAAATTATTTCTTCTTTTTCTTAATTTCATAAACATGTTCTCTTTAAAGAATGCTTTTGATACCAAAATTACATAATGCTCTTGATACCAATAAATCAAAACTTACATAATGAAAGCTCTTGATACCAAACATTACAAATGCTCTTGATACCAATAATAAAACATGTTCTCAATGTCAAACATGAAACAAAGATCATGCATAAATCATGCATATAAACTCAAATTCTTCTCCCCCTTTTTGTCAGTCATCAACAAAGGGGTAAACGACAAACCAATAAAAATTATTCTTCTCCCCCTTTTTGTTCAAAATAAAGAATCAATAAAGGGTGACATCAAACAAATCAATAATAAGAATATATGCGAGGTACATTCATGAAGCGGAAGACGCTAAGTTAACTTTCCTACATATATGCATTACATGAAGAAAGGATGACAAGCCCTAATTCACATAACACATAGTATGCAATGCATAAAAGGACATGTGAAGCTCCCCTACACACGTGCATCTCATAAAGAAGAGTTGTCAAGCTCCTCAATATAGGATACACACAACATGAATCTATATGCATATAAGCAATGTAAATCAAAACATTTTTTATATCAATATGAAAACATATACCAATTGATAGTAAAACAAAATCTTGATACCAATTGATAAGTAAACAACTAACATACCAATTGTAAATAAACAATTTTTTCCATCATAAAGTATGGGAGTGAAAATCAAATACCAATTGAAAGATGAAATACAAGTTTTCTCCCCCTTTATGAAAAACCAACTAAAAGGATGATCAAAAATTTTATTTTTCATAAGCTTATGCATTGTTATTAAAATATCAATTGAAACATCAATTGAAACATGATAGGCATTAAAAAGTTAAGTTTATCAAACTCAAAATTTGTACTTGAAAAATATAGAGATATAGTACGCACAAATAAAACATCTATATGTATGAAAAATTAGATACCAATCGAAATTGATACTCTTTGAAATGTAAGCATACATACATAAAAATATATGAGTATACAAGAAATGTCAATATTGATACCAATTGAAAGATTCCAATGATACCAAATGAAACAACAATAATATCAAGTGTATATCTCATATTTCTATCCTCCCAACTCATGCTCATGTGTAAAATGATTTTCACTATAAAGCATACATAGGCAAGGTCTCCCATCCAACCACCCTTAGACGGTAGGGGTTTTCAAAAATAAGTTTGAAAGTATAATATGTTTGAAAATCTCTACCATAACGAAGAATATTGCAACTAATTAAATGGAAAAACTTGTTAACTAGTACGAAATCCTTCAAGTAAGGAATAAAACAAAAATATTTTTCATGAAACTATGTAAATCACATGATCACTAAAACACTCAAAATCCATAAAGCCCATACATACTCATGAAAACATAATCATGAGAAACATTTAAATAAGGTGAGTGTACAAGTGTAGTGTGAAACACATAATCATGAAATTTGGCAATAAAGCTCAATATTCCTTAAAACATGAAAATCATCAAAAATCATTTAATCTTCAAGGCATATGTATGTCTAGTATAAACTAAAGTATACATACATATCCAAAACATAACGAGTCCACAAATGTATATGCATTAAGGCACGTGGCTCAAAGGATGTATATGTATAATCAATAGTTTGGACAAAATAGACATATACATGAAGTTAAAACATATGAATATGAAAACATGGATAAAATAGGAATACAAGTCAAATGCATGAATCATCAAAACTATACTATACTAGCACATCTAATGGGTACAAATGAGCGTTCAAGCACAAACATATAATGATCTATTTGTGGCCCACTATATGTACAAGTATATATCCTAGTCTTAATGAAAACTAACATTTAAACATGTAATCAAATCATGAAGCATCAAAACAAAACAAAAATCATAAACACACATATGATCATTATGTATATGCATGTGCATTAGATCTAGGACATATATATTAATTAAGAACAAAGTGAGAACACATAGATATAGGTCTATATTAAACATGGGTGTCTCAAATAACTAAACATGTATATCACTAATCTAAATCACATGGTATAATCATAATGAGCATTAAAACATGACATGCTACAAATGAAAGTCATAATAAGCATGCAAACATAAACGGGAGTTAGAGATCGATATCAAAACCGATGAAGGCACTCTCTAGTTCTCCAAACCAAGGTGGTCCTCCCACCAAACCTTCCCTTGAAAGTGATGCATCCAAATGGTCATCATGAAGCTCGGAACGCATCCACTCCAAGGTACCGCTACTCTCACGTCATGTGAGAGCCCACACCTACATCAAATACAATAGGGGTGGTCTTTGGTACCCAAATCTTTGGGTTCATGGGGGTTAGTCCCTTTCCTAACCCAAACAAAATTATTTGCTAAATTTTTCATCATGTATTCTATCATAGCAAAATCTAGCAAGGTGGCCCTTACGTCCACAATGTGTACAAGTGTACACATGAGTATACAAAGTGTGATGGGTGTGTACGTGAGGAGCATGTGTATGCCGTGGAGGGTGTGCATGCAAAGATGGAACTTGTTTCTTTCGAACCAAGGATTCCAAGCGTGTATGATTCAAAACACATTGGCTCAAAGTGGAGCCCAAACAATCAACACTTTTCTTCAAAAATTTTATATCAATTTCAATACTAGAAGATAAAGTGGAGCATGCAATAGTGTGCTTGGTGAAGCTACACTAGCATGGCAAACATGTGAGTCTATATCAATTTTTAAAGATTCATTTTTCTTTAAAACTAAATCTAATTCTTTTGTGATGAAATCAATTTCATTTTTCAAAGAATGATTATCTTTAAAATAAAATCTAATTTTGAAGATAAAACTTCATTGTTTTTCAAAACATCATCACAATCATTTTTACTTTTCAAAAATTCATTTTCCTTTAGGGCAAGGTCTAGTGAGATTTAAATAAGTCACGTTCACTAGCAATCTCTTCCTTCTCTTGTAAAATCAATTCAAAACTTAAACACAAATCCTTATATTCTTCTTTTAGTTCAAAATTTTTCTTTTTCAAAAGGTCATGATTTTTCAAAAAATTTTCAAGCTTTGTAGCAAGTTCTACATTTAAGGTTTGTACTTCTAAACACCCATAGCAATAGGAACTAGAGCTATCATCTAGTTGAGATTCTGATTGTACCTCAAGGGAGTCATTCCCTTGGACCATGAGGCAACGCTCGTCGGACTTGTCTCTCCTAGATCTCCTCATCTTATCGATAATCTTTGGTAGCTCGGGAGAAGTCAAAATGCTCCAAACTGCAAAAGTCGAATCATAGTGAGCAAATACATGTAATAAATCTTTATCAAGAGATGCTCTAAGTGCTTTAAGGGTTAATGCATTGGCCTTTTTATGTTTGCTATCATTGGGGTAGGATTCCTTGGTAATGGCTTGATAAACTTTATATCCTAATACTTTTAAATGACAACTCATCTTGGCCTTCCAAATATCAAGTCTATAAATATCAAACATAGGAGGGCTATCCATGAGTGCAAACTATATGTGTGCAAATACAAATGAAGATTAGCAAACCAAGATCTCACTCCTAGGTGGTTAAACCTAAATATCAAGAGCATAGGCTCTGATACCAATTGAAATCACCTAGAGGGGGGTGAATAGGTGATAATGCTAATCTAATGAACTAAATGCGGAATTTAAAACTAATTGCAACAACACACAAGCAAGTATATGATATAGCACTATGAATCAATGCACAAAGTAAAGAGAGAGAAAGTAAGAGTCAATGGATCAAGCGCAAACAACAAGATTTGTTTCGAGGTTCGAGCACCCAGCTCTACATCCCCGCCTTCACCCAGAAGGATTTCGAATTCACTAGCTTGTCCACAAAGGACTCCCACACAGGGAACCTCCACCGAGGATTTGGGGCAATACAATAACTAGGAGTACCCAACTCCTCTCTTTACAACCACAACCTCTCACTAAGGCAAAGCATCAAGCCAACCAAAACAATCACCTCACAACTTGAGGGATAAGCACAAAGCTACACAAGGATCACCTCACAACTAGAGGGATGCAACCCACTTGCACAACCTCCTCAACACTATGAGGGAAAGGCACAAAGCCAAGCAAGAATAGGGTTTACAACTTGGTGATCAAAAGATCACAAACCAATCTCTTTTTCCCACAGACACAAAGACCCTATAGATAGGATAGAATGAAGCTCAAGTGTGAAAAACAAAGTGTTTAAAACAAAGAAAAATCACTTGGGAAATCTCCACAAAGATATAGAATGATTAGACCAAAACAAATTCCAAAAGACTATTTTTCTTTGAAATAATGAAACACTTTTAAAAAACAATAAAGATTGATCTTTTTAGTACAAAGAAACTCTTTTCAAACTTGTATAAGCACTAGAGAAAGCTCAGAAATTTTAGCCCAAAATTCTTAATAAAAACTGGTCACAAATGAGGTTTTTATAGCCTCTTTAAAAATATAGCCGTTGGCAGCTATTTTAGGCAGATATGACCCTCCGGTCGACCGGCGAACGGTCAATTTTTGATCGTTTGCTGCTACCGGTCGACCGCCGGTCGACCGGCTCCTGAACCAGAGAACAACGGCTCTCTGGCCGGTCGACCGCTCGGTCGACCGGAGCAAACCCGAGAGTGGGTTGCTCACAGTCGGTCGACCACTCCGTCGACCGGCTCAATGGGCTGGCTGCGTGCACGTATCTGTGCACGTCCGGTCGACTGTTACGGTCGACCGGCTCCTGGTCCGGTCGACCGCACGGTCGACCGCCAGGGCCTGGCAGTTCAGATTTAGGGATTGAAAACTTAGGTTTTTAATGGCTTAAAAATTCCCATAAAATCTCTTAAATTTCACAAAAATAGTTTTATCATTATATCTTGAAATACAAACTTGTGTTAAAAATTTCAATACAAATTTCAAACATTTGAACCATTTTTGTGTTAAGGAAATATTACCGAAAATCAAAACCTGTATTTTCCAAACTTGAATTTTCCAAATGAACATCCGATTTTTCCAAAACTCATTCAAATACAAAAACATGATATTTAAATACTTTGAAGCATGATGCATATGGATAGAAATCCAATATACATGAAACATATACATATCATAGTTTTTGACTTTATTTCCAAAAATATGTTTTGTTAAAACACAAAACCTAAAACACATGAACAGGTATATCAAATTAAGTTTGTCTAGGATATGAAGCATACATGTATATAGAACATATCTAATATACATAAACACATGTAAACTTGTTTTGATACTTATCTATTCATGAACCAAGATCGGTTAAATCAATCAAACCGAAACCAAAATCAAAACATGAAACATGTGTGTGTTGTGAACTTGAGCATATCATACTATTCTAATCTTTACAAATGGATCTAAATACAAAACTAAACTAGGTACCGAGGTCTTCTTGTAGAGCACCTTCTCCAAGCCGACTCGATCCAAAACTCCGTGATCCACCGAGCTAGACTCCAACGAGTGCTATGTATGATCTTGATGCTCAGGCTCTGGAATCACCATGTGAAAGCTTCAAAACTCTTTTGTTGAAGCAATCACCAACTAATATCTTAGTTAATGATCTGAAACTAAACATCACAAGATTATTAGCACACATAACTACATGAGTTAATCATCATCAAAACTAGAGTGGAAGGCCTTTGGGCCAACACCCCCACCATGACTCGAAGCACAGGTCATGCAGTTCTTCCATATAACTCTGATTGTGGTCATTTAAGTCCACCACCTCTGCTCTTAGGTTCTCGGTCACATGCTCATGTTGGCGGGAGCTCACCTCCAGTTCCCAGACCTTACCACAGAGCTCGAGCTTCTTCATAATCTCTTGATCCAACTGCGCCAGAGCGAGTCGATCTCTTGTCTTCTCATCGATAGCCTCGCACAAGAAGGAGACGTCTTCCCTCACCTTCTTTAGCTCCTCCATCCTAGTCAGGAGGCCTTCAGCCAGCTCGAGCTTCTCCTTCTATAGATGCTTCATAGCCTTGGACAACTCCTCCACTGCTAGGCCAGCTCCCTCGACCTTCTGATCCTCTTGGAAAGTTGATCCTCGAGGTCGCTGACCCTGAACTGATGGTAGGTCAACTCGTGATCCAGCTGAAAAATCAAGAAAGCATGCAGCCTGAGATCCATGCACAAAGGCAACCTATGCATTGAGCGGCATCGAACTCTCGCTAGCCTCTCTCGCCGAGCACATAATTAGAACAGCAGATACCTGGGATCCTCCCTTAAGACAAGATCATACACTCTTTCGTCTTCATGCCCAAAGTCACTTAGGGAGTTATCGGAGTCGGAGCCGTCTAGGTTCTCCACATGCCCCTCAATGAGGACGATGGCTGAGGATCTATCGCTCAAAGAACCATAAAGTCTGGGACCTCAAACCCGGAGACACCAGGCTCATCGGCAACCCGAGTAGGTCCACTTGACGCCAGAGAGTCCACTAACATCAGGACATTCCCCGGGGAGAAGGAGGGCACAACCTCACTTGGCTATAATCAATAACAAGGCATCAACACAGAAAGCAAATGAAAAAATTAAAAGATTGAACAATGAACTCGAACGGACTGAAGGGATTTACAACTGTGGTGTGGGTCACGTGAGAGCACGGGGGCCGGAGGCTTGCGACTCCATCAGGAGTACACTGTGCGGCGCTCTCGCTACTCTAGAGCTCGGATTCGTCTCACGATCCTTAGGAGGTGCCTCAGGGTTTTGCTGAGCTACCTCAGGGTTGCTCAAATTAGAGAGCTCCTGGCGTCGAGGGGATACCTCGGCGCTTCGTCTTGCCTCCCACATTGTACCCATCCTAGTATTCAGAAGCTTGAAGGGCTTGACCGCTTTTGCAGCCTCTCAGCGTCTTCGTTAGCTTGCTCTCAGCCTCCTCCCTCTCAGAGATCACATGCTGCAGGTAGAGTGGAGCCCTGCCTTCTCCTCCTAAAAAACTGACCTCTCAGACTCCAGCTCTGCCTTCATCTCCTCGACAAGCTTGTTGGTGACTCCCAACGCTTGGATGCCGCCTGAAGCTCGGAGTCCTTCTCGATCTCAGAGTCCGTCTAGAGTTCTGACCTCTCCTTCTCTAGCTCCCCCCGAAGTGAATTCAACTTGCCCTCCTACTCTCGTCGGGCCGTCAACTCAAATTCCAGTTCGGTTTAGAGACCAGCGAGCGTGTAATCGCCTCCACCTCTCCTAGGACAACGCTTCAACCCTTCCAGCGCTCCACATTGGCCCTCTCCCTTTCCGCCAAGGTAGCCTGCTGGGTCTTTAAGAGCTCAACGGCAAACACGACATTCTGCAAAAGGATGAAATGATACTGAGCCAAACATTACAAGAAATGCCAATCATTCTAAACCAGCAGAACTTACCCTGAAGAAATCATCCTCCCATGTCCTCAACCGGTCCTCCAGCGGGACTCGAAGGAAATCTCTGTCTCCCTGGAGGCACATGGCCGCCGGAGCAAGCTGGGCCCGCTACTCGAGGGAAGAGGCTCGGGATCAGCGATAGCGCCCTTTATACCGACGCACACCACTCTGAGCCCCAACGATGAGTCAAGGCAGAGCGAAGTCAGGGCAGGCCCCGCCATCAAATGGATGACACTGGGATCACCTCCGGGGGCACCATCTCCTCTTGAGCCTCAAAGTCTGAGGACAAGATGGAGAGGGGCACCTCTGACGCCAAATTCATGCCAAGAGGAGCGAGAGGCTCTAGCTCTCCCTTCGCACTTGGGGCGCAGCGCTCAAAGCGTCTCTCCCTCCAAACTTATCCTCCTCCATAGGGCTGGAGACCCCAAGGTCAATGCCGCTAACTAACTCGATTTTCAACCTCTCCATCCTCCCCTCGTCGGAGTTGAAGACAACCTTGAGCTTCTTCTACAAGACAAAGATCAATATCAAACAAGGACCAACACCTGACGAAGCTCAGAGATAATTGCATGATTGCCACTTACCCGTTCGTGAGCCGCAACACGAGAAGATGTCAGCGCTCCCCTTATCTTTAACCTCCCCTCTTGGTTCGGTCACCTCCGGAGGCGGGCACCGAGCCCTGAGGACACATCCCCCGATGGAGGCTCCGCATCCTCTGAGCCAACGGAGGTGGCTGCCATGTCGTCCCAACTCGGTGCCACCCGCCTTGAAGAAGCAGGAGACACCGCTCCTCTCACCGAGAACTCCGCCTCCTCTTCAACCGGAGGAACCATTGTCCTCTTATCTCTGCCCGATGCCAATAGTCTTGGGACCTTCGGGGGCACTACGGCTCTGGCGGCTCTAACAACCAGCTTCAGTTTCAATAATCGTAGTCTAGATCGAAGAGTTTCTGGACCCTCTCCCTGGACCACATGAGAAACCGACGTGTTCGCCAGCCGGATCGGGTCTTTGTTCTAGCAAGTTGGAACCCTCTCGTGATCCTCCTCTGAGGCGGCCTCCCAAGGTTCAACGATCCTGATAACTGAATCACGCCACCCGTGATCGCTGTCAGGCTTGTGTGACGATCAGCCTGTCGCACCCCTTCTGAGGGGCGAAGAAACTGACGTCTTGAGAGCCCTTCATCATTATGTAAATGGTGCAAAACTCCTCACACCCACAAGCTTCCGAGAGGAAGCGATTGCAAAGGACTTTGAAGCCCAAGAGAATATGCCACGCGCCCACTGTCAACTGCGGCGGAACGACCTTGAAGTAACTCAGGACGCTGTGGACGAAGGTGGTCAGGGGAAGCTTCATCCACAGTGCCAAGATCTGAGGATGAATGAACACATCGCAGTGAGGAGGCGCCACCGTGACATCCGTCTTGAGGGGACACCACTTTACCATAATCACAAGCAGCGCCTGGACGTCGTTCTTCGCCAGATATTCAAAAACGTCCCTCGCGCTACGGAAAGGCATCGGCTTTGGATCGAAATCCATCGCTTCCCTCGTGCGCCAGTTGGTCCTTTTTTCCCTGTCATCTAACATGCCTCTACCCCTGGACTCATCAGCAGAGGCGACAAACTTTTCTTTCACCATCTTCGGAGTCAAAAACTAATGCAGATTGAGTTTGCATAAATGAAGAAGAAGAAGAAAAAGAAGATGAGGACAAGACAAGAAGGCTTAAGAATTTGAGAAAAACCTTGAGTCCAAATTTTCCCCTCAATTTAAAGAGAGTGTTGACGTCATTGCAATGATGGCAAGGGCCGAAGCGTCACTTCGTGTGCCCACCTGCTTCGCATCTAAGTTGTTGCATGAATCCTGACGCACCCGATTTGCCTCCCAAACGACGGCTACTTGTAAGCGAGCACGCGGATTAGACACGCCACACACGATCGCCAGCTTTTCAAACCTAACATTTAATGCGCCTGTGCAAAAGGCAGAAAGGATGTCACAACTTCTCCCACTAGAAGACAAAAGTCTCAACATGAACCCCCCCCCCCCCCCGAGAGGACACGTCAGACCAGCCGATGCATCCGACCACTCAGAAGGAATTACCTCGGGTCATGGATCAGCCTGCTCCCCTCCTGCTTTGTCAGGGACTTTGAGGAGAAGGAGGTGGAGGGGCATCTGTAGTGGTCAATTCCCGATCCCGAAGCGAGATCACGACATGTGGCATGCCTGGGGATACAACGAGGAAATGACCGCCACTCAACCGTTGATCGTGTGCCTCTGCCATCCAATCTCAGAGCAAGCACCCATGAGCTCGGGTCCAATCCCAACTTGGCGACCCTGACACCACTTCAGGTTAAGCACCAGAGCTCGGGTCCAACCCCGACCCCCGACGTCACCTCTCGGGCCACCAACGAGCCCAATTCCCCCTCGATGTTGGAAGCCTTTAGAAGATTCCTCTAACATAGCTCAGCGACGGGATTCTTGAAACTACCAAATCGGATTTCAACTGCATGGATTGAATAGATCTCTTCTCCGGCCAATGGACCTTATCTCCAGCCAACAGTTCAAGCGGTTATAACCAACGAATCAAGTGGTTACAACCAATAGATAGAGTTGTTACGATTGCGGCCAACCGCCCAGATTAAACAGTCATCCAAAATTATCCTCTCATGTATAAATACTTCACCCTCTCTAACGAGAGAGGGGTTGGATCACAAAAATCCTAACGCGTAATCACAGAGCCACTGATCTCTACTTGTAATTCTTTCTGATGAAAGTAGAATCTCCCTCTCTCCTGTGGTTTTTCTCTTTCAAGTTTTCACGTAAATCTTTGTGTATTTGCTGTGATTATTGATCTGTATATTTTATTCAATTTTAGTGCACGTAAGAAAGCCCCTGAAGAATTTTCCACTGCAAGCCCAATTATATGCACATTTAAATAGGTTGGCCTCCCATTAGCCCTCAAAACAACCCAAACCCGAATTAAATGAATAGGTAGGTCTTGGTACCAATCCGAACCGACCGGTATTGCTTGGGGTAGGCAAGGTCTCTCACTATAGTAGTAATAGTATAGTACCAACCCTCTTCTAATTTTTCTAGCTTCAATAGTTTTAAATCTTGTACGCTAAGAATATAATTCCATTTAATCTTTTATTTTTGTGACTCTTCAGAGGTTAACGGGCATAATGTCTCTCGATTTGAGGAAGTTTAGGCCGAAAAAATTATGCCTAAATTTTGGTGGTGATGGCTTCGCAAAATGACAATCTTGGCCCAAACTAAACCATCATGTTTTTCTATTAGTCTCAAAAAATTTCACAAAAATACCACGTGAAACAACTGGCCACAATAACTTATTGTATTCTTCAAATAATTGATAGTTTTTTTTTATTTGATGAAAATTCATGATAAGCGCAGAGACGTCATAGATTGATTATTATCCCGGCAATCTTCAAGTCTTGTGAACGCACAAGAAGAAGACTTTATTTTAAAACCAAAAATAAGGATACTAATTTTATAATTTACAGAAGCCTTTACAAGATGCAATAACCCACGAGCTACAGTTGGGAAATTTGAACCAAACGAATCATCTGCAGCAATCTAACTCTGCTTGCTAATTATGAGCCTTGGGCGATGGCCTCATCAAGAACTGCCTGGTTCAATAGCAAAGACATTCATCAAGAACTGGTTGGTACAGGAATGGATAATGACACATTTCCTTTCTTGCTCGTATTATCTCGCCACATGAAATGCTACATTTTTGGCTACCAAACTGTGCCATCAAACCGCGCACCGAGCTCAGAGGTCCGACGGTGAATACTGCTGGCTTGGAGCTGCATTTGAGCGATGATTTATGTACAAGGATGGCAGCTTCAATAAGATTTCTATTGCCAGAACAGGAGCCTTGTGATCATTGATGTCTTGCATGAGACACTGCCTGATTGCCTGGGAAATTGGCATTCTATGAATAGGTCAGAACATCCCAGGATAACGCAGAAATCTGATTGCCTGCAAGCAAGAATGATGGATGTAAGAATAACTCAGGTGTAAATGGACATCCGAAACATCCGAATCCGCTTCGTTCCGCATCTATACAAGGATACAAATATAACTAATCAATATCTGGCTCCGTTTAGTATTCATTCGCTTAATATCAGCTTATAAATTGAGCGGATGTGAATATCGTGATATCCACCCATTTTATTGACCGCTCCGCTTGTAAATTATATATATTATTTGTATATTTTTATTACCACTAAGTATATGTAGTACAAATGTGATATAATTATTGTATACGTACTTTTCGTTTCTAAATTAATAATACTCCATTTGAACTTTGGTACTATAAAGCATATGTTTATATAAAATAAAATAAAAAGTCTTTTACTAGCTAAAAATTCATTAATAAAGGTGAGGTACAATGAGATGAAAATATAGTCAGGCCCCAACTAAGAGTTGAATAGTCAGGTGAACTTCACTACTATTCTCTAACAAACTCAATTTTATAAATGAGATACTAGCTCATAAATAATATTCTATAAAAAATACGACTTTTATAGATTTACAAAATTTATCCGAATCTCCTCTGTATCCACATCAAAGAGGATACGGATAGTACTAACCAATATCCGAGTCTGTTTATATCCGTCCAATAAGCATCCCGCTCTTTAAATGGAGCAGACATGGATATCACGATATCTACTCTGTATCCGCTCAGTTTACACCCCTAGTCAGCAGCACAATTTAGCCGGGCAAAATGTAACCTCATAAAAAATAAAGTATGGTTCTTATTTGCCTTGTTGAGCAACTAATGGTAGATCCCGCACTTAGTTTGTTTAATATCTCCATAACACTTAAACTAAACATCAAAAATGGATATGTAAAGTCGACGATTTGAAATTAACAAATAGAGAAACAAATATAAGAATTGATAACAGCTTGTCATTTCAAAAGGTTTACCAACTTTCATTTTCACATTTAAATTACTACTTTTGTGTGTGAGCGTGTACGCTGCGCGCGCGCATGTGACAATAGTTCTCTCGGAGGATATATATCTTCCCCATAAAATTAGCCATGTCCCTTTTTTTATCGTCACAATCCATGTTCATTTTAACCTAATCCTCTATTAACGAGCTACTCAGCAACTGACTCCTAAGTAGGGCACCCATTGCCTTGTTATGCATGTCCAAACATCTCAACATAATCTGTCCTCTTACCCTAAATTGTCAACACTGAAATAAAAATTCCATTGACATCTATCATCAAATTAAAAATTCTTGTTTTTGTTTTGTTTTTATTTTTGTTTTCTGCAGCACAGATGCCAACATCATGGATATCCACATGGCTTTTAGAAAAATGTTAAACATAGAAGGGAAGCAGAAAAGGGAGGAAGAAAGTTACATCAAAAACGCCTCTTCTGATGAGGGTATCCAGGATTCTGCATTCCCATTCCTGGATCCTTCCTTCGCAACTGTTTCAAGAGCGAAATCCATGAGATCAACACTGAAGGTTGCGGCAAAAATCTACGGGAGTTTGAATATTACCTGTTGCTGATTAGCCTGAGCAGCATTACCTCTTTGCATAGGGATACCTCCAGGGTTGAGACCAGCCATACCAGCTTGGGGGACCGTATTGAAAGCTGTCATGCCTGCACCGCCATACGTTGCCATTCCAGCCATCATCGGTCGAGGAACAGGCCTAGGTGCAGCAGCTTACACTTCCAGAACCAGCATTTGGCATCTGAAACACAAAGATATGGAATAAAATATTTATAGCCACAGCTTAGATCCATAAGGACACAATTTAACTTCAGAAGAATTACTGTGCACAGATGCCCTGTATATGAACATGAGAATAGTTAATTTTCTACATAGTAGCCTGTCTAGAAGAACTACTGTACTATCCTCTTACAACATGTCTCAGAGGGAGGAAAAAAAAAAAGTCTAGCAGTGGTCAACACGTCAATTTATTTAGTTAGTGATATATGCCGGGCATGAAGAGTTTGACCAGCATCTTACAGCTTTGTCGAGCACCTACTTCCTCTAATTCTTAGGTAACTGGAAACAATTAAAGATGGACTTGTACCTGTCCATCCATAATATACACCAACATGCAAGAAGCTCATGAAGATACACGTATTTGTACCACAGTATCCAATAGTAAGAAGTAAATGTAGAAAAGAAACTCTCAAGTCTCAATGATTTTTACGGACCAATTAGAAAGATAGTTAGATTTTTCTGGGAACATCTTAAATATAATCCTCGGCATGTTTACGCTCTCTCTTTGAACCTAATCAAATTAGTCATCATACTAAACTTTCGTAACCTTGGAAGGAACATATGAATATGTGAGTAAAGTACATCCATAGCCTGAAGTTAAAAGCATTCCAGTATACAAGGCTAAGTTTCTCCTGAAATACCTGTTGAGGAGGTTGGACACTGGTTGTTCCTTCGAAATCAGTCTTCGTATCTACTGGACGAGCAGGGTAATTAACAGCTTTCTCTCCGGGTTGGGATGGTACCAGTGTACTAAAAATAAACGACACATTCACCAGGTAAGTTAATATGGCAGAATGCATGCTTCACACACAGCATGATATCCTACTACAAAAACATTATAGCATTAGTCCAAGGTTTATTACTCTATTTACTAGCTTGGTTATATAGGACCAAATAGAAGAGGAGGAGACAGAAACTTACTTGCGCCCAGGCAGAGGATCAATCCGGAAGTACCTGAAATCAGAAATAGGCTGAAATTGTTCAGTAAGAGACACAGAAATAATATCTTCATTTCTCAAGAAGTAATAGAGATGCTTTAGCACTGAAGTCCCTGCCACACACCAAAACCCCGAAGTTGTGCTGAGAGTTGAGGGTAATACTTCATATTCTAACACATCACTGCAGGTCAAGCGTCCATGTCATTGGCTGAAACATGGGCTTTTGCGCAATGGTACTTTTTTCAATTCTCTATTCAAATATGTGCCCGGTGAAAATTGAATCCGGGTAAAGTCCCCACTATTGCACTAAAACTCCGAAGTTGTCATGAGAATTGAGGGTAATACTTTTATATTCTAACAAACACGTTAAGGGAAAATCTTCTAACAGCAGCCAACTAGCTCAAAGAACCATCATTGACAAAGAATATATCCGTTGATATGTCTAAAAGGCTCCACTAGTCACTAGAATAAAATATTAAAAGATTTGGATGAGATTTTCTAACTCTATACAGGTAGGACAATAATTAATAAAATGATTGATCACCTATAACCGGATTTCCTCATTTGACATGGGAGGGTTGAATCATTGAGACTCAAAAGAAACATTGTTACACACACACACACACACACACACACACACACACACACTCTCTGATAATTACCTTTCCTACTCTTAACATTGGCATGGGAGCCAGACAGATGTATAACTTGTAGAGAGTGACAAGTAATTTGTTGCTTACAGGTAGACAAGAAGACAGCAATGCTAGAGGCCTATAGAAAGAGAGATTTTGCTTTCTGCTACCTGAATACAAGCATTTATTATTGAGTGTTTTTTCTTTCTAATTCAGATATACAATATCAATATATATTAAGGTCATATACCTACCAGGCAAGGAAGGATTTGTCCTTGCTAAACCAACTGGAGTCATTTGCTCAAATAGATTCACTATTTAACATGGCTACATAACAAAAAATTCAGAATGTAGTAAAATATAATACGAAATGAAATATGGCATCCCTCATCTGCATCCAAGAAAATATATGAAGAGGAGGTAATGCAGATACAGTCCTGCTCAAGAAGTAATGAAAACCTATGTTACACACATAGAGATTGCCAACATGGGCACAACTCAATGTGACACAGCAATGGGCTGCAAATTCTAAAAAGAATACACAAGATAGAAGTATCGAGTCCAATACGCGTGTCCAACCAATGCATTTCTGACACACGCAGCTTCATGATAGAAGTGTACATGCTACAAAAATCAAAATAGCACTCTACTAGTCTATCTCAACAAATTTGATTTGAGAATCTGAGTTCCCTCCTTAGTAAAAGTTTTCCCTTCATAATACCTTTTTTGAGTTCTTGGATGGGGTGTAGAGCCCCCATAGCAATGACCCAACCTTACATCCATTTAATGAAATCTGCACCAACTTAAGGTTATCCCAATGGCTCAAAGAAAAAAATAACAATATAAAATGTAAAGCTTTTTTAACACCTAGGAGAAAGTATCATCACCCAAGGGGAATAAAGAAAGCATATACCATTGGGTCATCAA